>CM062293.1:484814295-485398712 GCA_031216915.1 Pictodentalium vernedei | reverse complement strand
AGGGGGGGGGGGGGGGGGTCCACAGAAGACCCCTTCTCATCTGAAAATGCCATTAGAGAATGTTTGAGCTCTGCGATTGCAAAAGGGTAATTAAAAGTGGTTTTTGGTTGCCCTGAGCTCCTGAAACGCCATGAATGCACAACTTAGCTGGTTGAGTGCTGGAAGCCTACATTTGGGCTTCACTCTTAAGTGCAGGTACTGCAGCTCAAAGGCTTCAAACTCTGTGGATGTCCTTTATATTACCTTTGAAGAGAAATTATTTAGTCTGCAGGAAATTTCCTTGTAAAAATTTATGGAAGAGTGCCTTCAGGCACTCTTCCATAAATTGTTACAAGGCAAAAACTTATGAAGAAATTTTAGCGACTAAAAATAATATAGCACTCTACCAGTTAAGAAATGAGTTTTCTTCAGTTGTTTAACGGTACTAACAACTTGAGAACATCAAACCAACCTTCCATACACGATTGTGTAATTAAAACCCTCTGGGCTCTCTAACTAAAAGGAATACATATATTGCATAATACAAAATGCGAAATTGTATTCAGCAGCAAGCATAATATGCCTATATAAGCTGCCTCCATAACTTATACAATTTTAAGAAATTGATTCCACAATTTGCATGGAAATGCTAATGAGATGTATATTATACCTAACTTTCTTCTTTGTTTGGTCAGAGTAGGGCTGCACGATATTCAAAACTGAATACCGGTATCGGTATTTCAAAATAATACCTCGGTATACCGGTATATTGAAAACTGTTCAGATATATGAACACCAGTACCACAATCAAGACTTGACGCATCATTAGTCGAACGAATTAGCATGCCTTGATGATGCAGTTCGAACACCTTTACCCAAACGCAGACGATATCAAAAATTATTATTTTCAAAATTAATTTATCAGATTTTCCCCAAAGATTTCAACAAAATTATATTATGTGACCCCTCATTGGAACGAGCTCAATTATGAAGTGATATAGTTTTGTTGAAATTTTTGAAAATTATTTTTTCAACTGCTGAATTTGTATATTACGAGGGCAGAAGCAGTCGATTCCTTTGATAAAGGGATAATATTATTCATTCGGGGCTACAGTTAAAAACTCAAGACATCTTGAAAATTAAATTGTGGGTAAATAAATAATGACGATAAACCGATATTTTTGTAATTACACCGGTATTCAATTGATATTGGTTTGAATACTGGTATATATCGGTTTATCAATATACCCTGCAGCCCTAGATCAGAGCAGTGGACTGGTGGCATGCTAAAATTTTAATTATACATGCTTGTACAGAAGTGTCTGATTCCAATAATTAAGAATCCCGGATTTATGCTCAGGTAGGCAGTACCAAGAAATTAAAATTAATGAATGGGAACAAAAAAATTAAATACAGTTCATGACAGCAATATCGCTATGGTCTGTTGTAACAGTAGTCTCTGTAAGACTCCACCTCACCTCAGGCCTGCCTGAGCTTTAAGCCGAGGTAGGCCTGTGGTGAGGCATAGAAATTATTACTTTCTTCTGCTGCTGGTATTGTGTGAGTATGCGAAAAAGTTCCGCATTGGAACTCCAGGAAGTGGAGCATTGCTTGTTTACTGTGGTAAATGAGCTGTTTTACTAGTAAAATAGGTCCCCTTCACCAATACCTCAGGTTAAAATCCTCTAAAATGGTCAATGTGGATATAAACATTTGACTTTCTCTCCATGTTGCGGTCATGATTAGCCATTGTGCAGAAATATGTGGTCTCAAACACCCAACAAATAAACTAGAGAATTGTAATTTGTTGGACAAATTACGGGCTTTCCCAACTTTTCAATGTGAAAATGCAGACTACATATAGCAAAGCAAAGTGATTGAAATTAACCTTTTCCAAAATGATAGACAAATGATAGACAAAAAGCATTCAAAGTTGGCTAATTTTGGCATTCTGTAATGGTACTCTTATTCTCGCCCTCTTGTGCTAGGGGGTTAAATCTTGAGATTAAAATGTAAACAGAAACTTTCTTCTGCAATCATTGTTGTATCTATCCATACCAAAATAATTGCTACAACAACCTTACAATTAGAGGAAATGAATACAGATGTTTGCAAAATTCACCGAAAATCAATTTTTTTCGGACAGTTCGCACATTCATATGGGACAGAAAGTTTTGAGTTAAACTGCTTATTTTAGACCGTCCCGGCAGAAACTGACAACTCGATCCGGTGGAGAAAAAGCTGTCATCTGGCTAATTTGACATTCAAATTGAACAGATACAATTTCGGATATACGCCAATTATGTCCCGACCATGCAAGGCAGCAACTTGAAATTCTCAGAATGTTTTCTACTGTCCCTGCCCGACAGTTTAGTATCTTTGTCAAGTGCTGAGACCACGTGGAAATACCGTGGATCAGGTGGAAACCAAGGGCACTATTCGTTCCTACTTTACTCTCAATTCAATGACTTTTCCATTCATTATTTAACTCTCACCAGCTGAGTTAGGCATTATATCTGTCTATTTGATGAACTTTTCAACCTTAACTATTTGCGGTTTCATGTAGCACCACCAAAAGGCCACTGTACGGTTTCCAATATATTCAGGGATTGATTTTACGAAAATAACAATTATTCCGACTATACCCATATGGGAACTCCTAAATATGCCAAGGGGTGAACTTTTGATAATAACGTATAAAACAGAAGTTGTCATGCTATGCTTTCTGCATGCAGGCATAGAAAACATTCAGCACTCAATGAATTAGGAATGGAGTAAATTGTCACTTAAACCTACGGAATTCTGAAAAATGAGAGTTTTTTCGACGGCACCAATCTTTATGCATCTGAGATGGCGTTAAACTTTATAGCAACCTTATAACAGAAAATATTCTTGGAATTGAACTGTGAATCCGAATTCCGAAAGCATTTTCGGATATTCTATTCCAAACTACCACTGCACACTTATCAATATTCAGTGATTTTATGAAAATATCAATTATTCTGATCGTACCCATATGGGCAGTCTCGAATCTGCCAACGGTTAAACTTTTAATAATGACATATAAAACAAAAGTTGTCATACTATGACTGCTGCCTACAGCCATAGAAAACGTTCAGTGCTCAATCAATTAGGAATGGAGTAAATCGTCACTTAAACTTACCAAATTCTGAAAAACTATAGTTTTTTTGGACTGCACCTATCTTTATGCAAACAGAACGAGCATAGGGTTAAACTTTACAACCAAACTTACAACAGCAAATATGCTTGGTAGTCAATTGTAAATACGAACATGTAAATCATTTTTCGATATTCCTTTCGAAAATGGAAGAAAAGTGAGCTTCAAATTAGCCAGTTTTATGAAGAATTTTAGGGCACTCAAATTCAAGGCCCGAAAATTGGGTGAAGATTAAAACTTTGAACAAAATATATAACAGCAAAATTGTTCTTGGATGAAGGCCCAATCCTGGAAAAGGTTTAGAGACAATATCGCTCCAGTGCTGAGAAAGTGCATGTAAACGTTGGCGAAAATAACAATTATTCCGACAGTACCGACAGTACCCTTATGGGAAGTCTCAAATCTGTTAAGGGTTAAACTTTTAATAATCACATATAGAACAAAATTTGTCATACTTTGACTGCTGCAAGCAGCTATAGAAAACATTCAGAGCTCAAGCAATTAAAAATGGAGTAAATCGCCACCTAAACTTACCAAATTCTGAAAAATTGGAGTTTTTTGGACGGTAGTTACTTTTATGCAACCAGAATGGGATAGGGTTAAACTTTACAACCAAACTTACAACAGCAAATATGCTCGGTAGTCAATTGTGAATACGTACATGAAAAGTTTTTTTAAAATTAACCCTTTCCAAAATGATAGAAAAAGCAATCAAAGATGGCTAATTTTGGCATTTTCAAACTGTACTCTTATTCTCGCCCTCATTTTGCTTGAGGGTTAAATCTGAGATTAAGAAGTAAACAGTAACTTTCTTCCACAATCATTGTTGCATCTAGCCATACCAAAATAATTGTTACAACTACCTTGTAATTAGAGAAATTTGCCCTTGAAGTTGGCGAAAATAACAATTATTCTGACAGTACCCTTATGGGAAGTCTCAAATCTGCCAAGGGTTAAACTTTTAATAATAACATATAGAACAAAATTTGTCATCCTTTGACTGCTGCAAGCAGCTATAGAAAACATTCAGAGCTCAAGCAATTAAAAATGGAGTAAATCGCCACCTAAACTTCCCAAATTCTGAAAAATTGGAGATTTTTTGGACGGTACCTACTTTTATGCAACCAGAATGGGATAGGGTTAAACTTTACAACCAAACTTCCCACAGCAAATATGCTCAGTAGTCAATTGTGAATACGAACATGAAAGGTGTTTGAAATTAACCCTTTCCAAAATGATAGAAAAGGCAACCAAAGTTGGCTAATTTTCGCATTTTCAAATGGTACTCTTATCCTCGCCCTCATTGAGCTTGAGGGTTAAATCTGAGATTAAAAAGTAAACAGTAACTTTCTTTCGCAATCATTGTTGCATCTATCCAAACCAAAATAATTGTTACAACAACCTTGTTATTAGAGAAATTTGCCCTTGAAGTTGGTCAATTTTGAAGAAAAAATCTAGATTCATGTCATTTTTGGCCAGTGGGGGTTAATGTTGAATGATTTGAGTGGTGATTGTGGTGTATCATATTATGCTCTAAATGTGTGGAAAATTTGAGCTAAGTAACTGTAAACAATTTTGAGACATTTGAAAAATGGCGAATTTTGAAGGTTTTGGCAGAATATTTTGAAAATATGCGTTTTCACAGATATGCCGATACCGCATTTCACTAGATTTTATGACATTACATAAGTGTGCCAAATTTGGTCAAGATCGTACAGCTTGTTTTCGAGCAGTTCAACAGGCAAACTTCAGGGAGGAAAAAAAAAAAAAAATAGAGAAGAACAATTTTGAAAAAGAAGAATAACAAGAGTCTTTCCCAAACTGGGTTTGGAAAAGCCTAATACAGTAGAATCCTCTTTATTGAATATCCATTTTGCCAGTCAAAATTATTCAATTAACAGGAGTATACAATTAACAGAGATTTGGTCAGTTTCCTGTGTTCTGGAGGTAAACTGAGCATTTATTCTATTATATCTTGTTTGACAGAGCTCATGCCTGTATTGGATCTAGTGAGGCCAAAAAGGTTGATAAATAAGGGGAATTTGGTGCATGTCACAGTAATTTCTTCGACATATTACAAAAATGTATATACAATTAACAGGAGTTTACTCTACAACGCATATACAATTAACAGAACAAATTTGTACTGAAGGTATGGTAAATGGTTTTGTGTTTGAAAATTTTATTCAATTAATAGGGATATACAATTAAGAGATATCCAATTAAGTGGGCTCCACTGTTAATGAGAAAAAGTGTATCTCAGTTAAAAAAGGTATGTCATAGGTATGCAAGTGTGATATTCAAGATCAGATGTGGATCTCTGCATAAAGTGAAATTTTTTATCCCTTTTTTAATGTAGAAAGAAATATCAGACAACTACATGGGTGAATTTCCCTGTGGGAACATCGCAAAATGAAATAGTGCTTGTTTACTGTTGTAAACAAATTCTATTTTATGGGTAAATTAGGACGAGGTAACCAATGCTTGGGGTGGAAGTCCTCTAAAATAGGCAACATGGGTATAAACAATTTGCTGGTCTTGCAGCAGTCACGATTAGCCATTGTGGAGAAATATGTGACCTTAACCCTTAAGGGCCTAATACCGACTTTTGAATTTTTGCAACAGAACAGGTGCCACTACATGCAGTCTTGGGTTAACTCACAAGTTACATTCTAAACACCTTGGTAGTTGTTTTTAGACAAGCCTTGGCTACCTATATAGGCAGCCAAGACTTGCCAAAAAACAGCAACAAAGTCGCAGGATACTGACTGTGAAAGTGTAGTAAAATTTGTAAAAATATCTAGGCCTTAAGGGTGAAACACAAATAAATAAATAAATACTTGGGTAAATTATATTAATGTAACCTTTCATATTTAATCCTTATAATTCACTGCAGTTCGCAAACCTGCTTATGGACACTACATGTGAAGTTAAAAAACTCAGTTTTGAGGTTATGAGAAGAAAAGAAAAGAAGAAAGGAGGATCATCATCTGCATCATCAAAACGCTCAGGTAAATAATTGTTTAACTTATATCATATAACCATTGCAGTACAGTTGCAGGATCAGGCATGTCAGCCGGTACTTGTACCAGTACCAGTATTGCCGGTTCCCTCATGCTCCAACCAGTACTGGTACTGAAGCTGTTGTCCTGCCTGTACTGGGGAAAAATTATTTTATGGGGAAATTCCTAATGCGAACAGTCCGATAACTGTGTATGGCACACTTGCACGACATACTTTCAACTTATTTGTGAATGAACATATCAAAACACTCTGAAAGTGCATGTTCTGTCATCACAACTACCTCGAAAAGGCCGACCACTGGTACCGGTTTTGGTGGGATAGGCCCTTTCTCCCACCACTAAGGCACCAAGATATATATAAAGTCATGTGGGACAGCTGGGACAGATATGCTTGTCTCACCCCACCCACGTGACAGCTATCTCACCCCACCCACGTGACTAACCTATTTGCATATTTAATTGGTACCGGAATTATTTAATCATTGCATTGGGTAAAGGGTTAATTTGTTACCCTAATTTGTTTTTTAATTTATGTCTATAACCCCTAAGAATGATTAAAGGGAAGTTAGACTGAACCCAATGGAAATACTTACAGATAGGGTTTTTTGTGATGAGTGGTGTCGTACAAATTATTGTGGATTTTTTTTTTTAGATAGGTAACATTTTTTAGCTCAACTTTGGCAAAGCTAAATTTGAGCTTTTGTCATGGCCTGTCGTCCGTCTGTCCATACGTCAACAATTGGATACGGCTCGGGCTAGAGGCCGTATTTATGAACCGATCTTTACGAAACTTCTTGGGTACCTTTGTTATGACCGTGGGACGAGAATGAGTGTTTTTGAGTGTGGTCCGAAATTCAAGATGGCTGCCAGCCACCATTTTGTACCGACGATGCAGAAATCTGTTTTTTGTACAGAACTTCCATATGAAAGCTATGATTTGAATAATTTTTTGTATGAATGTTTAGTACCATGGGATACATCACATATAATACGGGTTTTTTTCTCGTGCGTAAATTATGCAAATTAGACTAACTTTGATGTTTTTTGGTGTTACTTTCAGCACTGTAAGTGCAAATGCCAATACGGCATTGTTGATTTTTTTTTTTAGATAGGTAACATTTTTTAGCTCAACTTTGGCAAAGCTAAATTTGAGCTTTTGTCATGGCCTGTCGTCCGTCTGTCCGTACGTCAACAATTGGATACGGCTCGGGCTAGAGGCCGTATTTATGAACCGATCTTTACGAAACTTCTTGGGTACCTTTGTTATGACCGTGCGACGAGAACGAGTGTTTTTGGGTGCGGTCTGAAATTCAAGATGGCTGCCAGCCGCCATTTTGTACCGACAATGCAGAAATCTGTTTTTTGCACAGAACTTCCATATGAAAGCTCTGATTTGAATAATTTTTTGTTTGAATGTTTAGTACCATGGGATACATCACATATAATACGGGTTTTTTTCTTGTGCGTAAATTGTGCAAATTAGACTAATTTTGATGTTTTTTTGTGTTACTTTCAGCACTGTAAGTGCAAATGCCAATATAGCTCGGGCTAGAGGCCGTATTTGTGAACCGATCTTTACGAAACTTCTTGGGTACCTTTGTTATCACTGTGGGACGAGAACGAGTGTTTTTGGGTCCGGTCCGAAATTCAAGATGGCCGATGGCAGCCATTTTGTACAAAATTAGGTGCAATCAGATTTTTGCACAGAACTTTCATATGAAAGTGCTGATTTGAATAATTTTTTGTGTGAATGTTTAGTACCATGGGATACATCACATATAATACAGGTTTTTTTCTTGTGCAGAAATTATGCAAATTAGATGAACTTTGATTTTTTCAGTGCGACTTACATACACTAAGTACACATGTCAATACGGCTCAGACTAGAGGCTGTATTTATGAACCGATCTTCACAAAACTTCTTGGGTACCTTTGTTATCACCTTGGGACGAGAACGAGTGTTCTGGGTACGGTCCAAAATTCAAGATGGCTGCCAGTGGCCATTTTGTACCGAAATTAGGTCATCAGTTTTTTGTACACAACTTCTATACAGCTCAGACTAGAGGCCATATTTATTAACCAATCTTTACGAAACTTCTTGGGTACCTTTGTTATCACCGTGGGATGAGAGCATGTGTTTTTGGGTGTGATCCGAAATTCAAGATGGCCACCAGCAGCCATTTTGTACCAAAATTAGTGCAATCAGTCTTTTGTACAGAACTTCTGTATGAAAGTTCTGATTTGAATAAATTTTTGTATGAATGTTTAGTAACATGGAATACATCACATATTGTAAGGGGTTTTTTTTCGTGCAGAAATTATGCAAATTAGATGAACTTTGATTTATTCAGTGCTACTTACACAATGTAAGCACATATGTCAATATGGCTCAGGGTAGAGGCTGTATTTATGAACCGATCTTCACAAAATTTCTTGGGTACCTTTGTTATCACCTTGTGACGAGAATGAGTGTTCTGGGTACGGTCCAAAATTCAAGATGGCTGCCAGTGGCCATTTTGTACCGAATTAGGTTCAATCAGTTTTTTGTCACAAGTTCTGTACAGCTCGTATTTATGAACTGATCTTCAGAAAACTTCTTTGGTACCTTTGTTTTCACCTTGGGACAGGAACGAGTGTGTTTTGGGGTGCGTTTGTTATCACTGTGCTGTGAGAACAAATATTTTGGGGTTCAGTCAGACCCACTCTGGGACTCAAAGATTTTTTTCTAGTTTAGCATCTGAGTGTCACCCACCTTTACAATACATTACCTATACATTTGTTACAGGCAACGGTCAGTATTTATGTACAGACCATTACAATACTTTGTTATCAGGTCATTACGTAGATGTTTGTCATTGCTGTGTCACATACTATACATGTACATGTCTTTGTCTTGACAAGTTGAGCTACAGTGTCATTGACACTTTCATTTTTTTCATTTTAATTTGAATCATTTATCAGGAGTGTGTTACTCTTTTGCGTATATGTAATTAACAGGTCAAATTTGTACTAAAGGTATGGTAAATGGTTTGGTTTTTGGACATTATATACATACCGAAAAACAAAACTGATAACAATATCATAGGGGTACTGAAAAACTGAACTGAACCAATCATTGAATACAGAAACCGTCTGAATTTTAAAATTTTCTGACAATCACATTCACTACAGGAATAGCCTACGTTGAGGCTTGATAGCAGTTGAAGGGTTCATTGGCTCACCAACGTTAGTTGTGTGAGCCTATGGCATAGCCCTCATGTCGGCGTCGGCGTCCGCTCTCAAATATTTTGAACTTTTGTGTACAGGTTTTGATTTTTTGGCTTTTCAAATTTTTTTTTAGTTTCAGCATATTGCTATAGTGGTTCACTATAACATTTAACTCTTTTCCAGGGTATTTTGTCGTAATTTTAACCCTTTGAATCAAATTTTAGACTTATTTTGATGTTTGCGTGCAGGTTTTCATGGGGTTTTTTTTTTCCCTTTCTTCCAAGTGTACAGTTTCTGCATATTGCTATGGTGGTTCACTATAACATTTAACTCTTTTCCAGGGTATTTTGTCTTCGTTTTAACCCTTTGAATCAAATTTTAGACTTATTTTGATGTTTGCGTGCAGGTTTTGATGGTTTTTTTTCCTTTCTTTCAAGTGGAGATTTACCTTGCAGCATATGTCCATGCTTTCTATTGTATGTAAACATGCATCTTAGGGCTATGTTTGTATTATTTAACCCTTTTCCTGCTGAATTACTTCAATTTTGGACTTTTAGGTACAGCTTTTGGACTTGGGCTTACAGCTTCTTACTTTTATGTACAGGTTGTGATAAAAAAAAACAATTTCAAGTGAGGTTGACCCCACTGCATATTGCAGTGGTGGTTATTATAACATTGATATCTTTCCAGTGCATTTTTAAAATTTTTTTAACCCTATGAATAGATTTTTAGACTTATTTTGACGTTTGTGTGCAGGTTTTCATGGGTTTTTTTTTTCCCTTTCTTCCAAGTGTAGAGTTTCTGCATATTGCTATGGTGGTTCACTATAACATTTAACACTTTTCCAGGGTATTTTGTCTTAATTTTAACCCTTTGCATCAAATTTTAGACTTATTTTGATGTTTGCGTGCAGGTTTTGATGTGTTTTTTTTTTCTTTCTTCCAAGTGGAGATTTACCTTGCAGCATATGGCCATGCTTTCTATTGTATGTAAACATGCATCTTAGGGCTATGTTTGTATTATTTAACCCTTTTCCTGCTGAATTACTTCAATTTTGGACTTTTATGTACAGCTTTTGGACTTAGGCTTACAGCATTTTATTTTTAAGTGGAGTTTTACCTCACTGGCATATTGCCATGGTGGTTACTGTAACATTTTCAGGGTATTTTTCTAAATTTTAACCCTTTGAAACAAATGTGATACTTTTTTTACTTTTATGTGCAGGTTTTGAGGTTTGTCTTTCTTTTCTTCCAAGTGGATATTTTTCAAGTAGAGTTTCACCTTACTGATATATTGCCATTGTGGTTACTGTGACAGGGTATTTTTCTCAATTTTAACCCCTTGAAACAAATGTGATACTTTTTTTTACTTTTATGTGCAGGTTTTGAGGTTTGTCTTTCTTTTCTTCCAAGTGGTGACTTACCTTGTAGCATATTGCCATGGTTCCTATTTTATGTTAGGATTCTTCTTGGGGCTATTTTTATATTATTTAACCCTTTAGCTGCTTATTTACTTTAATTTGGGACTTTTCTGTGCAGGTTTTGTACTTTTGTGTGCAGGTTTTGATATTTTTTTAAGTGGAGTTTTACCTCACAGGCATATTGCCATGGTGGTTATTGTAACATTTTCAGGGTATTTTTCTAAATTTTAACCCTTTGAAACAAATGTGATACTTTTTTTACTTTTATGTGCAGGTTTTGAGGTTTTTCTTTCTTTTCTTCCAAATGGATATTTTTCAGGTAGGGTTTCACCTTACTGGCATATTGCCATGGTGGTTACTGTGACATTATCAGGGTATTTTTCTCAATTTTAACCCATTGAAACAAATGTGATACTTTTTTTTTTACTTTTATGTGCAGGTTTTGAGGTTTGTCTTTCTTTTCTTCAAAGTGGAGACTTACCTTGTACCATATTGCCATGGTTCCTACTTTATGTTAGCATGCTTCTTAGGCGTTATTATTATATTATTTAACCCTTTAGCTGCTTATTTTCTTTAATTTTGGACTTTTGTGTGCAGGTTTTGAACTTTTTTTTTTTACTCCAGCCACCCCTTTACGTTGGCCACTTGTTGGTGAGCCACGGGGTACTGATACCCCCTCTAGTTTTCCTGAAAGAAGTGGCTGATTTTTTTTCTCAGTTTTGTTAACCCTCAGGGGGCTGGGCATATGTCCTGAAATCTCACTAGACTACAACCTGTACATGTCCAGCTGCTTAACAGTGATTTCTGGCCAGGCAGCCAAGGCTTGACTAGAAATCACTGCCCAGGTGTTTGTTTATTGTCAGCTGGACCTCCTGGAGATTGCAAACGCCTCAAATAGGCCTTTGAAGGTTAAGGTAATTTTAGAAGAAGTCACAAAATTACTGTAGATATGATTTGCGTTTGTACAAGGATGCCATTGTTGAGCTCATTGGCGGTGGCATTTGTGGATCTGTTGTAGAATGATATAAGAACAACTTATTCTGTGTTTTCCTGATGTGAATTTCCCCTTGGCCCTGTCAGCAAATCTCAGTCAAGTCTGATATTGAATACCGACCCAATACCAAGGTATACCCCTTAAAAATAGTGTTCCCAATACAGTGGAACCCACTTAATTGGATATCTCTTAATTGTATATCCCTGTTAATTGAATATAATTTCCCAACACAAAACCATTTACCATACCTCCAGTAAAAATTTGACCTGTTAATTGAATATAGGTTATAGAGTAAACGCCTGTTAATTGAATAAAAATATCTTGTAACCTGTCCAGAAATTACCCTTACTGTCCCTAGTTTTCCTTTGTTTGTAGACCTATTTGGCCTCAGTACATTCAATACAGGCATTTAATCTATTATATCTTGTTTGACAGAGCTCATGGAGCTCTGTCAAACAAGATATAATAGAGTAAATGCTAAGTTTATCTCTAGAATACAGGAAAGTGGCACAATCCCTGTTAATTGAATACTCCTGTTAATTGAATAATTTTCATTGACAAAGTGGTTATTCAATTAACAGGGTTACACTGTATCACACTCAAAATTCCAATCCCGCCCATCTTTAATTTTTTTTCCACGTTAAGATGCCTGAATTATTATTGTCCCCCGACAAAACATTTTATTGGAGGACTATTGTAATCGGCTGCGTCCGTTCATGTGTGCAGAAGTCCATCCATCTCTGCATCCATTCATCCAGAGTGAAAACTAAAGTTTGGGTCAGCGAATCAATTTATTTATTGGTGTTTAATGTCACATACTTATGCCCAATGGCTAATCATGACCGTGACAGGTGGAGGAAGCCAGAATACCTAGAGAACCACTGAGCATTGACAAGCAACTCTCAGCTCCTCAACATTCTCACTCTGTTCAAGCTCCGCTCAAGCAGGGTTACAGTTGGTGAAGACATGCACCATCAACATGCAGTATGCCTTAGTACACAGCATCATTGTGCCCCCATGCAGGCAACTGGGATGAAGTGCCTTGTCCAAGGGCTCAAAGCGGGTCGTCCCAGATGGGGATTGAACTCTGGACCTCTAGCATAGAAGTCCAACAGTCTACCACTGAGCCACCACGCTCCGTGGGTCATTGAATCAAAACCATATTTGTTGTGTATGTCCCTTTCCCTAATGATTAAGTTGGTTCTGAATATCAGCTGCATCTGATATTTTTTGTTGGAGTTATGCCCTTTTTTTGACGCCTTCCCGCCTAATTTTTGTAACTTTGGAAATTTGGTGTCCGGATGATAACTTCAGTTTGAGTTATTGAATGAACACCAAATTTTGTACATAGGTTTGTCTCAAGCATACGCGGGTCAAGTTCGAATTTGGGTTCTTCGGTCCGGCCAGTTTTGGCTGAGTTATGTCCCTTTTTCATTTTTTTGGACTTTGAAAATTGGATGTCCGGCAGATAACTTTAGTTTGAATTATTGAATCAACACCAAATTTTGTATTAGGTTTGTCCCATGAATATGCAGGTCAAGTTCGAATTTGGGTTCAGTCTGATCAATTTTGGCTGAGGTATGGCTCTTTTTCCACTTTATCGGCTTTGAATATTTGTTGTCAGGAAATATGTCCAATGTAAGAATTTGTTGTTGGGGACATAGCCCACGCCTGGTGGTGGCCTTGTTTGCTATATGATCTTGGAAGAATTTGTTGTTGGGGACATAGCCCACGCCTGGTGGTGGCCTTGTTTGCTATATGATCTTAACCCTTTACTTTTCAGCGGTAACATTTTCCCACAGTGCAACTGAGAATTTAATCATCTTTACCCTGTGTGACAGAGTAAAATACAATTAACCACGTAATGGCCAAAACTGGCCAGCACTATTCACAAAAATTGCCAATTATTTTTCTTTTCATTTTTAGCTCAACTTTGACGAAGTCAAATTTGAGCTATTGTCATGGCCCGTCGTCCGTCGGCCCACGCCTGGTGGTGGCCTTGTTTGCTATATGATCTTAACCCTTTACTTTTCAGCGGTAACATTTTCCCACAGTGCAACTGAGAATTTAATCATCTTTACCTTGTGTGACAGAGTAAAATACAATTAACCGTTTACCCGATGTAATGGCCAAAACTGGCCAGCACTATTCACAAAAATTGCCAATTATTTTTCTTTTCATTTTTAGCTCAACTTTGACGAAGTCAAATTTGAGCTATTGTCATGGCCCGTCGTCCATCTGTCCGTCCGTCCGTCTGGCCGTCTGTCCGTCTGTCAACAATTGGCTATGACTCGGGCTAGAGGTCGTATTTATGAACCGATCTTTACGAAACTTCTTGTGTACCTTTGTTATGACCCTGGGACGGGAACGAGTGTTTTTAGGTGTGGCCCGAAATTCAAGATGGCTGCCAGTGGCCATTTTGTACCGATGATGCAAAAATCAGTTTTTTGTACAGAACTTCTGTATGAAAGTTCTGATTTGAATAAAGTTTTGTATAAATGTTTAGTACCATGGGATACATCACATATAATACGGGTTTTTTTCTCGTGCGTAAATTATGCAAATTAGACTGACTTTGATTTATTTAGTGTTACTTTCAGAGCTGTAAGTGCCAAGCTGCTATGGCTCGGGCTAGAGGCCGTATTTATGAACCGATCTTTATGAAACTTCTTGGGTACCTTTGTTATGACCATGGGACGAGAACGAGTGTTTTTGGGTGCGGTCCGAAATTCAAGATGGCTGCCAGCCTCCATTTTGTACCGACGATGCAGAAATCTGTTTTTTGTACAGAACTTCCATATGAAAGCTCTGATTTGAATCATTTTTTGTATGAATGTTTAGTACCATGGGATACATCACATAGAATACGGGTTTTTTTCTCGTACGTAAATTGTGCAAATTAGACTAATTTTGATGTTTTTTGGGGTTACTTTCAGCACTGTAAGTGCAAATGCCAATATGGCTCGGGCTAGAGGCCGTATTTATGAACCGATCTTTACGAAAACTTCTTGGGTACCTTTGGTATCACCGTGGGACGAGAACGAGTGTTTTTGGGTGTGGTCCGAAATTCAAGATGGCCGATGGCAGCCATTTTGTACAAAATTAGGTGCAATCAGATTTTTGCACAGAACTTCCATATGAAAGCCCTGATTTGAATAATTTTTATTGTGTGAATGTTTAGTACCATGGGATGCATCACATATAATACGGGTTTTTTTCTCGTGCAGAAATTATGCAAATTAGATGAACTTTGATTTTTTCAGTGCGATTTACACACAGTAAGTACACATGTCAATACGGCTCAGACTAGAGTCTGTATTTATGAACTGATCTTCACGAAATGTCTTGGGTACCTTTGTTATCACCTTGGGACGAGAACGAGTGTTTCTGGGTGCGGTCTAAAATTCAAGATGGCTGCCAGTGGCCATTTTGTACCGAAATTAGGTCTAATCAGTTTTTTGTACACATCTTCTATACAGCTCAGACTAGAGGCCATATTTATGAACCAATCTTTACGAAACTTCTTGGGTACCTTTGTTATCACCATGGGATGAGAGCGAGTGTTTTTGGGTGTGGTCCGAAATTCAAGATGGCCACCAGCAGCCATTTTGTACCAAAATTAGTGCAATCAGTCTTTTGTATAGAACTTCTGTATGAAAGTTCTGATTTGAATAAATTTTTGTATGAATGTTTAGTAACATGGAATACATCACATATTGTAAGGGTTTTTTTTTCGTGCAGAAATTATGCAAATTAGATGAACTTTGATTTATTCAGTGCTACTTACACAATGTAAGCACACATGTCAATACGGCTCAGGGTAGAGGCTGTATTTATGAACCGATCTTCACAAAACTTCTTGGGTACCTTTGTTATCTCCTTGGGATGAGAATGAGTGTTTCTGTGTACGGTCCAAAATTCAAGATGGCTGCCAGTGGCCATTTTGTACCGAAATTAGGTCCAATCAGTTTTTTGTCACAAGTTCTATACAGCTCGTATTTATGAACTGATCTTCACAAAACTTCTTGAGTACTTTTGTTTTCACCTTGGGACAGGAACGAGTGTGTTTTGGGGTGCCTTTGTTATCAATGTGCTATGAGAACAAATATTTTGGGGTTCAGTCAGACCCACTCTGGGACTCAAAGATTTTTTCTAGTTCAGCATCTGACTGTCACCCACCTTTACAATACTTTACCTATACATTTGTTACAGGCAACGGTCAGTATTTATGTACAGACCGTTACAATACTTTATATGTACCTTTGTTATCAGGTCATTACCTAGATGTTTGTCATTGCTGTGTCACATACTATACATGTACATGTCTTTGTCTTGACAAGTTGAGCTACAATGTCATTGACACTTTCATTTGTCTCAAAAACATAGGTTTTGACCCCTCTGTGGAATGAGTTCGTCGAGCTCGTTCCAGTGAGGGGTCAAAACCTATGTTTTTGAGACAAAAAAAATGAAAAAAATTAGTTATTCAAGAATTTTGTTTGCAAGTGTCATATG
This sequence comes from Pictodentalium vernedei, assembly GCA_031216915.1. Lineage (NCBI taxonomy): Eukaryota > Metazoa > Mollusca > Scaphopoda > Dentaliida > Dentaliidae > Pictodentalium > Pictodentalium vernedei. The sequence continues at coordinate 485,382,399 of CM062293.1, read as the reverse complement.
CTTTTCATGTTAGGTAAAGGGTTAAAACATGGAAAAACCAAATCGAAACCAAGGTTTTTCCTGAAACCAAATCTGAAAAATCAGAACCTTCCACCTCTTAAACCTTTACCCAACGCAGACGATATCAAAATTTATTATTTTAAATACCATTTTTTTAAATTTTTAAAAAATTTCAACAGAACCATATCATGTGACCCCTCGTTGGAACGAGCTCGTTCCAACGAGGGGTCACATGATATGGTTTTGTTGAAATTATTTGAAAAATAATATTTTTTCAACTGCTAAAGTTGCATATTACGTGGGCGGATGCAGGCGATTCGTTGGGTAAAGGGTTAATGCAGTAAATACTAGCATGGTGCATCTCACCTAACATATTAATTACACATTTCATTAGTAATCAGATATGGAAAAATGATGTCAGTAATTTCCACCAGGCAAGAGTGAAGCATCACAGATCTGTTGGGGGTCCCCGTATTTATGCCATAGTTTGCTTGCAATTAACTGGTTTGGAAACCCTATACTCTTTTGTTCCTAATAAACATACATGTATGTTTATTAATTTTGGGGAATATTTCTACCCTGTATGCACCTTATTTGGGCGTGTATGTTTATTAAAATTGTCCTTCCAACAGGGAAGAGATCTTCAGATTTGTAAATCTTCACTAGATTGTGTGATAGTCTTTTATTTAGCACAGTGTGTATTCATTGTTGTAATCATGATGCCTAAACGCCTATTAGTTTTCTTTAATAAAACTGACTGTGATACTGGAAAATAAGTTGGCTTTTACATAAAATTAACTAGCATTACTCCACCACCCCCTCAATTGATTTCACCCTGTACTATTATTTGGGTCTGTATTTTTATTTAATTTTGATAAATGTTCCATCCCATACTTTTATTCTCACCTGTACTTTTATTTGGAACAGAAGATTAGGGTCCTCACTCCCAAGAAAGGCCCCTTCACAATTTCCATGGATTAAACCCTGACTGTGATCACAACACACTTACCTCAGTGGGTCCAGATGTCTTAAATAAAAAATTGTGAAATCAGAACCAAATCAAGAATAGTATCTGAATCTTAGTATACTCATTTATCATATGACTCGTCCATTTTGTTCACTTTAAAACATTTGATATTTTGCTTTCATATTAATCAGTGATAAATAAAGCCTTCCGTCAATTTCATTGGTCAATTTCAAAACTAGACAATTTGATTGGCTGAACAAAATAAAACTGTGCCACATTTTCATAATTTGCATAATTAGAGTTGGGTGCTTTCATTCGTCAATTTCAAAACTGGACAATTTGATTGGCTAAACAAAATACAACTGGGTCACATTTGCATAGTTTCAGTAGGGAGAATTTACGTTATCTGTCCTATTTTGGGTGGGTTATATTGTATTATAAATCTTGTACCTACAAGAAAATGCCATTCATTTTTTTTTATATTTTCACTTTTTGCTTCCAAAACATAAGTTATGACCCCTCATTGGAACAAGCTCAGCGAGCCCATTCCAATGAGGGGTCATAACCTATGTTTTGGAAGCAAAAAATGAAAATTTTTAGTTATACGAGGATGTTTTTTCCAAGTGCTGTCTGCAACTCAAGTTAGGTGATGGGTTAAAAAGTCATACTAAGTGGCTAATTGTGCGTGTGTGTGTCATATGATAAATGGAATATGAAATGAGTGTTTTTCTCATATAATATTTATGAAACTCGTCTGAATTTTCCGTTTGGGCTCGCCAGAGGCTTGCCAAAATAGAAAATTCTTAGACTCGTTTCATAAATATTATATGAGAAAAACACTCCTTCCATATCCTCCATATATTGTTTTCAACAGAGATTCTGCAGAGAAAAGTGGGACAGAGAATTTTGACTGGATCTGAACTTAACCCTTAGGGACCTAGAGATTTTTAGAAATATTTTGCTGCACTCCGACAGTCTACAATCTGTGGTTTTGCAGTTGTTTTAGGTAGGTCTTGGCTGCCTATATAGGCATCCAAGACTTGCCAAAAAACAACTGCCAAAAAATTTAGAATTTAACCTGTGACTTAACCTTGAGACATGTCGGGGCACCTGTTCTGTTGCAGTACGATTTATCCACGTAGGAATTAGGCCTATGGGGGTTAACCATGGTCTGGATGAAAATCTCTGTCTGTTTTTGTAATACAAGTACAGTGGAGCCCACTTAATTGGATATCTCTTAACCGAATAACCCTGTTAATTGAAAATAATTCCCCAACACAAAACCATTTACCATACCTCCAGTACAAATTTGACCTGTTAATTGAATGTTGGTTATAGAGTAAACTCCTGTTAATTGAATAACAATCTTGTAACCTGTCAAGAAATTACTCTGACTCGCCTTAGTTTTCCTTTGTTTATTGACCTATTTGGCCTCAGTACATCCAATACAAGCATTTAATCTATTATATCTTGTTTGACAGATTTCATGGAGCTCTGTCAAACAAGATATAATAGAATAAATGCAAAGTTTATCTCTAGAATACAGGAAAGTGACACAATCCCTGTTAATTGAATACTGTTAACCCTTTACCCCATGAATCGCCCGCATCTGCCTGCGTGATATGCAAAATCAGCAGCTGAAAAAATGTTATTTTTCGAAAAAGTTCAGCAAAACCATATCATATGACCCCTCTTTGGAATGAGCTCGTCAAGCTCGTTCCAAAGAGGGGTCACATGATATGGTTTTGTTGAAATTTTTTGAAAAAATTTAAAAAATGATATTTAAAATAATAAATTTTGAAATCATCTGCATTGGGTAAAGGGTTAATTGAATAATTTTCATGGGCAAAGTGGCTATTCAATTAACAGGGTTCCACTGTATTGTAAGCTTGGACTATATAAGTCCAAAATTGGATCATAAAGCTGCCAAATAATTTTTGGTGTGGTATATTCTAATGACTGAAGGGACCAAGCAAAAAATTAACTTACAGCACAATACAAGTTTTTGACTTAGACTGCACTATCTTGTATGAAAGATGCAACCATTATATGTGAATGATTTTGATCAATTCTTCAGAACATTTTTGATAGGTTGGAATACACATCGCCCTGTGAGTTTGTTGAGTAAGGGTTTCATCAGTATCCTTTAGCATGTGTTAAATTTGACTTTTCCTTGACCTTGCTATTATGAAAAGGGACATTAACTGTTACCACTCTTCATACATCTGTACATACTTCTGTCAGTACATACAGCTTTTTGGTTTCTGGATAATAGCTTGAGTATGCAATCAGAAATATTTTTGAAACTTTCATACGCAGTACGGCTCCGTGGAATGATCATTTTCCACGGGTGGGCAATATTTACACTAATTATAGGAATAGTCATCAAAACTTTAATTAATGAAGCACTGGGTACAACCCGGTGCTTCATTAATTAGAATTTTGCTGATGATGATTTTTATTACCTGGTAAAAGCATGCATGGACATCACTGCCCACACGTGGATTACGACCAGTCCACAGTGACTGTACTGTGTTGTATAGAATGACCAAATACAGTTCAAGGTTTCTCATCAGTTACTGAAAAATAATATATTTTATGGTTTGCAGACAATAAATTCAGTTTACATTTACCAGTTCAACTTTAAAATGTCATTTGCAATGATAAAATACAGCTCAAGTTTGTTTTTCAAGTACATATATGAGTGTTATTCCTCTTGGATTTTTGCAAATTTGTAAATTTTAATATTTTGAGACAAAGTTTGCCTTCATGAATTTTCTTTTTTTCTCTTATTCATGGAGTGTGCACTCAAACTCCATGAAGGGTGGGTAAATGAATAGCCCATAAGAGTGGGTAAACGAATAGCCCATAAGAGTGGGAAAACAAATAGCCCATAAGAGTGACAAATTCTTCACATAATTTGACAGGCATCCTGAGAGCTTGACTGAATTGTGATTTTCGTATTCTTTTCCCTGAATGAGTGTTATCTTGACGAATGCACCACAAAACAAATAAAGCCAAAAAAGTTAAAAATCTGTTTCTCAGGCCCTCTCGCATGGTCCTTTTGGCTGCCGCATTCTCTTTTTATAACCAATGCAAACTTGAAAAAATAAAAAATAAATGGTTTATGTCTGATATTTTACCCAAGTTAATAAATTGTCCCTTGAGTGCAACAAGGCTTGCACTCAAAGGACGAAATGCACCACCACCCATGCTATTCTGGAGATTATGAGGTCAAAAGCATAAAACAAACCAAGAATATGAACTTTTGATGGTAACGAAATAATTACAAAAATACAACAACAAAAAATAAAAACCTCCCCGCCCACATGCAGTTTTACCAAAAAATGACCTGAGAAACAGATCTACTTTGTGGGGCCTAATGTAATTTACATTCATAATTTACCTTCATAGTATTTTGTCTATGTTACATGACCATAAGGTGGACCTTACTGCAGAAAGAGACTGTGAAAAGATGTTGGTCCGAATTTTCAGAAGCTTGTTTCTACATTTTCAGGGAGACATATCTCTGGTTCAAGAAGACCAAGATTTGAAATAGATTGTAATGAATGTAACATTGACAATTTTGTGAACATTTTGCCTAATAGTGCAAGATGATTTTGCCAGAAAGAGATAATTTTTGCTTCATTTTTACTTATCTATTGCCTAGGTATATTTTTTTAACCATAACAGACCTAATTCCTACTTTGATTACTTTGTACTGAGACAAAACAGGCCAGAAAATAAGCAGACTGACATCTGCAAAATGAGGTCCCCAGAGGGTGAATTTAGTGATGCTACCCTGCACAGCAGGGTAGCATCACTAAATTTACCCTCTGTGAACCTCATTCTGAATCAGGGTCTCAAAACTAAACAGAAAGAGGTACCCAGAGGATAAATTTGCCCACTGTATGGAATAGCATCATCAAATTCACCCCCTGGGGACCTCATTTTGCAAATGTCAGACTGCTTATTTTCAGGCCTGGTGACAATACAGGTGCACCAACATGCAGTCTCTGATTCACCTTGTAAGTTACATTCCAAGTACATTGCCATTTGGGAGCCCAGTGGCACAGTGGTTACAGCATTGAACTTCAAACCGAGAGGTTCATGGTTTGATACCTGCCAGGGATCGCTGCATTGTTCAAGGCACTTAATCCTGATTGCCCATATGGGGCATGGTGGCGCTATGTACTAAGGTTTACTGCACGTGAATGGTGCACCTGTCTTCAACCAAAGCTAACCCTGCTTGTGTGGAGTTAAAACATTGGGGCATCTGACAGGTGCTTGCCATTGCTCAGTTGTTCTATCTGGGTACACCAGCTTCCTCCACCTGTAAAACTATCTGACACGAGGTGACCCTGGCTGTCAAAAGTGTCGTAAAACTCAAATAGATTGTCAGTTGTTTCCATTCAAGTCTTGGCTGCTTTTGTAGGAAGCCAAGAATTGCCTGGAAACAACCATATTGTCAACAAAGGAGGAAGCAAAAATGTACAAATCCTACAGGCCTATAAGGATGACATACAGTACACACACAGAGGGATTTAGAACTCAAGCAGCTTCGTAGTTCATGGACCATGAACTGCTGATTTGCTCCTAAAGTCTCCCAAGTTCCTTTTCTTGAATAACCTTTTCTGTGTGTATAGTATGAGCCTTTTGTTTTGATTTTTTTTACAGTTTTAGTGTCATCATATCATATACACTTTTTTTGAGTTGCTCTGATCCCTCTTCGAATCAGTCTGTTGGAATAGGCCTAACCATTGTCCAAACCTAACAACTGAGTGCTCAGATCTGGGCAACATCTTATAAAAAAAATAAGCAACACTTTTTATTTTACCTTGGTATCTGGCTGAAACAGTGTGCAAAATTTCAAAAATGACTCTAACCGACTGACCGTTCACGTGGGTTGGTGATTCTTGGGAAACTGCCTTTTTATCATTAACAAGTATTCATATATTGCATGGAATTAAAATATATATAGCCCCTCACGGCAAAAGTCTAAAAATCTATCAAGACACGAGAAAGGCTGCTTAACTGGTAGAGTGCTAAAAGCCCATATTTGGGCTTTATTCTGAACTGCAGGTACCTAAAGTTAAAGGCTTCATATTCTGTGGATGCCCTTCATATTATCTTGTAAGTAAAATTACTTCATCTCCATCCATTTGCATTGTTACAATTTATGGGAGAGTGCCTATAGCACACATGTGTGAACGAATCTTCAGGCTGAGGAAAAAAAAATAGCACCATACCAGTTAAGTGACTCAGACTTTACCATTCAAGATGCAACCTTTGGCTAACCGGTCACCCGTTCGTGTAGGTTTAAATTTCCGTAACCACCATGCGAATGAAACGAGTGTTCTCGTCAAATTTTGCACACTGCTAAACAACATTGCAATGTTGTCCATCATATATTTATGTCAAAATACAGTACTGTCATTAGAAAAGTTGAGATAATTTGTTTATCTGTAAACCCAACCACAACACTAGAATCTAACTTACAGGTATCAAAATTACTTCCTTTTTTCAGTGCAGTTGTGTTGAAGTCAATCTTGACTCAAAAATTGTTGAAAGCAAGCAGGTGGGTGGTCATATTAGATTGGTTTCCTGACAGTTACACTTTAACCCTTTACCTAACATGAAAAGCAGACGACACTTGCAAAAAATATTCTTGAATAACTAATTTTTTTCATTTTTTGTCTCAAAAACATAGGTTATGACCCCTCATTGGAACGAGCTCGACGAGCTCGTTCCAATGAGGGGTCATAACCTATGTTTTTGAGACAAAAAATGAAAAAAATAATGAAAATTCATTGGCGAGTTTTGAGAATAGCGCTGGCCATTTTTGGTCGTTACATTGGGTAAAGGGTTAATTCTGTGTGACCACTAAACTTAGAGTGTATATGCACCAATTCAAAGAGAAAAATCCATTCGATGCTCGGGTTTGTCATCAAAAGGCATTAGTACTGTTATTAAAATTAAACAATTTTGGTTTCCAAGCAATAACATTAGTTCTCTTTCTCACAACTGAACCTAATATGTAAAAAGTATTTGCATATGGAAAGCATTGTCAGTTTTTGAGTCTATAGCAGTAAGGTCAATTGTCACTGGAATCATATACATAGATAGAACTGTGTAAAATAACAGTTGTTCTGTTTGAGAAGGTTCACCAAATTTGCAAGTTAGGTATCCATATGGCAGGGGAAGGACTCTATTCTGTTAGTTTCGGAGACTGCAGTCTTTTAGTCAAAAGGTTATGGGACTGTTAAAATAAATAGAACTTGTCAGAATATTATTATTCCTGGTGGGTGAGGGTGTGAGATGGGGAAATTCACCTGAGAGCAAGATATTTGGGCCAGACAATGTCTGGACCAAATATCTTGCCCCGAGGGTGAGATTTCCCCATCTCACACAAACCCCCATCAAGGATAATTTTTCTCCCTCACCAAAACAGTCTGACATCATCAAAAGTAATCCAGGGGCACGTGCAGCTCTATGGAACAATTTTGTTGTCCATTTCTGAAAAAAAATGATTTGCTTCTCGGAAAGAGCACACAAAAGTTTTGTATATACTATAGGTACAGTACATGGAGAGTGTATTATCACTAAATCACCCGCAGAGTGGAGATTCCACCTGAGCAATAATTGCAAATTTGTTGCAAAGCATACCCAGCACCAGCAAAGTTTCAGCCAATGGACCTCCGGGTTAAACCTGGAGGTTCATTGGCTGAAACATTGCTTGTGTTTTTTGTCGATATATATAAAATTTGAAAGTTATAGTTTGGGTGATAAGTCCACTCTGTGGGTGATTTAATTACAATCCACTCTCCACGTACTGTATATACCACAAAATTAAATCTCAATGCCATCAAGACAGGGGTTAAATTTGTAGTGAAATGATCATTGACACATTTCGATGGTGTCAGTCAGGCGCATGCATCAATCGATCTGTGTAAATTCTGCAGTCATTTGACATTATTTGCTTTCCATGTTAATGTTCCTTCAAATGTCTATCATGCGATGATTAAATAGTCTGAGTGCTTTTTAAATATTCTAATAAGCCGGTCATGATGGTCATGTGAGATGGATATCATATCTCACAAGGCCTTCTCGCATGAGACACGCATATCTTGCATATGAAGTGGGGGGAGAAATTGTTTTTCCAAGTTGAGACCATAATGGAGGAAGAAAAACCTTATCAATTTATAGGTATGATGGTGGCTTAGTTGGTACAGGTGCAGGCTGCAAGCCGAGAGGTCCTCAGTTCGAATCCCACCTGCGTCAACCGCATTGTGTCCTTGGGCAAGACATTTCACCCCAATTGCCCACGTGGGGGCACGGTGACGCTGTGTACTAAGGCGTACTGCACCTGGTGCGCCTGTCTTCAACCAGTGCTAACCCTGCTTGTGTGGAGTTGGTATGTTGGGGAGCTGACAGTTGCTCGCCGTTGCTCGGTGGTTCTCTCCAGGTACTCTAGCTTCCTCCACCTGTAAAACTGTCACGGTCATGGTTAGCCATTGTGCAGAAATATATGACCTTAAACACCAATAAATAAATAAATAGGTATGATGTCAAAAGGTCAGGGTCAGTGTTTTGTATCTTTCTTTTTATATGTTTTTTAACCCTTAAACCCTTCTTTACATCTTTGTTAACTCATGAAAATCTACATCCTGTGACCTTATAGTAGTTTCTGGATGATTCTTGGCTGCTTAGAAAGCCTACCAAGACTTTGTGAGAAACAACTGGTACAGTGGAGCCCACTTAATTGGATATCTCTTAACTGAATAACCCTGTTATTTGAATATAATTTCCCAACACAAAACCATTTACCATACCTCCAGTACAAATTTGACCTGTTAATTGAATATAGGTTATAGAGTAAACTGTTAATTGAATAAAAAAAATCTTGTAACCTGCCGAGAAATTGTGCTGACCCTCCCCAGTTTTCCTTTGTTTATAGACATATTTGGCCTCAGTACATCCAATACAGGCATTTAAACTATTATATCTTGTTTGACAGAGCTCACAGAGCTCTGTCAAAAAAGATATAATAGACTAAATGCTAAGCTCATCTCTAGAATACAGGAAAGTGACACAGTCTCTGTTATTTGAATACTCCTTTTAATTGAATAATTTTCATTGGCAAAGTAGCTATTCAATTAACAGGGTTCCACTGTACTTAGAACTTGTGTCCAGAGCAAGCATGTTGGGGCACCTGTTCTGTTGCAGTAAAAAGTGATCAACTCGGAAGGAGGCCTTTACAGATTAAATTAATTGTTTCATCTCTATTACTTTGACAGCCTGCAGGTCATGTTCACATCAGCTGATAAGTCACATGGGACTGTTATTTAAATGTTGAGGATAATTTAATATCACAATTCCCTGTGTGTATAGATCTCTGATCCTCTTGCATTTTTTAAGCTTTATGCTTGTTATTTCATTTCTGGAGCTCTGTACATCCAACATTTCTGAAGATGGTCATCCTTGTGCTGAAATTTATCAAATGCTTTTCATAACTGACTATATGTTCTGTTATTCATCTTAATTTTCTGAAAAAAAAATGGCCTATGGATGGAACTTTTCTGTTCAGTTTTCATTTAAGGGGAATGTAAACAGAAACAATAAGGGAAGTATCACCAAAAAATGGATTATTAACTCTTAACCCGTTGAGTATTTTCAAGATATTTTTCATCGAATCTAGTCATGGCTGCTTCACAGCAGTCATGACTAGATTTGATGAAAAATTCATCTACATTTAACTCAAGAAATCAATGGAGAAAAAGCCATTCAGTTTACAGGAGTATTTTTTTTTATTAAATGTGCCCAAATCATGGATTCAGTGGCAAGAGAAATTCTGTCCTTGGCACTTAGGAGTTAATTCCAGTTATGTTGTATTTTTAGTTTATTTGCATTCTATACAATAAATAACGTATCCTGAGAGCTACAGTTTTATTTTTAACAATTTAAATATTTAATGAATTCACTTTTGAAAAATATTTTTTTCTAATCACTCATTCTCATGGTTGTGAGGTTCAACCTCAACAAAACTAACATCAAAGGTTCTGTCTTTTTCTGGTATATACAAGCTGTGGCCTGAAAAGTTGATATATTGTGCCACAAAGAAATGAAATTAGAAATGGTTGAAAATAGGTAAATGAAGATGATGTAAACAAAATCTGCCGTGCTGGTTAGATGAACATTTTTTTTGTCTAGAAAGTATGGTAGGCCATTCAAGTCAATCATGTTTTAGAACAGTCATTAACTCTTGTACAAGTACCATTGTGTTGAAAACAGGGAACACTCAGATATTACCCCAGGAATGCGATCTGAATAAACTTTATATCTGTGTCACATCCAGACAGAAAGAGTTCTGCATGAAACTAGGGCTGCACGATATTCAAAACTGAATACCGGTACCGGTATTCAAAAAAATACCGCGGCATACCGATATATCGAAAACTGTTAAAATATACGAACACAAGTACCACAATCGAGACTCGAGGCATCACAGTCGGAACGAATTAGCACGCTTTGATGATGCAGTTCGAAAAACTTTTACCCAACGCAGACGATATCAAAATTTATTATTTTCAAAATTAGTTCATCAGATTTTAACCAAAGATTTCTGCAAAACTATATCATGTGACCCCATCATTGCAACGGGCTCGTTCCAATGAGGGATCACACGATATAGTTTTGTTGAAGCTTTTGAATTTGTGTATTACGAGGTCTCAAGCAGACGATTCCTTGGATAAAGGGATAATACTATTCATTCGGGGCTACATTTAAAAAACTCAAGACCTCTTGAAAATTAAATTGTGGGTAAATAAATAATGACGATAAACCGATATTTTTGTAATTACGTCGGAATTCAATCGATATTGGTTTGAATACCGGTATATATCTGTTTATCGATATACCATGCAGGCTTACTTGAAGCCAATCACTGAGGTTTCTCAACAAAAGAGTTCTGCTTGAAACCAATCACTGAGGTTTCTCAAACAGCAGAGACATGACCATCCATAGAATTGCTGTGTTTCCATATTTGTTTTCGCAGGTTATCTGGACCAAACACACTCTGGATAATATCACTGACTGGTACTGCCTACCATACTTCTTTACATCGGCTTCATTTACCAGTTAACTGCGTGTAATCAAATCGGTTAAATTTTACCCCATTGCATAATAAATTTTGTAAAAAACACCTTTTTTGCATGTGGAATAAACAGTGGTTACATACTACAAAACAAGTGTAATTTTCTTATTTTTTCAGTCATTTGCAGCACCTCTGAATCTGAATCAGCAGTACTGAAATCCCTGCATTCATTTTTAGCTCAACTCGATGAAGTCAAGCAGAGCTATTGCTGTCACTTCTCGACTGTCGGCGATCGTAGGTCCACAGTCTCCCTTGGCACACCCCACAGGTCGCATTTATGATCGGATCGCTTTGAAACTTAGTATGCTTGTTTGGGGTGACCTCCACATGGGAGCTCTCGATTTTCTGCTATTTCCAGCAAAAAATGTTGTCGATGGCAACAGCCTTTGGACTTAGTTTAGTCAGGCATTAATATATTCCTTGGCACACTCTACATGGTACATTTATGATCGGATTGCTTTGAAACTTGGTCTACTTGTTGGGGGTTACCTCTAGATGGGAGCTACCAATTTTCTTCCATTTCCGTCAAAATATTGTGCCGCTGGTAACGACCTTCGATGAATTAACTTAATGCAGTTATGCATCATTATTCCCTTTGGCACACCATGCAGGGTACATTTATGATCAGATCGCTTTGAAGCTAGGTATGCTTATTTAGGGTAACATCTAGATGGGAGCTATCGATTTTCTTTCATTTCCGTCATAAAATATTGCTGCTGGCAACAACCTTTGAACTTAGTTTAGTCAGGCCTCAACATTTCCCTTTGGCACACCGTACAGGGCACATTTATGATCGGATTGCTTTGAATCCTGGTATGCTTGTTTGTGGTGATCTCTGGATGGAAGCTATCGATTTTCTTCCATTTATGTCAAAAAATGTTGATGCTTTCAATGACCTTTGAACTTAGTTTAGTCAAAAAATGTTTCTGCTGGCAAAGACTTTTTTAGTTTAGTCAGGCCTCAATATATCCCTTTTGCACATTCTACAGGGCACATTTATGATTGAATTGCTTTGAAATTAGGTGGGTTTGTTTGGGGTGACCTCTAGATGGGAGCTATCGATTTTCTTCCATTTCTGTCAAAAAGTGTTTCCTGGCAACGTCCTTTGAACTTAGTTTAGGCAGGCATCAATATATTCCTTTGGCATGCCCTACAGGGCACATTTATGATTGTATTGCTTTGAAATTTGGTGTGCTTGTTTAGGATTATCTCTAGATGGGAGCTATCAATTTTCTTCCATTTCCATAAAAAGAATGTAATTTCAGGCCTGATGATTTGAGGTGAATGGCCATTTGGGTCACGTGGAGGTTACCTAAAATGACAAACACGCATACGAAAAACGGGTCGCCCCAAATTATCGCCGGGTCACGCAAAATATTTGCCAAGTTGAATGATCTAGTTGGCCAATTTTAAAATAGTGTTTTCTGAAGACCTCTGCATATATTATATAGTGTAAAATGCTATTGCACGATGAGTGCATCATAAAATGTAAAGAAAAGAAATTTTTTTCACGATGATTTTCTCCAAATTGTTTCTGTTTACATTCCCCTTAAAATAGTGCTAAGTACCATTTTTTTGTTGAAGGAATTTGCCTTTTAATTTGGCAAGAGCATCTGAATAATAATTTAATGAAGGTTTCATGTTGGTTTGAATAGGCATAAGCTAATACATGTAGCATTATATACAGTACAGTCATTGTGGACTGGTCATGATCCACACGTGGGCATTGATGTCCACGCCTGCATTTACCAGATAATAAAAATCTTCATCAGCAAAATTTTAATTAATGAAGCACCGGGTTGTACCCGGTGCTTCATTAATTAAAATTTTGATGATTATTCCTATAATTAATGTTTGGAATCTAATAATATATTATTGCACCTGTGGAAATAATACCCGTCCATGGAAAATGACCAGTCCACGGCGACCATACTATACATATTAGTTTCTCCTGCTTTAATTATGCAGATTTGACAGTCCTCATGCTTCATTTTGGTGTGTGTCTCATCAGTTCTATTGCAACATATTACAGGATTCACATTCATTCATTTTGTTTTAAAATTAACTTGTTCATTGAATTTCTTTGAAACTCATAATGTATAGTACAGCTGCGGTGGACTGGTTGTAATCCACACGTTGGCTGTGATGTCCATGCATGTGTTTACCAGGTAATAAAAATCATCAGAAAAATTTTAATAAATGAAGCACTAGGTACAACCCAATTCTTCATTAATTAAATTTTTGATGATTTTTACTATACATAGTGTTTGGTATCAAACATTATTGCTCTGTGGAAATATTGCCCACCCGTGGAAAGTGACTGGTCCACAGTGGCTGTGCTGTATGTGTAAACCAGTACGAGACCAGTTGCTTCTGCATTCCAAGAATTCACATTTTTAACAAACAACTCTTCCAGTTTTCTTATTTCCAACAAAAAAAAATTTCATTAGGTCTAGAAGGCGCTTTAGATATATAGCATATCATTTGTTTGTTTGTTTTTACACATAACTTATGCAAATTAGGCACAGAGTTTATTTTAGTGATATGCTTATCTATGCATTATTTAATTGATTGACACAGACTACAAGCGTTTTTAATTTAAGTTTTCCATTCCAGATCGGGAAGCAGATGTAGTTCAGATATTGGGTGTATGTTTGTGGTTTTCAGTCTGATCTCTCTTTAATAAAACAAAACTTTTTCACTCTCTGAGCATTAGGTCTACAGTTTCGTGATCGCAAAAGTGGTCTCTTTTGCAATATGATCTTGATACACTTGCTCCAGTGGGGAATATTTGTAGCTCACCTGACTGAAAGTCGGGGAGCTAAAGTGATCACTTTCAGTCCATTATCCATTAGTCTGTCCATCCATTGTCCGTCTGGCATGAACTTTACATTATTGACTTCTCCTCATAAACAACTGGGCCAAATTGAACCTTTTTAGATATGCATGTTTCTTAGCATATGTCATTTCAAGTTTGTTCAAATAAAGTTGTAATGCCCACAGGGGGCATCGAAAGGGCCATAATTCTGTTGGCACCCCACAAAATATTTTTTTTTTAATTGAAAAATCTTCCTTTCTAGAACAATCAATCAGAATCTTTGGATACTTGGTTTACATCCCCCTTAGATTCAGGTTTGTTTGATACAAGTCCCATAGTTTATATTTGGGCTGCCCATAGGAACCTGAATTTTAATTTGTTACTCGCCTGTTCTATGTAATCCCCATCTGCAGCAACACTAAACCATGTGAAAAATGAAAATCTGTTCCGCACATATGTGCGGAATGGAAATCCTTGATGGGCTATTTTTAAATAAAAGTGAAATTTCAGTGGAATGTTCTACAAATTGTGCAACGCAATTACAATTTGAATTGCTAGCGATAGCTGAAAATCGTCCCTTGAGTTCCAATGTGTCCTAGGTGCCAGTAGGCACATAGAACACATTGGAACTCAGAGGATGAAATAGTAACACAGGTTCCCCTCGCAAATTTGGTTGGCGATAAAATGTGTTCTTTTTGTTGATAGTTGTCAAATGAATTGCTGAGTGTCCTTCTAATAATTGTTTTTATAGATGTGAAGGCATGTAATAAACACAGAATGACAAACGCGTGTGAATGGGTTAATCGATATGGCATGCGTGCCAGTGCAGAAGGATAAAACAAGAGACTGCAGGCCTCTAGTTTTAACCTTCTGCGATGACAAAAGTGCCATATCGATTAACCCTTTCATATGCGTATGTCGTTCTGTGTATATTCTCTAAAACATCTTCACATCCAAAAGTCATATTCTTACAGAGTTGATGGTGGTAAATTTTTGTTAGATGTGAATGTGAGTGTGTAAGATTAATGCTTGCTCAAATTATCCAGCAGTGGTTTCTGATCACAAGTTTTTGTTGTCTCATCGACATCTGGGATGAGAGCCTCCTGAAGTGGGAAAAATAATAAGTTGTCAAACAACTTGAATTTATACTTTTGTGGTGGCATGAAACACTTGTGGTATTTCGTGTGAAGCAACATTGGGTACCCAGTGGTCTGTCAGTTGAAAGGTTACCGGGGCCCTTTGCTCAATTTTACAGAAATTGTGGATATTCAGTAGTTAGAAATTTCATGCTTTGGGAATTATTTATGGTAGTGGAATGAATTATCATATATAAAATGCCTCTAGGTGGTGCTCCTGTTGACATAGAAAAAGGCTTTAATAAAGATTGAAATATACAAAAAATGTTATTTTTGCACAGTAACCAATGGCCCAGACATCGCTGGTGTTAACTCTAAAATATCTGGGGCCAAACACAAATTTTGCCCCCCAATCCCCAAAATTTGCATGTAAAACCGAAAATTAGAAGTCCTAACTGGTCCTCCATACATTTACCCTCTGTGCATGCGCAGACATCAGGAAGTGACCAGAATTGGCGCGAACACCTTTCTTTGTTTAGCCCTTAATTACATGCTAATATTTATGCGATCGTGCATTATTATTATTAGGCTAACGCTTTATTGTATTCGGTGGACCTTGAAATAATAATTTATTTTGGGGGCGGTCCATGTAGGAGCCTGTTAATCATACCTTTGTACATCTCTAGATCCAAGTTTCTATTTTGCTGGTACTCATATTACACATGCTTTTACAATTATAAATATCAGATTATTCACGTTGGAGGGTGTTGTTACTGGAATTTATTGTACAGTGGCCGCCTATTGTTCATATAGGAAGTGTGCTTTTCCTTCAGGAATCGTTCAGTGTGGCTTTATTAGATATGTGTATGTTATATTTTATATCACCGGTTTTCGATGTATCTGTGTTCGTTGTCTGCAGTGTATGCTATTTACTGTGCAATATTAATTTCCAGGATCGTCGCTATAGCCGTAACATCTGAAGTAACGTTAAGTACCATTTATTAATAATGAATTAATACCTGAGTGCGTGTTCAACGATTAATTATATTGTTTGGGTACCGCTCTTATTATTTCCGGAGCTCTCCCCCTTTTTTATTTTGAAGGTTTCTTCAAAAAATGGGAGTGGGTTGTGTTTTTACCCATAATCTGGCTTAAAATGTATGTATCTTTGAAGGATGCTGTTTTTATCCATATTTATATCCTGCATACAGCTGAAATGTTATTGTAAGGCGTCTGTTTGTGGGAGATTTTCTCTTATTCTCAGATACGCCATCCTAATTTTTTGGGCTTAGTCTGGGCTAGCCTTGGAAAATTAGGAACTTGTCTTCATACTTACATTAAGGAATTACTTCATTGGGCTTCTTGTTTAGAATATGTCTCCTCTATTACTGTATAGAGAGACATACATGTAATTCCTAACAGTTCTACATGTAAGTTCCTTCATTATGGATTGCAGGATTGGAATTATTTCAGAAGTCTGAACCCTCCACCTATTTACGATTCAGCTATGTCTGAGCCATTGGTTACTGTGTAAAAATATGATAAATTCCTAGTAATTTGTATATTTTTATGCTTACCAATGGCTCAGACGGGAAGGGCCCTCCCATGAGTGGGCACTCATACCTCCCCGCTGATTTATTATGTGATACTCTTTTCTACAAAGAATGGTGTTCGTGCCAATTCCGGTCACTTCCTGACATCTGCGCATGCACAGAGGGTAAATGTATGGAGGATCAGTTAGGACTTCTAATATTTGGTTTTTCATGCAAATTTGGGGGACTGGGGGGGGGGGGGGGGTCAAAATTTGTGTTTAGTCCTAGATATTTTAGAGTTAGCACCAGCTATGTCTGGGCCATTGGTAAGTATAAAAATATACAAATTACTATGCATTTATCATTTTTCAGTCATATATTGTTTGAATCAGGTCTGTAGTTAAAAGAAAATTATAAAAACATCAAGATGGGCTGCATTGTCACTTAACTCCTCATATTTTTTACATTTTTTTTCAAGATTGTTATTAACCCACTCATTGGAAAAAGCTCACCTTTTTATTTCAGTATTTTCAGAGAGTGGCCTGAGCAATCTTTTGCATGGATTTTTCTTTTTCTTTCAGTACTGTGTTGTTTAAAACCTATACTTTGCAGCTTCCCCCCCCCCCCCCCCCCCCAAAAAAAATAAAAAAATAAATAAATAAATAAATCCCTTAAATTTTAAAGAGAATAAATTGAATTTGGAATAAAAGCAAATGTGATTTTTTCTTTCATCCAAAACGTGGGAGTTGCACTGCAGAGATTGCAGAAGTGATAGTTTTCTTGTAGAGGTTGTGATCTTGAGGCAAACATTTTCACCAGTGGATGAAGATTTTGTATAAGAAATATTGCAAAATAAAAACTTATTTAAAAAACAAACTGCAACAGCATCATCTGAAGTGTGTTTTCATATTTCATTTTTTGACATTTGAGATACAGTGGAACTCTGTTAATTGAATAGCCTCTTTGCCACTGAAAATCATTCAATTAATAGGAGTATTCAGTTAACAAAGATTGTCATTTCCCTGTATTCTAGAGATAAACTTAGTATTTATTCTATTATATCTTGTTTGACAGAGCTCCATTAGCTCTGTCAAACAAAGATTGTGTCACTTCCCTGTATTCTAGAGATAAACTTAGTATTTATTCTAATATATCTTGTTTGACAGAGCTCCATTAGCTCTGTCAAACAAGATATAATAGATTAAACACTTGTATTGGATGTACTGAGGCCAAATAAGTCTATAAACAAAGGAAAACTGGGGCAAGTCAGGGTAATTTCTTGACAGGTTACAGGATTTTTATTCAAGTAACAGGAGTTTACTCTGTAACATATATTCAGTTAACAGGTCATATTTGTACTGGAGGTATGGTAAAAAAATAAATAGTTTTGTGTTGGGAAAGTATATTCAGTTAACAGGGTTATTCAGTTAAGGGATGTCTAATTAAGTGGGCTCCACTGTATTAGTGTTTGGGCAGAAAATCAGACAGAAGTTTGATCAGATCACAACCCAATTGCATTCTGGTAAAAAGTCTCTATCCACATTTACATTCAGTTAAAACAGCACGATGAATGATGGGGTTCAAGTTGATACATCGTTCTTTACTCCCCATCCTAACAGTTTCTTATCTTTACAGTAAACAACTTTGGATCGAGACAATCCTTAGTGACTGGTTCAAGACAGTCTCTGCATGGCTCACAACATTCTCTACTTAGTATTGGTAAATAGTTTGATTTGAAAGCTTGTTTTGCATTGAACTACTAATTCTAACTGCACTGCACTATAAGCCACATTTTAAAACCCATTGTTTGAACTACCACGATAGTGTATTTTTCCAAAAGAAAAATGTTTGGATGTGGTTATGTGGGGTCAGGTTGAGGAACCAAATGCATGTATTCACCCAAGTGCATACTCTTGTGTATGAACTACAACATTCAGGGTGGAGAGATCATTTTGAAAACTGTTGGCCAAAAAAGTGAACTGACCCAATTCCTCCTGTTTCCCCAGCCACTGAAGAAAATGAAAATAATCAGTTATGTTGGGCAAAATTTTACTATTGTTGGCTTAGATATTCATTAGTGGTTAACAGGTTAATTCCTTTTGATGTTGTCACATGTTAACCCTATAAATATGCAGCAAAGCACAATATATCTTATTAGTTCTGGACAGACACAAGTATAACTACTGTGATTAGGCTTAAAAAGTTAAAAATCTGTTTCTCAGGCCTTCCCACATGGTTCTTTTGGCTGCCACATGCTCTCTTTTTCATAACCAATACAAACGTAAGAAAAAGAAAAATTAAATGGTTAGGGCTGATATTTTACCCAAGATAATAAAATTGATAAATTTGCCCCTTGAGTGCAATATGGCTTTGCAGTGCTTGACCACACATTATTGAGCACATTATCCACAATATTATGGGCTCTGCCATGCATAGTCAACAGAGTTAATACCCTTGTTAGACTTGCAAAAACTCTCTGTATGAACTTTTTGCATTATTACTCACGCATCAGTCGTCAGATTTTGATGTTCTATGGTACGGTCGATTGTAGTGAAGAAACGGCGATAGCTTTGGGTGTTTCCCCAAAGATTTGACAGAATTATTCTGACAAATTCGATCACACAAAAACATGGATCTTAGTCTCAGATGCAAGGAAATGGCCTTCCTGCAGTCAGTTCTAAGATTTTCTTCACCTGGCCCAAACCACGGTCGCACCAGGTGATCTGTGATTTTCCCCTCCTACCGGATCCACTAATTTATCCCTAGCAGAAAACCTGAAAAATGGCAAAGTTTTCAGCAGCAAATATTTCCCATAATGCAGTTGGATATTTAACCAAATATACCTTGTTTGACAGAGCTCAGTTGGTTAACTGGTAGAGTGCTAAATTATTTTTGGTCATCCAAATTTGTCCATGTCTCTTTGCCTTGTTACAATTTATGGGAGAGTGCCTAGTGGCACTCTCCCATAAATTGTAACAAGGCAAATCCTCACAGACTAAATAATTTCAATTCAAATATTATATGACGCACATCCACTGATTGTGAGCCTTGAAGCTGTGGTACCGGCACTTCAGAATAAAGCCCAAATATGGGCTTCCAGCACTCTACCAGTTAAATTCACAGGTAAACAAGAGAAAACACAAGAGTGGTTGAATGAAATTCTGATGCACTCCCAGAGTGCTAGGTGTTAACATGTCATCATGAGTACGTCTTACTGAAGAGAGACAAATTATCTATGAAGTGCTTTCTAGTCAAGCCTGGACTGCCTTAACAGACAGCCTGGACTTGACTAGAAATCACTGCTAAGCCACTGTATGTATAGAGGCTGTGGGCTATTGGTAATTCAGAACCCATGTCCAGGCTCTTGAGATTTCAACTTGACTTGATACTTAGAAGTGTTGTGGTCATGACATATCCATACAGTTAAAATTAGAAGTCCTGTCACGAACTGTGCGCTTATCTAGCCTTAATTGCGTGCAGGAATTGCGCGCAATTGCCATATCGAATGGCATCCAAAGCATGGCAGATTCTCCTGGTTACTCATAGCAAACACAGGCAATGTTTCTACCAATGGACCTCCGGGTTACCCAGAGGTCCATTGGCTGAAACATTGCTTGTGCCCAGGCCACATGTACAGAATTTGCTAGCCTTACAAGGATCATAGCGCGTAGATTAACGCTCAGATCGACGTGCTATTTGTGCACATTTCATAACAGGGCTTCTAGTTTTAACTGTAGATGCTGAAAGCGATCTTTAACATTCAGTAAATAAATATAGAAAAAAAATTAAAATAAATAAGATCAACGAAAGTTGTAGTTCATTTGAAACATCTCTCAAGCCAAAGGTTGTGGGATCGATCCTCTGTTGGGAGAAGTTTGAATGTGTGCAAACAGTCTTTGGCAGCAGTTAACTGAGTGCAGGAAGCCCATGTTTGGGCTTCATTCTGAAGTGCAGGTACAACAACAAGAAGACTTCATACTCTGTGGGTGTGCTTCGTATTATCTATGAAGGGAAATTATTTCAACTGTATGGATTTGCCTTGTTGAAATTTATGGGAGAGTGCCGTTTGGCACTCTCCCATAAATTGCAACATGCCAAAGACTAGTGAATAAGTTTTGATGACCGGAAATAATTTGCCATTCAATCAGTTAATAATTATAGGGTGGGCGCTGTCAAAGCACATATTCCTATTGGGTTAGAGAATGTAAAATGGTTGCCCTCCCCTCCCCCCCCCCCCCTGCACTGAAAAACAACCATTGTGGAAGCTGAAGTTTCCTTCACAGCGTTTGAGAAGAATGAGGCCTCAAAATTAACACTGTAGATGTCCTCCCACAAAATCTGCTCCATGGAGTCTAGGAGGACATTAACCCTTACCTTAGATGAAAATAGATAGCAGGCAACACTTGCAAAATTGCAAAAAAAATTCTGGAATAATTAAAAATATTCATTTTTGGCCTCAAAAACATAGCTTATGACCCCTTATAGGGATGAGCCATGTTTTTGAGAGAAAAAATAATAAAATTTAGGCAGCGTTTGGGCCATTGGATTATACAAAGGGTTAATATAAGTTGCATAACTTGTTCACTACAGTTAAAACTAGAAGTCCTGTCATGAAATGCGCACAAATAGCACGTTGATATGCGCGTTAATGTGCGCGTTATGGCGCAAGTAAAGCTATCATATTCTGTACATATGGCCTGTGCACAAGCAATGTTTCAGCCAATCGACCTCCGGGTAACCCGGAGGTCCATTGGCAGAAACATTGCATGTGTTTGCTATGAGTAACCAGGAGAACCTGCCGTGTTTTGGATGCCATTCGACATGGCAATTGCGCGCAATTCCAACGCGCAATTAAGCCTAGATAAGCGCACTATTCGTGACAGGACTTCTAGTTTTAACTGTAGTTCTTAACCTTGACAAAGCTTCAGAAGTAAAAGCCCCCTTTCACATGCAAAATCAAACCATCACACTGGATGGTAGAGTAATCAGCCATCACATCAAGCAGGGACCGACCTGGGCATGCGCCAGTGCGCAGTTGGTTCTGAAACATCAGGACCTGGCTCTTAAATCTCAGAAATAGGCTTCTCATTTGGCGCGTAACTTCTCAGATCATATTTTGATATTCTTTTGATGGATAATCGAGAGAGACACTTTTACATGTATTATATATATGATTATCATTTATCATTGTTGTAGAGTGCTTAAGTTAACACTTCAAGTCTTAATTACCAAGCATTAATCTTCACTGTGGTTTCTGATCAAGTCTTGGCTGCCTAAATAGGCAGCCAAGACTTGATCAGAAACCACAGTGAAGATTAATGTTTGCTATAGTGTACTAAATGAAAATGAGAGAGCTATTACATACTTGCAGTGTGTGTTACAAACAGCAGTGTGACTCCGTAAATTGAAATCTGGCGCATGAATTGAAAAAATAGGCTTCGAGGCTAGAGCGTATTTTAAATAGTCCTGATCGGTCCCTGATCAAGAGTGTATATATACGATTCCAAAAAAGTAGGGGATATCCAAACTGATGTTGATATTTTCGAAAAATGGTATTGGATACGCCTGATTGGACACATCAGCACGTTACCAAGTTTAGTGTGGATCATGAATGTCACCAGCCCACAAAAACTTTGTGCAGGTTTTTCGCACAGGGGCTCTGTTAATGTCTGTGGTGTACGTTTTGAAATTTTCATTTGTACTGGATGGGCTTTTCGGAGGTCTCATCGTTCTTTTCCTGGAATAAACTCATTCATCAATAGTTTCTCGTCGAAACGTAACTTTTGGAAGCCGGCAACAGACAAACTGCAGTGGCTCAAATTCTCAACGTTACTCAATCGGGGATTAGCAGGTTGTGGTCACGTTACCGTCAGAAATGCAATGTTGATGACAGACATGGTCAGGTCATCCAAGGGTGACAACTGCTAACCAGGATCGTTTCATCCAAACCACAGTATTACGTAACCGCCATCAAAGTGCCTCAGAAATTGGACAGCAGCTGCATCGAGTGACAGATGTGCAAGTCAGTGGTCAGACTATCCAAAATTTCCCACACAGCTGGAATTTGTATGTTCGATGACCTCGAATGATTCCACATTTGACTGAACGTCACATCCCACCAAGGCATAATTGGTGTGGAGCATGACAGTGCTGGGACAATTGTCGGTGGAGGAATGTCCTTTTTTCCGATGAATTAAGGTTCACTCTCGACTTCCACGACAGGTGAAACAGAGTGTGGTGGTGGTGGAACGAACAATACCATGACATAACTGTTAGGCAGCACAATCGTTTTGGTAGTGGATCGGTTATGGTTTGGGGAGGCATAACCATGACAAGCAGAATAGCATTACATGTCGTCACAGGGCAGTACTACAGTGACAACATGTTAGCAGCTCATGTGGTGCCTTTTGTGCGATGTCACGGCCGTTGATTCATTTTCCAAGATGACAATTCAAGAGCACACAGGGCCTGTGTCGCTACAGAGTTCCTCCAGGAGCAGAACATCACTACACTGCCTTGGCCAGCACTAAGTCCAGACCTTTCACCAATCGACCACATCTGGGATGTGCTTGGCAGGTGCCTACGACAGTGCCAACAGCCCCCTACCAATGTCCAGGAACTCATTGCTGCACTCCAGGAAGAATGGAATAATGCCAGTCTGGCTGATTTTGGATGGTTGGTGAAGAGTATGCCACGTCGGGTCCCTGCTTGAGTTGCAAACCGAGGATGATTTACAAGGTATTGAGGTCTTGGACTGAATGTGGTAAACTCTCTGACTGACCGTCCATGTCTTCTACAGCTCAGTGCGTGGAATGTGTGCTTGTCAGACACCCAACTGTCACTGAAATCATTCACCAGATGTCACAGTGCAATGCCTTAACTGTCTTTTTGATGAAAATATAAATATATTTCTTCATATATCTCACTTTTATGAAATATCCCCTACTTTTTTTTAATAGTATTTATAGAGAGAGACATGATTTGGAGGAGATAAGTCATACTCATTTTCACTCTCCTTGTGATTCAATGAGTCGTGTGACTGATGTGCAGGTAAGAACCCATGCCTCAGACTCTAAGCCCTGTGAGGAGGTGGATTAACAATGGAAAGGGCAATGTGACAATACAAAATTAACCTAGTTTCTGCCTACATTGAATGATAGCTGGGAATCAATCAAAACAAGGTTTACTAATTAAAATTGGTGTATTGGACTCTATTGGACTCAGAGTATTTCATTGCAATTATTGTTGACATAGCTTCAGGACAGGGCAGTTAACCCCTTACCATAGAGGATGGATAACCATCCCATAAGTGACTTGATTAGCCTTTCACTGTGTGTGTAACTCAGATTATGATCAGTATTCCCAAGCTATTCATAATACACTGTAATATACATGAAATGTGGTTTGGTTTTCACCTAATCATGACTTTATTTTGGGTACATAATTAATAAAAACAGTGATGAACTCTGTGGGTGTGTGTATATATGTAACTCATTTATCTCATTGCAAGCTGCTGGCAGATATTTCTGTCCAGGACACAAAATCTCTTGCCAGTGAAATATGCATAATTTGGACACTTTTAACCAAATTTCCACCCTGTGAACTGAATGGACCTTTGGTCCAATGATTTTCTCAAGTTAAATTTAAATGATTTTTTCATCAAATCTAGTCATGGAATCTTGTTGATTGATTTTCCCAGAGGGTGAATTTGCTGATGCTATCCCACCCAGTGGGCTAAAATCCCCCAATTTGTGCTCTGGGTACCTGTTTCTGTTTTGGCCCGAGACCTTGATTCAGATTGAGGTTCACAGATGGTAAATTTAGTAATGGTACCTTGCTGTGCAGGGTAGCATTACCAAATTCCCCCCTCTGTTGACCTCATTGTGCAGATGTCATTCTGCTTATGTCCAGGCTTGAACATAATTCTTTTTTAAATTTTTTTGCTTCAAGAACTCAGCTTATGTCCCCACATTGGAATTTCTTTTGCAAGTGTGGTGACTGTCTGCTGTCTTGTTATGTATAGGGTTAACTCTTTACCTAACACAAAAGGCAGACAACACCAGCAATCAAACTTCTTGAATAACTCATTTTTTTACTTTAAAAAATAGCTTATGACCCCCACATTGGAACAGGCTCAACAAGCTCATTCCAATGAGGGGTCATAAGCTATGTTTCTGGGACAAAAAATGAAAAGATAATGAAAACTGAATGGTTATTTATATTGTAAATAGTTCTGGCCGGTTTTGGCCGTTAACATTGGGTAAAAGGTTAAAATAAAGAGGTCATCTACATGGTGATGTTTTGTCATGTGGTGTTGGCTCATTACTCCAGGGAAGGGTTGCAGGAATGAACAAAAACCAGATACATGTATATTGTGAAGCAATGGAATTTACAGTTCTTCATTTATAACAGTTTGTACAGTTAAAACTAGAAGTCCTGTCATGAAATGCGCACAAATAGCACGTCGATCTGTGTGTTAATCTATGCATTATGACCATAGTACGGCTATCAAATTCTGTACATATGGCCTGTGCACAAGCAATGTTTCAGCCAATGGACCTCCGGGTAACCCAGGGGTCCATTTGCAGAAACATTGCCTGTGTTTGCTAGGAGTAACCAGGAGAATCTGCCATGCTTTGGATGCCATTCGATATTGCAATCGTGTGCAATTCCTGCACTCAATTAAGCCTAGATAAGCACACAATTCGTAACAGGACTTATAGTTTTAACTGTACTATCATGAATTCTTTTTGGTCTTGCTACAGACATTTTAAATTGCAATGTGTGAACAGTGTATTACCACTAACATACTAATAGTGTGGAGCTTTCCCTTCCCAGAATAATAACTCATTTTTTCTTCAAGAGCATAAGAAACAATTGTGATGGTACCACTTGGAGGTCCAATAGCTGAAACCGGACTTGTGCTTTTTATGCTTTTAAAATAGAATTTGCGAGTTATTCCAGTACAGTGGAACCAGCCTTTCAAGACCGCCCTTTTTGCCAGGCAACAGTGGTTTCACAAAACAGGTGGTCTCTCAAGACAGGCCCATTGTGGAGTAAAACAACCAAATGGTACAAGGTCACAGCGGTTTCCCAAGATAGATGGTCTATCACGACAGTGGTCTTTCAAAACAGGTTTTACTGTACAGTGATTTTGAAAGCAGACATACTTTTGATTAGATCACAACTGGACTGAAATGGCCAGGAAACATCTTCCTACTACCCACTCCCATCACATTTTAATTAGCATGTTGAGCATGTTATGACATTTAGTACTGTCATATCTAAAGTAGACTGTGAATTTTGACCAGATTGTGACTAGCAGTGTTCATGCTGTCGGGCGTCAATTTAGCCAATTGCACTAAAGGTTTTGATTTGGCACCCAAAAATCTTTTTTTGCTGAAATTTTGGCATCAAAAAATCTTTGTTGGCTAAAATTTTGGCATCAAAAATATTCCTTTCACCTGTGAAGGAAAGCCATTGGTACCGATGATGAAACAAACAAACAAACAAAAATATTTTATTACTTCTAGTACAAGGGGATCATCAGTTGGCAATAGAAGTGGAAACAATAACCAATGAGGCAGGATGGAAGGACACACTCATATCCAGTGCATTTGTCAATAAGGTGTTAGAATTAGTGTTTGGACAAACTTTCAGTACTTAGATAAATACTTCATGCCGCCACGAGTGGAAGTCGCGAGTCACTCATGACAGTATGAAGTATTCAACTACTTAAATACCGCCTTTTGTTGACTCGAGACCCGCTAAGCCCAGTCAATTAACAATAATTAGTCAACCGGTAATCATCTACATGCCACAACAAGTGTATGTACCAACATCATTCATTTTGACCATTAACTGGTAGAGTGCTAAATTATTTTTGGTCATTAAAATTTGCCTTGTTAAAATATATGGGAGCGTGCCTATAGGCACGGCTCACACAGCCCATAGGCACACTCCCATAAACTGTAACAAGACAAATCCTTAAAGACTAAATAATTTCACTTCAAGGATAATATGAAGTACATCCACGGAATATGAAGTCTTTAAGATGGGTTACCTGCACTTCAGATTAAAGCCCAAATACGGGCTTCCAGCATTCTACCAGTTAAAATGTGTTGCTTCTCCAGGGTTCGTACAGGTTTTTGAAGGTGCTTGAATTAAAAAATCGAAATTCCAGGACCTGGAAAGTACTTGAAAAATATGTAATGTCAATAATTTAGTGTGTTGTGAGAAAAATTGCTGTAATAACTTGCATAATTGCATAGATTGACAGTGCATAAAGTCGGTGTTTTTTTTATAAAAAAAAAAAACAGAGTGTGCCTCCTTAACCCTTTACCTAACATGAAAAGCAGACAACATTTGCAAACAAAATTCTTCAATAACTAGTTTTTTTCATTTTTTGTCTCAAAAACATAGGTTATGACCCCGCTTTGGAACGAGCTCATATTTCATCATAATTAATTGCTAGTCTTTGGGTACCTCGGAGGCTGCATGACCAGTTAACTGGTATGCAGATGATTACATGCAGGATTTTAATTCTCACGCGCATAATAATTATTAGGCTGACGCTTTATTGTATATTATGGGCCTTTGAAATTATGAATTATTTCGGGGGGCGGTCCATGTCGGAGCCTGTTAATCATACCTACATCCATTTCTAGATCCAGGTTTCTATTAAGTGGTAGAGCGCTACATTATTTCTGGTCATTAAAATTTGTTAACATATCTTTGCCTTGTTAAAATTTATAGGAGAGTGCCTCTGGGCACTCTCCCATAAATTGTAACAAGACAAATCCTTAAAGACTAAACAATTTCACTTCAAGGATAATATGAAGTACATCCACGGAATATGAAGTCTTTTAGAAGGGTTACCTGCACTTCAGATTAAAGCCCAAATACGGGCTTCCCGCACTCTACCAGTTGATTGAATCAGCAACATAAATATAACTTAGGTGACTGCCCTTTTCGCCTATCAAGGATTTCGTTACCACTTTCAAATTCAGTCAAATTTTTTCCGTGACTAATTTTCTGGTCACTCTTGAAATAATTTTCAGCTCATTTTTCAAAACTCGATCATTTTATTTGAATCAGACGGCAAAAAAAAACACCTCTGTGTCGTCCATTTTCATTTTGGCACCAAAACACTTTGTTTGGCACTAAAATATCCAGAATGGCAGAAGATTTGACTCCAAACAGTTACAGGTCAGCGTGAACACTCGTCACTTGGTCACAATCTGGTTGGAATTCTCAGTTTGCTTTCCTGCCCCACATTACTTTAGAATCTCAATTGCTCAAAATGAAATGCAAAAAACATTTCATCTCAGTTGCTTTTTACATTTGTTTTTCTTCACTCAGTTTTTTATTTCGCAATATTATGAAGTCCCAATCTACTAATGTAAATATGTCATGGTCTGCTTGAGAAAAAGACCACTTTTGCAGTCACCATATGGTACTGTATGTTAGGTTGGCACAATTATGATTCACAACTAACTTTTAAAAAAGAATGATTGACTGAAGTCGAGTTTAATCGTACTCTGTAACCTCAAGAAACAACTGTTCAGAAAACAATGTTTTTAGTCATTAGTTTCTCTGGTCAGACATTCTTTATGCATGCAGGCATGCTGCATGTCTACTGAACAAGAATAATCGATTAAAAATGATTTTAATCGCACTCTATGACCCATAGAAACAACTATACAGAAAACAATATTTTTAGTCATAATAGTTCTGAAGGCCGGACATTCTTTAGGCATGCAGGCATGCCACATGCCTACTGCTTTCCAGGGAGAAGTTGGACTGCTGACCACCTAGGCTCAGGTTTGGACCTGAGGTGGTTAAGAGTCTAATAATCACTGCATTAAGATTTAAGAAGGCAATTGCACTCATTTGCTAATCAAGAAGGGAAATTATATGTATTTCCATATAGAATGCCAGACCTAGTTTCATGTATTGTATCTTTATACTTCTTTCCCATATCAATTACAATGTATTTTGATATTCTAGAGCCTCAGACACTTCTTACGAGCCTGATGGGGAGGAGGGTAATAACCAGGCCTGAAAATAAGCAGTCTGACATTTGTAAAATGTTGTCCCTTGGGGGTTAATTTGATGATTCTATCCCATACAGTCGGCCAATTCATCCTCTGGGTACCTCTTTCTGTTTAGTTTTGAGACCCTGATTCAGATTGAGGTTCACAGAGGGTAAATTTAGTGATGCTACCCTGCATAGCAGGGTAGCATCACTAAATTCACCCGCTGGGGACCTCATTTTGCAGATGACAGTCAGCTTATTTTCTGGCTTGGTAATAACTAATAATTCATCAGTAAAGGAGTGATGAAAATCGTCGACTTTGAAATCGTAGTCGATTATGTACGTTTCTGATGATTAGTTGACTTCTCGATTAATCATGACAGGTCTAACTGTATGTGGAGGGTAGATTATCACCAAAACACCCACAGAGTAGAGTTTACCATAAAATGACTGATATTCTGTGAAGAAAATGGAAGACTGAGGTCTGTTGGCCAAAATATTGCTTGTGCTTACTATGCTTTTCTACGGAATTTTAAGACTTATTGTTCATGTTGAACCTCCATTTTTCATGTGCTTTATTGATAATCTACTCAGCACATACTCTATCTGGTTGTGCAAATCCTTCCACCTCTATTTTTGGGGTAATTAAATGTCCATTTTGTAAAGCTGTATTTTGGTGATGGTGTGTGATGCTTTCTCTCTCAATGCTTGTGTGATTTTGCTTTGTCCAGCATTACGAATGATATGATGGTGATCAGGGTGATGTGGTTTTTAACCACCTGGTTAGTGGACATTTGCCCTTAATCTTTTTTTGGTAAATTAGTTTAAACTTGTTGACAAGACACACTCCTTGGAAACCTTGTGAAGGAGCCAAGTATGTTGAGCATAATAAACGTGTTCTTTTTCACTGGTAAAATCAATGCATGTCTGAAAGTCCTCTGAACTGGGCAATTCAGTTATAAACAAGTGGCTATACTTGAAAATATACATATGTTGCACTTGTGATATAGCCATAGATGCTGAAACACAGGTAAGTTCCAATGGGAACAGCTTGAAGTAGAACAGTGCTTGTTTCCTTTGGTACACAAGGGTTTTTTTACTGGTAAAATAGGGGCCTGTAACCACTACCAGGGTCCAATACTGTAAAACTTTTACAATTGTATTTATCCGAATTGTATTTTCTACATGTGAATATAAATGACGGAAATGAATCATTAGCATTTTAAAAGATATGGCAATTTGCCAACTGGCAAATTGCCATGTCTTTAAAAATACTAATGGTTCATTTCAGTTATTTCCATGGGAGCGTGGTGGCTCTGTAGGTATAGGTGCAGGCTGCAAGCCGAGGGGTCCTTGGTTCGAATCCCACCTGCGGCAACCGTGTTGTGTCCTTGGGCAAGACTCTTCATCTGCATTGTCCGTGTGGGTGCGCGGTGGCGTTGTGTACTAAAGCGTACTGCACATCGTTGGTGCACTTGTCTTCAACCAATGCTAACCCTGCTTGTGTGGAGTTAGTATGTTGGGGAGCTGACAGTTGCTCGGTGGTTCTCTCCGGGTACTCTGGCTTCCTCCACCTGCAAAACTGTCACGGTCATGATTAGCCATTGTGCATAAATATGTGACCTTCAACACCAATAAATAATAATAATAATTATTACCCTAAATAGAAAATACAATTCTGAAAAATACAACCGTGAAAGTTTTATAGTATTGGCCTCTGATGTGAAAGTCTTTTACAGAGGGCAGTATTGGTGTAAATGATTGATTAAACTTCACTTTATACTTGTGTTGTACTCATGATAAAACCATAGATGCTGAACGTTACATTGAATACTGATAAGTAATAATAAATGAACACAATAACTAAAGAATCTGAGGACCCAACAAGCATCTCATGGACTCACATTGATTGTCACATTCTCTAGTTTCTACTGGTAACAAGCTATTAACGAAAAATTCCGCAATCCAGTATAAGTATTTCGATTAGTATCTTGAATCCTGTAACCCATGTAACATGTAACCAACAAACTCTGTACACTTTTACAGCCCTATTTATTTATTGAGGTTTAACAACACCTTCAACAGTCAGGGTCACCTCATGTCAGACAGTTTTGCAGGTGCTTTGCACAGGGTTAGTCACACTTGCTAGTTATAAAAATTTTCCATTAACTGAGTCACTAACCCTGTTCACTGTACAACCTCAGTGTAAATCCCATCTATTTCAACTGTTTACCCAACGTAATGGTAAATAAGAGCCATTAATTTCTAAAAGTGTTCAAATTCAGCTTATGACCCTGTATTGGAATTGATTGTGGAAAGTTTCTTCAGTGAATTCCAAAAATGAAAACATTCTATTTTCAATTAATAGCTTGTTTGGTCAGCAAGTAAGTGTATCCAGAACTCTGTGGCATGTGTTGTCACCAAATCACGTAAATTCTGTCATATTACACCAGTGCTGGAAAAGCTCCATTGGCTTCCTGTAAAGCAGCGAATAGAGTACAAACTCCTTTTACTCACCTTCAAATGTTTGAATGGCATGATGCCACAATACTTGAGTGATCTTATACCAGTTTACAAACTACCACGGTCATTGCGCTCGACGAATATCGTAGCCCTGGTGCAGCCAAGGTCCAAGTTAAACACTGCAGGTGACGGGCCTTTTTCTGTGGCAGTCCCTAGGTACTGGAATGTATTACCTGCTCACCTATGAAAACCCCAATCAATCACTTCATTATACCCCCCGCAAACAAAGTTTGGAGGGGTATATAGGAATCACTCTGTTCGTATGTCTGTCTGTCCATCCGTCCATCTGTCCATCCTTATAAGCGCAAATTCTAAACCGTTTGAAGAATTTTCATGAAACTTTACACAATGGAAGAACTCCATATGAAGATGTGCATGAAGCAATATAATTCCGTTCTGACATTTCCAAGGGGAGATAATCTAACTTATACAGTTCAGGCACGGGGGGTATCACTTTGTGAGTTTGCTCACAGTACCTCCAGTTTAAGATAGGTCTAAAAACTTATCTCTTTAAAATAGCTTTTGATAAATGCTAGGATTAGTTCATGTAAAGCCAAAGAGGAGTTTAGGTTTATAAATTATTATTATTATTATTATTATTATTATTATTATTATTATTATTATTATTATTATTATTATTATTATAAGTAGATGTCCATTCACTCTTAACCAGGTACTTAAGCCTTTGTATATTGTCCTTCAATCATTTTTGTAATTCATCACAATATACAGTTAAAACTAGAAGTCCTGTCACGAAATGTGCGCTTATCTAGGCTTAACTGTGCATAGGAATTGCATGCATTTGCCATATCAAATGGTATCCAAAGCATGGCAGGTTCTCCTGGTTACTCATAGCAAACACAGGCAATGTTTAGGCCAGTGGACCTCCAGGTTACCCGGAGGTCCATTGGCTGAAACATTGCTTGTGCACAGGCAATATGTACATAATTTGATAGCCTTACTATGGTCATAACACATAGATTAACGTGCAAATCAACTTGCTATTTGTGCGCATTTCTAGTTTTAACTGTAGCTGCGGTGATATGTCAACTTGAAATGTACATTCCATGTTATTACTTTATTTACGGAATGTTCATGTCGACATCAGATTCTGATTTTCCTGGGATGAGTTAGGCCTAAAAAGTTAAAAATTTGTTTCTCAAATCCTCCCCCCCCCCCCCCCCGCCCCCGCATATTCCTTTTGGCTGCCTTTATAACAAATGCAGACTTAAAAAAATAAAAGTAAACAGTTTTTGTCTGATATTTTACCCAAGTTAATAAAATTTATAATTTGACCCTTGAGTGCAAGAAGGCTTTGCAATGCTTATGCACTGCAAAGCCTTCTTGCACTCAAAGGATGAAATACACTACCACCCATGCTATTCTGTAGATTATGAGGCCCAAAACATAAAACAAAACAAAGAACATGAGCTTTTGATGACAAAAATATAATTACAAAAATAAAATAAAACTGCTCGCCCACATGCAGTTTTACAAAAAGTTGCCTGAGAACCAGAAGATCTACTTTTGGGGGCCTTACCTAACACAAGTAGCAGACAATGCTTGCAAATTGTTTGCTTAAATAACAGAAACATTTTTTTTGTCTTGAAAACCATAGCTTATGTTCTAATGACATCAGCCAAGTCTTTCAGATGAAGGGGTCTTTGTTTTGGAGGCAAGAATTAAAAACAATATTTCCTGTGGAAACCACGGAGTGTGGAGTCGTACTTGTGGGTTGGTTGGTGAGTCGTGTCTTGGTTGGAAATTCCCTAAAGTGAGTAATTTTGGCTGAACTTGATTTTATACTTGTATTGCAGTCATGATGTAGCCCCTTCCCTCCCAAATCTCAGTCCCCCCCCCCCCCCCCAAAAAAAAAAAAAATCATACATCGAGCTCGTTCCAACGAGGGGTCACATGATATGGTTTTCTTGAAATTTTTTGAAAAAAAAAAAAAAATGATATTTAAAATAATAAATTTTTATATCGTCTGCATTGGGTAAAGGGTTAATTCAGGATACTTGTCCAGGCTCTTAAGTGTTAAATATAGAATGGAGTTTGCTCCCTTAGATCACAAAAGATAAATATGTCAGCATGCCGAAACAACACCATATTTTTCACCAGCTAAATTTGACTACATGGAAGCCGCCATGACAAGATTTGAAAAAGTTGATACTGTCCAGTTAAAGAAATTATTTTTTAGGAGAACAACTACAATTTATTTGGGTACATTATATTAACACAAGTCACCAATATAACTTTACCTGGTTAAACAGTAATTTTATTGCAGGAAAATCTGTGTGTAAAGAAGTTAGAACTTGTGATAATTTTTATCAACCACAGCATTTATTTTAATATTTTTCTATGAAAATCAAAAATAGTTTCAGATTTTTAGTCTATGAGTACTAAACTTTTGCTAGATATGTTTTTTATAGATATCATTTTTGGGAAGATTTTAATGTTTAGCTTTCTTTTTTTATTCTCGAAGATATTTCTACAAAATAGACAGTCACTGATATTTTCACAAAATTTTTAGTTTACGCCCCACTAAGTAGATCTTCTGGTTCTCAGGTCATTTTTTGTAAAACTGCATGTGGGTGGGGTTTTTTTTATTTTATTTTTTATTTTTGTAATTATTTTGTAGTCATCAAAAGTTCATGTTCTTGGTTTGTTTTATGTTTTAGGCCTCATTATCTGCAGAACAACATGGGTGTTGGTGTATTTTGTCTCTTGAGTGCAAGAAGGCTTTGCAATGCTAAAGCATTGCAAAGCCTTGTTATACTCAAGAGAAAAAATTTGTAATTTTGATTAACTAGGGTGAAATATCAGATATAAACCATTTAATTTTTATCTGTTCATGTTTTCATTGGTTTTAAAAAGAGACCATGCAGCAGCCAAAAGGACCGTGCAGGAGGGCCTGAGAAACAGATTTTTAACTTTTTTTTAGGCCTTACTTGGTAACATCTCTTGAGAACATTATTCTTTCAAGATTCATTTGATTGAATAACTGGTTGCCCAGTAAGGTGAATTTAACACACAACTGGTAGAGTGCAGCATTAATTTTGATTGTTATAATTTCTTCATCAATAGCTGATAAAGCACTGTTAACCCGTTACCTAACAAAGGTGTGATCATTGTAAGGCAGTATCTCAGTGATACACATGCCATCAGCCAGTACTAACCTTGCTTCCCTGGGTGAGGTAGGGAGTCCTACAGTTACTTGCTGCTACATGGTGGTTCTCTCCTCATGGTCTGGCTTTCTCCACTCATAAAATTGTTCAACATAAAATGCTCCTGTCTGTGGAAAGTGTTGTTAAACTATAATAATTTATTTATTATTTATTTATCGGTGTTCAATGTCACATGCTTATGCCCAATGGCTAATCATGGCCGTGAGAGTTTTACGGGTGAAGGAAGCCGGAGTACCCAGAGAGAACCACCGAGCATCAATGAGCAACTGTCAGCTCATCGACGTGCAGTACGCCTTAGTACACGGCATCATCGTGCCCCCATGTAGGCAACCGGGATAAAGTGCCTTGCCCAAGGACACAACGTGAGTCATCCCAGACAGGGATCGAACTCGGGACCTCCAGCATAGAAGTCCAATAGTCTACACTGAACCACCGTGCTCCCAAACTATAATAAATAAACAAACCTAAAGTAACAGTCATATCTGGCCATAGTTCAGCGATCTGAACGTAGTGACTGCCCCTCTACGTTCAGATTCCTCCCATTCTAATGTGTAGAAAAAGTTCCCATAAAAACTTGATGGGGGCTTTTTCTACACAATTGAATGGGAGGAATCTGATCGTGCCCCCATGTGGGCAATGGGGTGAAGAGTCTTGCCCAAGGATTCAATGCAGTTGCCACAGTTGTGATTCGAACTGAGGACCTTCCGGCTTGCAGCCTGCACCTCTACCTACTGAGCCACGGCACCCTCTGCAGTGCATTACAGTGTGCATCAGTAAGAGGTAGTATAAATAGGCACTCTTCATTAACCCTTTATCTAACATGACTAAAACATCGACACTTGCAAAAAATTTTCTTGAATTAAGAAAATATTTTTGGCTCAAAAAAATAACTTATGACTCCAGATTGGAATTTGGAATGATCTCTACAAGGTTCTACCAAAATTGAGCATTAGCTATGGATTTGGACACAAAAATTGAAAAAAAATAAAAAATTAGAATGCCAATCTTTTTTCTGCCTAGCACTGGCCAGATTAGTTCAGCGATCTGAACGTAGTCGCTATCCCTCTATGTTCAGATTCCTCCCATTCAATTGTGTAGAAAAAGTTCCCATCAAGTTTTTATGGGAACTCGAAAATAGGACTATTTATCAAGGTTTCGCCTTTATTACCGGCTGCGATCGATAGTACACATATTTTCTTACATTTGGGCTGAGTTTATTGATCCAAACTATGAAATGATTTTATGGAGTTTATTGATCCAAACAAAGAATGTTTCGATACCGTCCATGTTTTTGTCTAAATATAAACCAGTAAAAACAATAACCCGGTAATGGCGCCAAAATGCATAGACCTTTTCATTGATGCAGAATCGGAAACTCGATCGCATTCGCGCAGAGGAAGTTGATATCCTCCTCTGCGCGAATGCGATCGAGTTTGATAACCTCAATGTTTTAGTTATGTCAGATAAAGGGTTAATGAAGAGTGCCTGTTTACACTACCCCTTACTGATGCACACTGTAATGCACTGCAGAGGGTGCGGTGGCTCAGTAGGTAGAGGTGCAGGCTGCAAGCCGAAAGGTCCTCAGGTCGAATAACACCTGTGGCAACTGCATTGAATCCTTGGGTAAGACACTTCACCCCCATTGCCCACATGGGGGCATGGTGGCTCGGTGTATAAGGCGTACTGTATGTCGATGGTGCACCTGTCTTCCACCAATGCTAACCCTGCTTGTCTAGAGTTAGTATGTAGGGGAGCTGACAGTTGCTTGCCATTTCTCAGTGGTTCTGTCCAGATACTCCGACTTCCTCCACCCGTAAAACTGTCATGGTCATGATTAGCCATTGTGCAGGAATATGTGACCTTAAACACCAATAAATAAGGAAATGTAACACACTGCAATTGGTGATCTCGTCCAAGAAATAGCAATCTGATGTGGTTCATGGGTAGATGGTACATTTTTCAACTGGACCGGTCCAAGGCTGTCCTTGTGTTTTTGTTTGTTAACTCAAATAGGTCATTTTTTACCCCTTCCGTGTGTGTATTCACTGCTGGTGGGTGACTGCAGATTTTTAGCAGATATCAGACGTGATTAATAAACTGCATGTTATAAATCTTTTCTGATGTGTACCACATAATAGAGACCTCTCGTCCCCTAAGTTGCAATGTGTCCTATGTGCCAGTAGGCACATAGCACACATTGGAACTCGGGGGTCGCTCTGGTGTGAAAACACCATTAACCTTTTACCCAACGAATCAGTAACATCCGCCCAGGTAATACATGTATGCAAATTCAGCAAGTGAAAAAATATTATTTTCAAAAAATTTCAATCAAACCATATCATGTGACCCCTCTGTGGAACGAGCTATGTGCCAGTAGGCACATAACACACATTGGAACTCAGGGGTCGCTCTGGTGTGAAAACACCATTAACCCTTTACCCAACGAATCAGTCACATCTGCCCAGGTAATACATGTATGCAAATTCAGCAAGTGAAAAAATATTATTTTCAAAAAATTTCAATCAAACCATATCATGTGACCCCTCTGTGGAACGAGCTCTGAAATGTTTTGAAACTTTTTTTAAAAATAGTATTTAAAATAATAAATTTTGATATCGTCTGCATTGGGTAAAGGGTTAATCCTTAATCCTTTGAGACTTTGATTATCCTTACGTTCAAACGTCACGGGGAATTCAGTGTCTTCAACGTTTTTCAAAATGCGACGTCACACGTCGGAAAGTACAAATAACAAGATATTTTTTCACATTAGTTATTATCTGGTTGAGGGCTGGATTATTTTTGGTGGTCTGAATTTGTTATTCAAAACTTATTTTATTACAATTATTGGAGAGTGTCCACAGGCACTCTCCAATAATTTGTAAAAAAAACAAATTTATATAAACAAAATATTATTTGTGTTTGACTGAATATGAAATATAAGCAAGGAAAGCTTTTGCTCTGGTATCCTCATTTTTAGCTCAACTTTAGCGAAGCCACATTTGAGCTTTTGTCATGGCCCATCGTCCGTCTGGCCGTCTGTCTGTCCATACGTCAACAATTGGATATTCCGGTCCGAAATTCAAGATGGCCGATGGCAGCCATTTTGTACAAAATTAGGTGCAATCAGATTTTTGCACAGAACTTCCATATGAAAGTGCTGATTTGAATAATTTTTTGTGTGAATGTTTAGTACCATGGGATACATCACATATAATACGGGGGTTTTTTTCGTGCAGAAATTATGCAAATTAGATGAACTTTGATTTTTTCAGTGCGACTTACACGCAGTAAGTACACATGTCAATATGGCTCAGACTAGAGTCTGTATTTATGAACTCATCTTCACGAAATGTCTTGGGTACCTTTGTTATCACCTTGGGACGAGAACGAGTGTTTCTGGTTACGGTCTAAAATTCAAGATGGCTGCCAGTGGCCATTTTGTACCGAAATTAGGTCTAATCAGTTTTTTGTACACAACTTCTATACAGCTCAGACTAGAGGCCATATTTATGAACCAATCTTTACGAAACTTCTTGGGTACCTTTGTTATCACCGTGGGATGAGAGCGAGTGTTTTTGGGTGTGGTCCGAAATTCAAGAAGGCCACCAGCAGCCATTTTGTACCAAAATTAGTGCAATCAGTCTTTTGTACAGAACTTCTGTATGAAAGTTCTGATTTGAATAAATTTTTGTATGAATGTTTAGTAACATGGAATACATCACATATTGTAAGGGTTTTTTTTTTTTCATGCAGAAATTATGCAAATTAGATGAACTTTGATTTATTCAGTGCTACTTACACAATGTGAGCACACATGTCAATACGGCTCAGGGTAGAGGCTGTATTTATGAACCGATCTTCACAAAACTTCTTGGGTACCTTTGTTATCACCTTGGGACGAGAATGAGTGTTTCTGGGTACTGTCCAAAATTCAAGATGGCTACCAGTGGCCATTTTGTACCAAAATTAGGTCCAATCAGTTTTTTGTCACAAGTTCTATACAGCTCGTATTTATGAATTGATCTTCACAAAACTTCTTGGGTACCTTTGTTTTCACCTTGGGACAGGAACAAGTGTGTTTTGGGATGCCTTTGTTATCACTGTGCTATGAGAACAAATATTTTGGGGTTCAGTCAGACCCACTCTGGGACTCAAAGTTTTCTTTTCTAGTTTAGCATCTGACTGTTACCCACCTTTACAATACTTTACCTTTTCCATTTCTTACAGGCAACGGTCAGTATTTATGTACAGACCGTTACAATACTTTATATGTACCTTTGTTATCAGGTCATTACCTAGATGTTTGTCATTGCTGTGTCACATACTACACGTGCATGTCTTTGTCTTGACAAGTTGAGCTACAGTGTCATTGACACTTTCATTTGTATGAATGTTTAGTACCATGGGATACATCACATATAATACAGGTTTTTTTCTCATGCGTAAATTGTGCAAATTAAACTAATTTTGATGTTTTTTGGTGTTACTTCCAGCACTGTAAGTGCAAATGCCAATACGGCTTGGGCTAGAGGCCGTATTTATGAACCGATCTTTACAAAACTTCTTGGGTACCTTTGGTATCACCGTGGGACGAGAACGAGTGTTTTTGGGTCCAGTCCGAAATTCAAGATGGCCGATGGCAGCCATTTTGTACAAAATTAGGTGCAATCAGATTTTTGCACAGAACTTCCATATGAAAGCGCTGATTTGAATAATTTTTTTGTGTGAATGTTTAGTACCATGGGATACATCACATATAATATGGGGTTTTTTCTCGTGCAGAAATTATGCAAATTAGATGAACTTTGATTTTTTCAGTGCGACTTATACACAGTAAGTAAACATGTCAATACGGCTCAGACTAGAGTCTGTATTTATGAACTGATCTTCACGAAATGTCTTGGGTACCTTTGTTATCACCTTGGGATGAGAACGAGTGTTTCTGGGTGCGGTCTAAAATTCAAGATGGCTGCCAGTGGCCATTTTGTACCGAAATTAGGTCTAATCAGTTTTTGTACACAACTTCTATACAGCTCAGACTAGAGGCCATATTTATGAACCAATCTTTACGAAACTTCTTGGGTACTTTTGTTATCACAGTGGGATGAGAGCGAGTGTTTTTGGGGCTGGTCCGAAATTCAAGATGGCCACCAGCAGCCATTTTGTACCAAAATTAGTGCATATCAGTCTTTTGTACTGAACTTCTGTATGAAAGTTCTGATTTGAATAAATTTTTGTATGAATGTTTAGTAACATGGAATGCATCACATATTGTAA
Source organism: Pictodentalium vernedei (assembly GCA_031216915.1). Lineage (NCBI taxonomy): Eukaryota > Metazoa > Mollusca > Scaphopoda > Dentaliida > Dentaliidae > Pictodentalium > Pictodentalium vernedei. Next base: position 485,342,828 of record CM062293.1, on the reverse strand, counting down.
GGGGTTTTTTGTCGTGCAGAAATTATGTAAATTAGATGAACTTTGATTTATTCAGTGCTACTTACACAATGTAAGCACACATGTCAATACGGCTCAGGGAAGAGGCTGTATTTATGAACCGATCTTCACAAAACTTCTTGGATACCTTTGTTATCACCTTGGGACAAGAATGAGTGTTTCTGGGTACGGTCCAAAATTCAAGATGGCTGCCAGTGGCCATTTTGTACCGAAATTAGGTCCAATCAGTTTTTTGTCACAAGTTCTATACAGCTTGTATTTATGAACTGATCTTTACAAAACTTCTTGGGTACCTTTGTTTTCACATTGGGACAGGAACGAGTGTGTTTTGGGGTGCCTTTGTTATCACTGTGCTATGAGAACAAATATTTTGGGGTTCAGTCAGACCCACTCTGGGACTCAAAGATTTTTTTCTAGTTTAGCATCTGACTGTCACCCACCTTTACAATACTTTACCTATACATTTGTTACAGACAACGGTCAGTATTTATGTACAGACCGTTACAATACTTTATATGTACCTTTGTTATCAGGTCATTACCTAGATGTTTGTCATTGCTGTGTCACATACTATACATGTACATGTCTTTGTCTTGACAAGTTGAGCTACAGTGTCATTGACACTTTCATTTGAATCCCTGATAGTTGCTTCTAGCACTCAACCAGTTAAGAAGTCTTGACAGTAGGATTATATTAGTATTTTAAGCTGCGATAACATTTTGCTCAACGGTTATCACTGATTACTATTCAGGGGAAAATAGGAATTTGAGGTTAAAACTTTAAAAAATTGAAAAATAATAACAAAACAAATGACCACAAAGTACCAATGTGCTGTTTGATTTTGTATGTAATAGCACTTACAAAAGTATCAAAGGGTTAAATTAAACAAAAGATTTCGTATGTAATAACACGTACAAAAGTATCAAAGGGTTAAGGGCCTGGAGATTTTTTTAATTTTTGCTACATTTTGGCAGTCGACATCTTGTGGCTTTGCAGTTGTTTCTAGGCAAGTTTTGGTTGAATATCGGCAGCCAAAACTTGCCTTGAAACAACTGGTTAGGTAGTTAGAGTGTTACTTGCAAGTTCACCAAGAGTCAACATGCTGTAGCACTTGTTTTGTGGTAGTAAAAAATGATCAAAGTTGGAATTAGGCCAATTAAGGGTTAAAAAAGTCTTGGAGTACCAATTGGTAGCTTTATAAGCCAGTATACTGGTACAGTGGAGCCCACTTAACTGGATATCTCTTAATTGTATATTCCTGTCAGTTGAATATAATTTTCAAACACAAAACCATTTACCATACCTTCAGTACAAATTTGATCTGTTAATTGCATATGGGTTGTAGAGTAAACTCTTGTTAATTGTATATAAATTTTTGTAATATGTCAAAAAAATTACTGTGGCACGCACCAAATTCCTCTCATTTATCAACCTTTTTGGCCTGACTACATCCAATACATGCATTTATTCTATTATATCTTGTTTGACGGATCTCTATGAGCTCTGTCAAACAAGATATAATAGAATAAATGCTCAGTTTTCCTCCAGAACACAGGAATCTGACCAGATCCCTGTTAATTGTATACTCCTGTTAATTGAATAATTTTCACTGGCAAAATGGATATTCAATTAAGAGGATTCTACTTTAGTAATATTTGTAAAATATTTAAACTAAATATGAGATTAAACGAAGCTAGCGGAGCACTACCCAGATGTAAGTAAACAAACATGTATGCAACATACTGTACTGACCCAGGTATAAGTCCATAATCAACAATAATCCTACCTACCAACTTCTCTTCCTCAGAGACCCCCTCATTGTAAATAAGCCCAGTCCCTGACTTTGTAATGATAACATCAATGACTAACGTGGGAACCCTGGGAAGTGAAGCAGTGCTTGTTTACTGTGGTAAGCAAGTTATGTTTTGCTAGTAAAATAGGACCCATAGAGTGATGAATGCTTGGGGTGGAAGTCTTGTAAAATGGGCAACATGGGTATAAACGATTGCAGACTTTCATTTTAATGGTACGTGATCGCTCTCATGCGCCATCGCTCATGCAATTACAATTTGTAGCGAATGATCAATGGCACGCATTGAAAAAAAGCAGTTAATTTTTTTAGATTACATCAACAATGTCAGTGTTTCAGAAACTGTGTCTGTAAACACTAGGCTGCCTTGCCTATTTGATTAATCGAATAACCGTTGTAATGTGTTATAGTCTACTATTATTTTTCATAGTCGACTATTTTTTTTTAGCCATTTACATCATGCCACTGAATGATAATATTGGTCTGCGAGGGACACGTAATGCTTCTCGGTACCTGTTAATCCTTCGTATTCCTTGTTTATATCACGAAAATAGGCAATAATTTTGACTCACATATTATTTCATGAAATGGACGTCGTCATATCTGAACTCTACTCTGGATCAAGCTATTGTGAACAAATTGTTGATAATCCATGTAAATTTTTGCCTTTTTAAATCCGATAAATTTAATATCGATATGGAATTTATTGACACTAAATTTCTGAAAGAATGTACATTCTTTGAAGTGTTAGCATCACGTGACAGTGACTGACACAAAGTTGATTACATCAGTGAGGAATTCCCGGTAAACCCTAGTTTTTAGATGACCCGGTTGGCTGGAATAAACATCGTGAGCTACATTCCTGGCAATTTTCATTAAGCAACAGTTTCTAGATCCCCAAAATTACCCAAACGAAAACTTCAGAGTCCAGACGGTGCTTTGGTTTTCACTTGTGTTGTCAGGATTTTGAACTGCATTTACTTGTACATCGCTAAATATTTCACTGTATATTATGCTTAAAAGTTAGAAATTTAGTGGTAAGAAATTGTAATGTTTGTATCATTAAATTTAAACCAACTTGCACTTTATTTCAGTGTGTTATATTATTATTTCATAATTGCATTTCCTTTTTCCTTTTTGTGCCCTAAGAGGCATTTTCCCAAATTGGCATGCCACGAAAGAAACCACACGCCTTGGCATCATCTTGGGCGTGTGATTTGTAGTGCGCCAGGATTTTTTTTAAGTGAAGGTCTGTGATTGATTAAACTTGGCTTTATCTCCATGTTGTGGTCATGATTAGCGTTTGTGCAGAAATATGTGACCTTAAACACCAACAAATAAATAAATAACATTGATGACAGCAATGCTGGGACCTGTAAGTTGTTACAACAAAAAAAGAACCTGTTAGGCCACACAAAGTAGATCTTCTGTTTCTCAGGCCATTATTTGTGAAATTGCATGCGGGCCCGTGGTTTTTTATTTTATTTTTTAATTTCAGTAATTACTTTTTTGCTATCAAACGTTCATGTTCTTGGTTCAAGTTTTAGGCCTCATAATCTACAGAATAGCATGGGTGGTGGTGTATTTCATCCCTTGAGTGCAAGAAGACTTTGCAATGCTAAAGCATTTTTGATCGCAGACGACAGATATTTAGCAAGTCACGTAACAACATCATTAAAACATTTTTTTTAAGTTCCCCCAAAATCATGTTTGGATGTATGATCTTTTATTTGTCTCCACTTCAGCATATTTTATTAAATTCAATTGTTTCCGAGAAATTACCATTATATTCTCGCTGACTGGAGGCGATGAAAAATCGATCATTGATCTTTGTTTACAAGCTTGTTATTCATCTATCAGTCTGCCGTCAATGCCCTCACGGTGACAATTGGATTGATTGGGTGGGGCTTCCAGAGTCTTCAAAATTGAACCGGATGTGCGAACGTGTAGACATTCCAAATCATTACGTGATTTGGTTTTTACGATTTTGACGACTTTCACGCTGTATGCTTTCAACCAATCAAACGCAGAGGTGGGGCAAATGATTAAATTACATGAATTTATTACTGAAGCAAACATATTTTCATTATTACCCAGTTTTCATGAAAAATAGATTTTCCCTCAACTGAATGTTATACCTGCAGAAGAAATGTTTGAATTGATGTCATAATTAATTTTGTTTATAGTATTTACTTTGTTAACTTACAGCCAGCAAAGGAAGGAAGTGGAACAAGGGGAAAAATGGCTATGAATTGACTTGCCACCTTCCAGAAAATTGATGGCACCTTTTCGATAATTTAGAATGAAATAACTTCTTATTTTGCATCATATTGCAGCAATGCACCATTCTCTTTGAAACTTTAACTGGTTGAGCGCTAAATTATTTTTCAAAGGTGATTATATTTTTGTAATGATATCATGTTACTAGCAAAAGTCCCCTTAGTTTAGCAAGATTTTGTTCATAAATTATTGTTTTGTTACAATTTATAGGAGAGTGCCAAAAGGCACTATCCAATACATTGGAACCGAACAATTTTATATACAAAATTTTCTTCTGCTTAACAGACATCAAGCTAATGCATGCAGTGTAAAGCCACAAACGTGGCTTCCAGCACTTTTCAGTAGAGCCATGATAGTGGCTTCTAGCACTCAACCAGTTAAAAACTGTTTGCAAACATCATTTCTTTTTTTCCAGATGATTATCCTTCCACCAGTAAAAAGTCCAGTTCAAGGCCTTCATCTGGTAAGAAGAGTAGAGCTCATGCTCCTCCAAGGGTTCAGGTATGACTCCTTTAACCTCTAACCTAACAGTTTTCTGGCCACAACTTCTCATAAAAATCTAAAATATATTTTCTGACTCCTTGTTGAAATTAGCTCATTAACCCTTTACCCAACAAATCGGCCGCGTCCGCCCATGTAATATGCAAATTCAACAGTTGAAAAAACATTATCTTTTCAAAACATTGCAACAAAACATTGCAACGAAACCTCGACGAGCTCGTTCCAACGAGGGATCACATGATATGGTTTTGTTGAAATTTTTTGAAAAATTTGAAAAAATGATATTTAAAATAATAAATTTTGATATCGTCTGCTTTGGGTAAAGGGTTTAGCTCAACACTTTCAACACTGGCACCCTGAAAGGTATCATTTCCGACAATTCTGTCAATGGCGAAATCATCCTGGATTGTTGGTGAGGTTCAGTAATAATTTAGTTTGGATTAAATTATTACCGAGCCTCACTTCATGTTTTCTGCTCTTTGTATCGTCTGTTCATCCACTACCAATTTTTCTTCACGCAAAAATTTATGCACACCGGGTTGAAAGGATTAAGCTTCTTCCAGTGGGGGTGGGGAGGTGGGATGGGTAGTCATAAGTTATGTTATGGGCCAACAGGACCATGCGGGAGGGCCTGAGAAACATATTTTTAACTTTTTTAGGCCTTATCAATGAATTCCGAATTTGAAGCACTTTTGGAGAGTTTATATGACCTTAACTCAACAGGCCCAACTTACCATTTTTCATTGTAACATAACTCAACAGCGTGACTATGGTTCACACATACGTCTGTTAGTTGTGAGCATCTCTTGGCATGTATTGAAGTTTCAAGCAGCCTATTTTTCCTGCATTGCCCATAGGAATTGAACCAATTCAGTCTTGTGTGACAGAGCTCAATGAGCTCTGTCAGACCTGACTGAATTGGTTAAATTCCTAATTGAATTATGGGGAAAATTTACATGTTGAAATTTTGATATTTTGACATCAGTGTGGAGAAGGTTATATAGATCTGCTGTAAAAAACAATACAAAAGATCACACGATTTCAACATTTGATTTACAAGAAATCTGCTTGTCTCATAGATTAACTGTCGATTTATTTGAAAATACTCACCAAATCTAACCATGCCTGAAAATAAGCATTCTGACATTTGCACAATGAGGTTCCCAGAGGGTGAATTTGATGATGCCATCACATACAGTGGGCCAATTTATCCCATGGGTACTTCTTTATGTTTAGTTTTGAGACCCTGACTCAGATACCCTGATTCAGATTGAGGTTTACAGAGGGTAAATTTAGTTATGCTACCCTGCTGTGTAGGGTAGCATCACTAAATTCACCCTCTGGGGACCTCATTTTGGAGTTGACAGTATGCTTATTTTCTGGCTTGAGCCTAACCTTCACTTGCCCAGGACAACAGGACAAATGATTTTCCTAAGCTTTGATCACAAGACTGCATTTTATATGTAGAAAGAATTGTATACAATATTTCTGTGTCCATTCTAGAATAGATCACAGCATTAAAACATTTAATTCTTTTCCCCTATGTATCATGCATGCAAAAATGGCCAGTGCTATTCACAAAAATCACTATGTAACTTTTATTATTAGACTTCATTCAATTCTAAGACCCTTTGGTGAGGCCTCAAAAAATTAAAAATCTGTTTCTCAGGCCCTCCCGCATGGTCCTTTTGGCTGCCGCATGCTCTCTTTTTATAACCAATGCAAACTTAAAAAAAAAAAAAAAAAATTAAATGGTTTATGTCTGATATTTTACCAAAGTTAAAAAAAATTGATAAATTTGTCCCTTTAGTGCAAGAAGGCTTTGCAATGCTTTAGCATTGCAAAGCCTTCTTGCTCTCAAGGGACGAAATACACCACCACCCATGCTTCTCTGTAGATTATGAGGCCTAAAACATACCAAGGACATAAATTTTTGGTGGCAAAGAAATAATGACAGAAATAAAAAAATTTTTAAAAAAAATGCTCGCCCGCATACAATTTTACAAATAATGGCCTGAGAAACAGAAGATCTACTTTGTGTGGCCTAATTTCCCATAGTGAAACATCACCATCAACAATGTTTACTGTGTTGACCACTCAGACAGAGATTTCTCCCACCTCTAAGGTGCTGAGACATATAAAGTCATGTGAGACAGCTGGGAGAGATATGCCTGTCTCGCCCCACCCAAGTGACAGCTATCTTACCCCACTCATGTGACCAACCGATTTTGGCTTATTAGCATATTCAATCATTGAACATTTCGAAGAAAATAGAAATAAAAACACAGACTGCAAAACCAAAGGACACTTGACTCTTTTATATCAATTTTTGGATGAACGCCATTATGAGTGGAGCAAGTTGCACAAAATTCCTGTCAAAAAGTTATGCAAATACATTGCAGAATTTATAATATGACGTCGTCGGAATGTATCAATGTTCATTTAGCTACAAGTCTTTAACCCCTGTCTTGCGGGTGTTGGGCTTTAAGTTTGTGGTATATACCTGTGGTATATACAGAACTTTCATGTGCTCTTTCCGATAAGCAAATTAGTATTATTCAGAAATGGACAACAGTATTGTTTGATATAGCTGCATGCGCCCCTGAATTACTTTTAATGACGTCAGGCTGTTTTGGTGGGGGGAGAAAAATTATCCCTGGTGGGGTGGGTGTGAGATGTGGAAATCTCACCCTCTGGTAAGATATTTGGTCCAGACACTCGGCAAGCCTCGTGTCTGGCCTAAATATCTTACCCTCGGGTGAGATTTCCCCATCTCACACCCTCACCCACCAGGGATAATAATAGTACCAAAGATGTATCACAGAAACACTCGAGATGAGGTAAATTGCAGAGATCAGTGAACTGCAATCCAAATAAATACAGTAGAATCCTATTAATTGAATATCCATTTTGCCAGTGAAAATTATTCAATTGACAGGAGTATACAATTAACAGGGATTTGGTCAGTTTCCTGTGTTCTGGAGGTAAACTGAGCATTTATTCTATTATATCTTGTTTGACAGAGCTCTATCAAACAAGATATAATAGAATAAATGTCTGTATTGGATGCAGTGAAGCCAAAAAGGTTGATAAATAAGGGGAATTTGGTGCGTGTCACAGTAATTTTTTCGACATATTACAAAAATTTATATACAATTAACAGGAGTTTACTCTACAACCCATATGCAATTAACAGATTAAATTTGTACTGAAGATATGGTAAATGGTTTTGTGTTTGAAAATTATATTCAATTAACAGAGATATACAATTAAGAGATATCCAATTAAGTGGGCTCCACTGTATCTACAAATGTCAAGTCACAATGAATGTAAACAATGCGAGTCTGTCAGTGTCAAAACCAGAACAATCAATTGATTAACACTGTCTCAATAAGAAAAGCAAACTTTGAATGTGTTGTTATATTCAGTTGGAAATATTAAATTTATGTTACCATTATAAACACAACTTATTTGGGTCCCTTTAGAATCATTGTTTCCCTCGGCTACTGCCGCAGGAGACAAATTGTTCCTTGGGGAGACAATCCACAATGTTCACTTTGAACACCTTGAACCACGTCATCATTTTTAACTCACCTGTCCCAAAGGGCCATGTGACCTGTTGCCATTATTTGGCATCCTTTCGTCATCCTTAAACTTTTCACATTTTCATCTTCTTATCGGGAACTACTGAGCCAGTGTGAATCAAACTTAGCAAGAATGATGGTCTGTGGAAGGTTCTCTACAAATTTTGTTCCTGTCGGATGAAGAACATGGCCGCCAGAGGCATTCTTTGATTCTGATTGGTTGATTTTCAAAAAATTCTCCTTTGAAACTACAAGGCTAAATGTTTTGAAACTTCGCATGATTGATGACTGGGACACCCTCCACCAACAATCCTCATTTAATGTTGATTGTGTTGCAAACATGTCCAGAATGGTGGCTCATAGTTATCATGGAAACCCAATGGAAATCACATTTTCATCATCTTCTCTGAAACTACTTGGTCAATGTGAACCAAACATGGCACAAATAATGTATGGGAAGGCCTCCTCATTTTGCTTTGATCAGATGAAGGAGCAGTGCATTCTTTGTTTCTGATTAGAATTTTTTTTAAGGATATATAGTTCTACCAGCAGGCCTTGACAATTCCATATTTTCATTAACCCATTAACAGGTTACCCATTTAGTTGTTCATTAATCTATTCTGAAGGTTAAGTAATTTTGTTTCATTAACCTGTTGGTTAACCAAAAATCCAAACACAATATGCCACAGGCATATCCCGAAAGCCGTAGGCCTGCGCTGGTGGGAAGGTTTGGGAGGTAAATGTAGAGTTTTGCCCCTTCTGTTGGCAACATGTGATGACTTCAGACGATAAAAATATCAAAGAAACAGAAATACGCAATCACTAGAAATATAGAGTTGTGCCTCTTCTGTTGGCAGCATTGCATACAAGAGTTGTGCATCTTCTATTGGCAGCATTGCATATAGCGGTGAATAGGTCTAGAATTGATTTGGCTGTGGCCCCATCATACATCAGGTTGCAGAGCATTTCAATTTCGATAAACTGTAAAAACATGTTTCTAATTATGCTTACAGTAGTCCAAAAATGGCCTGAAAGTCTGTAATATAATTTTGGGGTTTGGTACGTCCTTTCAAGGACGTACCAAACCAAAACATTATTTTACAGACTTTCAGGCCATGTTTGGACTATGCTTACAGCTGAATAATAAGCACAAATTTAATATTTGTATGTGTACTACTTTCTGTTCAGGCATCTAATATGCCGATCATAAAAAAATTGGTTAGCCTATAGATCCTTTTGGTTAACTGATAGTCCATTTGCCTCAATTTTTGTTTGCGTAACCTCTAGGGGAACAGAACGATCATTCGCCTGAATTGTCATGGCCTGTACCACGTGAGCGATTGCAGGCTCTTAAGAGCCTATAGTTATATTATCTTTTCATTTGTTTGCCAAAACATAGCTTATGACCCCATAATGGAACAAGCTCAGAAATGAACATATTTAGTTATTCCCATTATTCAGGAAATTTTTTTGCAGTGCTGTCTGGTAGTCAAGTTGGGAGGGTAACTCTGTACCTAACATTTCATTTGTTGCCTCCAAAACATAGCTTCTGACCGCCCCATTGGAATGACCTTGTCAAACAAGATATAATAAATTAACCTTTAGGCCTAAAAAAAATAATAAATCTGTTTCTCAGGCCCTCCCGCATGGTCCTTTTGGCTGCCACATGCTCTCTTTTTATAACCAATTTAAACTTTAAAAAAATAAAAATTAAATGGTTTATGTCTGATATTTTACCCAAGTTAAAAATATTGATGAATTTGTCCCTTGAGTGCAAGAAGGCTTTGCAATGCTGAAGCATTGCAAAGCCTTCTTGCACTCAAGGGATGAAATACACCACCACTCATGCTATTCTGTAGATTTTGAGGCCTAAAACTTGAACCAAGAACATGAACTTTTGATGGCAAAGAAGTAATTACTGAAATAAAAAATAAAATAAAAAAACCGCTCACCCACATGCAATTTTACAAATAATGGCCTGAGAAACAGAAGATCTACTTTGTGTGGCCTTAAGGGCCTAATTTGGACTTTGATCACATTTTTTGCAATGCAACAGGTGCCCCTACATGCAGTCTTTGGGTTAACTCACAAGTTAATATTCTAAGTACTTTGGTAGTTGTTTTTAGGCAAGTCTTGGCTGCCTATATAGGCAGCCATTAGTTACCAAAAAACAGCAGCAAAGCCACAGGATGTAGACTGTCAAATTGTTGCAAAAATATGTAAAAATCTCGAGGCCCTTTAAGGCCACACAAAGTCGATCTTCTGTTTCTCAGGCCATTATTTGTGAAATTGCATGCGGGCGAGCGGTTTTTTATTTTATTTTTTATTTCTGTAATTATTTCTTTGCCATCAAAAGTTCATGTTCTTTGTTTATGTTTTAGGCATCATAATCTACAGAATAGCATGGGAGGTGGTGTATTTCGTCCCATGAGAGCAAGAAGGCTTTGCAATGCAAAAGCATTGCAAAGCCATCTTGCTCTCAAGGGACAAATTTATCAATTTTTTTAACTTTGGTAAAATATCACATAAACCATTTAATTTTTATTTTTTTAAGTTTACATTGGTTATAAAAAGAGAGCATGCGGCAGCCAAAAGGACCATGCGGGAGGGCCTGAGAAACATATTTTTATTTTTTTTAGACCTGAGGTTAAACCGTTATATTGGATGTTTTTTTAGTGGTTGTCAGCGTACTCTGAGAGATCACAAGATTTTCTATTCAATTAACAAGAGTTTACTCTATAACCTATATGCAATTAACAGGTTTAAATTTGCCCTGAACATTTGGTAAATGGTTTGGTGTTTGGAAGTAATATGCAGTTAAAAGGATTGTCATCCAATTAAGAAATATCTAATTAAGTAGACTCCATTGTATTTATAACAGGTTTAATTTTCTCATTTTAGGACTGGCCACACACTGTTACAAAGGGTTCCTTCTTCATAGAGGAAGATGGGATCATCGCACATCATTATAAGCTGGTTATCACAAAGAGAACAAATGCATGGATAACTATAAAACCACTAAATATACAAGGACCTGAAGGAGGTACAGTATTAAACTTGCATTTTTACATGACTCATCCATCTGATCACCTCACTCACTTGACCCTATACACACACAATAATGACCATAAAATTTTTAGTTGAGTTGTGACCAAGTCCAACCAAAACCTTTAGTTTGATTAAGGCACACAGGCAATAAATTTAGGGCAATAACTTTAATCTAGCAAGCCACTAAATTTAAAGGGATAATATCCTCATGGAAGAGGAAGTACCATTTTTATACCACCCACTTGAAAAGTGGGAGGTATATAGTGTTCACTTGGTCCAACCATCCATCCGTCCGTCTGTCTGTCCATCCATCCGTTATGCTTTAGGGGGGTACACATCTGCTATATAACTCCTCCTAACACTTGGATTCTTATCTTGTATTCAGCTTCCTCAAAAATATGACCCTCGGAGGTGCTGTCTAGGTGTTTAATCAGTGCCTCTTGTTTAATCACTGTACAACATGCATGGGAATGAACAAGCATATTCCAATGAGGGGCCAAAAAGCTATGTTTTGGGAGCAACAATTGGACAAATATCAAAATTTGAATGATTATTGTTGCATTGTTTGGCAGTTGTGGCCATTATGAGATGTAGAGAGTTAATTCACTTAAGGGAAGGCCTGCTCTTATTCTATTTTCTGTACTTTGTAGCTGATGAAGATAATCCAATTGATACAATGCTGTATGTACTTCGAGGAAAAGATTCCGGTGACAATCTTGTTGCATGGACAGAGGATAGAGACTCACATGGGGTAAGTGGCTTTGACATAGATACGGCTGTGGCATAGAGATGGGACAGGAGCGGGGCAATTCCCTCCACAAAGGTTTTTATTGGAATTTTTAGCCCAGCTTTATTTGTTCTCACACAATGGTTTGGTCATCATAGAATTATAAATTTATGTTTGTCAGAAAAAAAGAGATTAATTTTCAAGATGGGAGGGGAAGGGACTTCCTCTCACAATGAGTATGAGAGGGCATTAGGACCACAAATGACACAGGATGATGCTTTACATTACTAATTTCGGGCAAAAATTTTATAGTCCCGACCATGTAGCGATTTTATGTTTATTTTCATGTTTTCCAGAGCACAGGCTTAAAAATTTCTGTCAAACATATGGTAAATGGATTGGTGTTTAAATAAAAAGAAAACTACTTAACCTTTAACTGGTAGAGTGCTGGAAACCCATATTTGGGCTTTATTCTGAAGTGCAGGTACTGCAACTTAAAGGCTTCAAATTCAGTGGCTGTGCATCATATTTTCTTTGAAGTGATATTGTTTAGTCTAAGATTTGCCTTGTTACCGTATATCTCCATGTATAAGTCGCTCCCGTGTATAAGTCGCACCTCCACTTTTGCTTTGATATACCCCCTTACGCCAGTGACCTTTGTATAAGTCGCACCCCCGATTTGGGTTGAAAATGGATCCGTAAATTTGGGTAAAGGACTGGAAGTATTGATACAGACTGAACAGAGAGGTTTGATGGCTGCCTGTATTTGTTTGTATACTTCGTTTTGAGCAAAGCTGTACTTCATTGATACTTTCGATGTACCGTATTTATTAAAAGATATATGTCAACTGTGTTTGTTATTACTCTCGCCATGGAAAGAAGTGCATGTATTCAACTTCAGGTAGGTACTTTGTTGATACTTTCGACGCACCGTATTTATTAAAAGATATGTGAACTGTGTTTGTTATTACTCACGCAGGTAAAAAAGGGAATGGTCCACTGCATGTGTTCAGGTAAGATCGAGGTAAGTTGAATTCAAATGGTAAATCCAGATGTAAAACTACTAAGAAAAAGGCTTTATTTCCATGCCATTTCAGCGAATTGCACGTGCGAACAAATAGGTCATAAAGTCGGGTTGCAACAGAAATTCCCTCAAGTGTGTATGTAAATGTCTGCGCGATACTGTGGGAACAAAACAAAAAGGACAACTCGGCCCTTCGCCAGCTTGAAATCCGATGTTTGGGTGAATGGAGGTGGGAGTATGTTTAGAAATGTTTTTGGCCACAATATACTGGGAAACTCAACACAAAAGGTGTTAGCACCTTTATGTCTTGAAAATTCCAGTAATTTGAGCCAGAAGAAATGTTTGTGAAATGGCTGATCCAATCACAGGGGGAATACAGGAGAAGTCTCTCGTGGGCCGACTTCTCCGAAATTGTTTGGGCCGACTTCTACTAGGGGCCGAGTTGTCCTGTAGTTTGTGAGGCCGACTTCTCTCGTGGGCCGACTTCTCCGAAATTATTTGGGCCGATTTCTCCCAGGGGCCGAGTTCGCAATGGGCCGGCTTCTCTCATTCCTCACAGGGGCATGTTACAAATGATTTTTAAGCTCCAAGTAATATTTATTGGAAAATCATAATTCGATATCCCACCATCAGTGTATAGTAATGACAATACACTGATGGTGGGTGGGGTATCAAATCATGATTTTCCAATAAATATTATTTGGTGCTTAAAAATCATTTGTAATGTGCGCCTGTGATCCAATAAATCACTTTGTTCTGAGTGTGAAAGCAACAGAATGGAAAAGAAAAGAAAACACAGCTTAAAATACATTTTTTATTCCGCCTTATTTCAATTATTTGCATCAATCATTTGCATCAGTGTAATAAAAGACAATAACAGAATAATATATTTAACAAAATGTTTTCATAAAAGCATAGTGAATAAAAAATACTCGCATCCCATAATATGCAACTTCAGTCAGCTTCAAGTTTGGCAAAAGTACAAAACATATAATGGGGCTCTTCGGTATATTATTTTGATCCCTTTCAGTCAAAGTGAAAAGTTTCGACGGTAGAATACAGCTCTGTTCCCTTTACTTTCAGCAAAATTAATCACTTTCAGTTTATAACCGGTTTCATAGCTTTGGCGTTTTCTTTTTACTCCTCGTTTGGCATCCATAATGTTTAATTTTATCAGCGTAATTGCTTACTCAGTATCAGAATAAAGTATATGGCAGATTGCTTTCACCACTGCCTATATATCATTCGGTTGGGGACAAGTTTTTTTAACATCTCTTTGATAAGATAGTTAATATGGCTTACCGGTATTCTTACTTTGGGCAAAAACAACACATCAGCTTGTTGTGAGTAAACCCCCACCCATACACTGACAGATATTCAAAGGGAGTTTCAATAATGCGGCATTTATTTGAAGTGAGACAAATACTGATGAAAGGGAAGTAACCACATATTTCTTGTTTCTTCTTCAAAGGGAATTCCCCTTCTAAACACACGTGTTGATTCTGTAAACAAACGGACTGGCTTGGCTCAAATAACTGTTAGCCAAAATGTTTGACATATGGCGATATGCAACTGCGAAATACTCTTGTGGGAAATATTAGTGAGATGTTGGAAACAAAAGGTATTTGTTTGAAAGAAATAATAATAACACTTTGGCCATCCGAAATATAATTAATTATGTGCGTTTTCGATTGTTTGCCCGCATTGAGCACCTGGCGGTATTCATTATTTCCATATCATAATATCAAAATGCATGGCATGTCGTCAGTCACTGAGGAGAAAATAGACAAATAAACAACACATTATCTGATTTTTTTTTTAATTTGACATCAAACGTAATGAACAACTGTAACAAAAAAAAAAGAATCTTATTTTTATTTTCTGAAATTGAAAGATACAAAAAAAAACAAAACAATCAAACTACGTGATATCTGTTGTCAACATGCCTTATCTGAGGCAAGTTTTACATCGATGTGATGCTAATTTAGTTCACATTTTACAGCTGAAAAATAATTACCTTTGTATAAATCGCACCCCAATTTTGGTCCCGTTTTTCAAAGCAAAAACGTGCGACTTATACACGGAGATATACGGTACAATTTATAGGAGAGTGCCTGTGGGCACTCTCCTATAAATTGTAGCACGGCAAAGACATGTGAAAAATCTTTGGTGGCCAAATAAAATTTAGCACTCTACCAGTTAAGTCACCATACAGTCACAAACAGCCCCTTTTATATTGCTCAGAAAAGGTTGTCCCAAGTGTATTGTTCCTTAACATCTCGACTGGTACAGTTGAAACTAGAAGTCCAACTTCAATACACCAGAGCATTTGTCTATGCAATGCAAAATATATAGAGGATAATGCTATTTTAGTGAATATCGTGAATTATCTCATGAGTGTGGAGTTGAACGTTTTATTTTTCATGAGCGCTTGCACGAATGAAAAATAATACGTTCAGGTCCACACGAATGAGATAATTCCTGATATTCACTAAAATATCGTCGATTTTCTATTTATTATATGCTACAGGACATTTTACTGTGCAATATTCAGCCCAATTCGACTGCAAACAGTTTCAAGACAATAATAAAGTTCTCCTGATCATTCCTTCAAGGTGATGTTCAAGGCGACATCATGCACTGAAGCTTGACGTCATTTAGGAAGCTACTGAAAAAATTCATCGTGTGGACCTAAAAATATTTTTTACTCGCGCAAGTGCACGTGAAAAATAAAACTTTCAGATCCACACTCATGAAATAATTCCAGATACTGACTAAAATAGAGTAGATTTTCCTTTTTTATTGTATGCTAGGAGACATTTTATTGCACAATATTCAGCTCAATTCGACCCCAAATGCGTACCTTGCAAAACAATAACAAAGATCAGCTGATCGTTCCTTCAAGGTGGCGTGATGCGGCATAACGGGACGTTATTTAGGAAGCTACTGAGGAATATTTCTTGATATCTATCAAGTCGATAGATATCGAGAAATATCTTTTAGATTATTGGTGATAATTTACAGACTAGCATATAATAAAATGCACTATTATCTTGGTCAGTAGTGAAGTCACAAACTGAATCGATCAAACAGAAAAAATAGTGACTCTACAGTATTTGGTGGGTGGATTACTACTAAATCACTGCAGGGTACATTTTTATGCCCCCAAGAGATTCTTTCTGGAGCATTATGTTTTCTGCATGTCTGTCCGTCTGTCCATCTGTCCGGAGTCTGGCATTTCCTTTTGATTTTCGACCGGTAGCTGATCCAAGATGGCTGCTAATGGCCAATTCATTATGGCTTCTGTGGTGGCCATCTTGAATTTGGTTTCTGTCCAATAACTAATGAATACTGACTTGAATCAATTTCAGTTTTTAGTTATGCATTATTGGTGTCTAGAGGAAGCTTCCCTTCGATTTTGGTCCAGCTAGCCAATTCAATATGGCCACCATGGTGGCCATATGGAGTTTTATTTCCATCCAATAACTAATCAGTGCTGACTTGAATCATTTTTATTTTTATGCCCCCACGAGAATCTCTCGGGAGCATTATGTTTTCACCATGTCCGTCGGTCCATTAACTTTTGGTTTCTGTCAGATAACTAAAGAACCACTTATTTGATCAAATCATAATTTTAAGGGTAACCTGTGAATTACTAGACAATGCATCCTTTCGATTTTGGTCCAGCTAGCCAATTCAATATGGCCACCATGGCAGCCATATTGAATTTGGTTTCTGTCCAATAACATGTGAAGGTTGACTCAAATCATTTGTACCGTATTTACTCTATGTTTTGGGACACTCTATGATTTGGGACACACGTTTTTTCCAGAAAACTATATTTTTTTATGCTCCAAAGTTTGGGACATTCAGGAGATTTGTTTCCAGTTGACCCGTCCCTAGTAGCAGACGACACTCATAAAAAAAATTCTTGAGTAACTAAAAATTTTCATTTTTTGCTTCCAAAACATAGCTAATGATCACTCATTGGACGGCGATTTTCGTATATAGTGATGGAAAACGAATCACACTCATCTTTATTCAGCATCAAATCAAGACCAGGCTGTGTTCTTTTCCCATTTTCTAAGAATTGGGACACCTGTGAAAATAATTATTTTTAGCTGTCCCAATACATAGAGTAAACACGGTATTTTTTAATTATGCATTGTTGGTGTCTTAGAGGAAGCTTCCTTCGATTTTGGACCAGTTAGCTGATACAAGATGGCCACCAGTGGCCAGTTCATTATGGTGGCCGTCTTGAATTTGGTTTCCGTCCAGTAACTAATAAATACTGATTTGAATCAATTTCAGTTTTGGTTATGCATTATCGATGTCTAGAGGTAGCTTCCTTTCAATTTTGGTCCAGCTAATCAATTCAATATGGCCACCATGGTGGGCATATTAAATTTGGTTTCTGTCCAATAACTTATGAATGCTGACTCAAATCATTTTTAGCTCAACTTTGGCGAAATTATGCAAATTAGACTAACTTTGATTTATTTAGTGTTAGTTTCAGCACTGTAATTGCAAGTGCCAATACGGCTCGGGCTAGAGGCCGTATTTATGAACCGATCTTTACGAAACTTCTTGGGTACCTTTGTTATCACCGTGGGACGAAACTTCTTGGGCACCTTTGTTATCACCTTGGGACGAGAAGAGTGTTTTTGGGTGCATTCCGAAATTCAAGATGGCTGCCGGCGACCATTTTGTACCAAAATTTGTGCAATCAGTTTTTTGTTAAGAATTTTTGTATGAAAGTTCTGATTTGAATAAATTTCTGTATGAATGTTTAGTAACATGGAATACATCACATATAATACAGGTTTTTTTCTCATGCAAACAAAAATTATGCAAATTAGATGAACTTTGATTTATTCAGTGCTACTTATACACAGTAAGTGCACATGTCAATAAGGCTCGGGCTAGAGTCTGTATTTATGAACTGATCTTCACGAAACTTCTTGGGGTACCTTTGTTATCACCTTGTGACACGAACGAGTGTCTTTGGGTGCCTTTGTTATCACTGTGTTATAAGAACAAATATTTTTGGGTTCAGTCAGACCCACTCTGGGACTCCAAGATTTCTTTTCTAGTTTAGCATCTAACTGTCGCCCGCCTTTACAATACTTTACCTACACATTTGTTACAGGCTACGGTCAGCATTTATGTACAGACCGTTACAATACTTTACTTGTACCTTTGTTATCAGGTCATTATCTAGATGTTTGTCATTGCTGTGTCACATACTATACATGTACATGTCTTAAATAAGTTGAGCTACAGTGTCATTGACACTTTCAATGTACACAACTTCTATACGGCTCAGGCTAGAGGCTGTATTTATGAACCGATCATTACAAAACGTCTTGGGTACCTTTGTTATTACCGTGGGATGAGAACGAGTGTTTTGAGGGTGCAGTCCAAAATTCAAGATGGCCGCCAGCAGCCATTTTGTACCAAAATCAGTGCAATCAGTTTTATGTGCAGAACTTCTGTATGAAAGTTCGGATTCGAATAAATTTCTGTATGAATATTTAGTAACATGGAATACATCACATATAGTACAGGTTTTTTTCTCGTGCAGAAATTATGCAAATTAGATGAACTTTGATTTATTCAGTGCTACTTATACACTGTAAGTGCACATGTCAATACGTCTAGGGCTGGAGGCTGTATTCTTGAACTGATCTTCATGAAACTTCTTGGGGTACCTTTGTTATCACCTTGTGACAGGAACGAGTGTTTTTGGGTGCCTTTGTTATCACTGTGCTATATTTTGGGGTTCAGTCAGACTCACTCTGGGACTCAAGATTTCTTTTCTGCTTTAGCATCTAACTGTCGCCCACCTTTACAATACTTTACCTATTTATTTGTTACAGGCTATGGTCAGCATCTATGTACAGACCGTTACAATACTTTACATGTACCTTTGTTATCAGGTCATTACCTAGATGTTTGTCATTGCTGTGTCATATACTATACATGTACATGTCTTAAACAAGTTGAGCTACAGTGTCATTGACACTTTCATTATTTTTTATTTATGCATTGTTGGTGTCTAGAGGAAGCTTTCTTTCGATTTTGGACCAGTCAGCTGAACCAAGATGGCCACCAGTGGCCAATTCATTAAGGCTTCCATGGCAGCCATCTTGAATTTAGTTTCCGTCAAATAGCTAATGAATACTGACTCGAATCAATTTCAATTTTTGATTATGCATGATTGGTGTCTAGAGGAAGCTTCCTTTTGAATTTGAATAAGCTAGCCAATTCAATATGGATGACATGTTGACCATATTGAAGTTGGTTTCCATCCAATAACTAATGAATGCTGACTCAAATAAATTTTTTGGTGGGGGGTATGCATTATTGGTGTCTAGAGGAAGCTTCCTTCTGATTTGGTTGCCCCCAAGAGACTTACCTTCCCTTGTATGACATCATCGGGGGCATATGCCACGCTTTGCATTGCTCTTGTTCACTAAGCAGTTATTTACGATTTCTGAGTACAAAACAATAAAAACTTGTTTTTAGGCCTAAAAAAATTAAAAATCTGTTTCTCAGGCCCCCCGGCATGGTCCTTTTGGCTGCCGCATGCTCTCTTTTTATAACCAATTTAAACTTTAAAAAAATTAAAATTAAATGGTTTATGTCTGATATTTTACCCAAGTTAAAAAAATTGATGAATTTGTCCCTTGAGTGCAAGAAGGCTTTGCAATGCTTTAGCATTGCAAAGCCTTCTTGCACTCAAGGGATGAAATACACCACCACCCATGCTATTTTGTAGATTATGAGGCCTAAAGCTTGAACCAAGAACATGAACTTTTGATGGCAAAGAAGTAATTACTGAAATAAAAAATAAAATAAAAAACCGCTCACCCGCATGCAATTTCACACATAATGGCCTGAGAAACAAGATCTTCTTTGTGTGGCTTTATTAACTGTTTTTTTTTTAATTATGTTTGGTAAGTTTGAGTAGAGATTTGATTGTTTATAGGAGTTGATGTTCATTCTGTATCTATGGCTGTACTGGAATATAATGTCTCTTTCAACATCTATGGCTATAAGGTGATTACCAAACAAAACAATGCTTGTTGAACTTATCAATTATTGGGCTTTGTCAGGTAAATTTGTGTTTGAGTTTATTTGTTCTTTGCTGCCTAAAGTAACTTCGCAGCATCTTTGATTATATCATAATTGCAACAATTTGGTTCTACAGTAGAATTCTTTTAATTGAATATCTATTTTGCCAGTGAAAATTATTCAGTTAACAGGAGTATATAATTAACAGGGATTTGGTCAAGTTTCCTGTGTTGTGGAGGTATTCCATTATATCTTGTTTGACAGAGCTCATAGAGCTGTCAAACAAGATATAATAGAATAAATGCCTGTATTGGATGTAGTGAGGCCAAAAAGGTTGATAAATAAGGGGAATTTGGTGTGTGTCACAGTAATTTTTTCGACATATTACAAAAATTTATATACAATTAACAGGAGTTTACTCTACAACACATATGCAATTAACAGATCAAATTTGTACTGAAGGTATGGTAAATGGTTTTGTGTTTGAAAATTATATTCGATTAACAGGGATATACAAATAAGAGATATCCAATTAAGTTGGCTCCACTGTATTGGAAGATTTTTGTCCTCTGTTGCAAGATGTAGAAACTTTAAAATGGTCTGCATCCACAGTTCTGTGTGTCTTTCCATTCAGTAAGTTTGTGAATAATGGCATTTAGTGCTCAAACGACTAGTGAATTCCAAAGTCGACTAGTCAATACCCAAAAGTCAAGTCTACTTCGACTAGTCATTGGTGATAACTTGTCTCCTTATAACAGTGTTTGTGTTCCGGTAGAGTGCTGAAGGTCCAAATTTGGCTTCACTTCACTTGGGCATTCATATACAGCAACTTACTGGAACATTATTCTGTTAATGTGCTTCTCATTAGGCAAAGAGTGAAATTATATAGTCTTATTTAATTTGCCTTGTTGCGATTTATGGGAGAGTGCCTATAGGCACTCTCCCATAAATTGCAACAAGGCAAATTAATAACATATCCTGATAGCCCAAAATAATTCAGCACTCTACTAGTACCAGTTAAAACAAACTACTGTCACTACTATCAGATGGCAATAGATGTATACATTGATTGCCCAATATTGCTGTTCAAACTGTCTGACAGTGGCACAGAAGGTATACTATTTACCTAAAAGCTTGAACTCCTCCGACTAGTCGACTGCACAATTGAGAGTCGACTACTGGTTTGCCCAGAGTCGACATCGACTAGTCGACTAATCGTTTGAGTACTAATGGCATTTCTACATTAATTTAATTAATCAATTCATTTGAAATATGATATGTTAATATACTGTGGTATGTTCTTGACAACGTTCTATTTTTACTGTTATCTGTGCTAAATTACTGGGTTTATGGGGAGCACAGTGGCTCAGTTGGTAGAGGTGCAGGCTGCAAGCCGAGAGGTCATCAGTTCGAATCCCACCTGTGGCAACCGCGTTGTGTCCTTGGGCAAGACACTTCATCTCCATTGCCCGCCTGGGGGCACGATGATGCCGTGTACTAAGGCGTACTGCACGTCGATGGTACGCATGTCTTCAACCAATCTAACCCTGCCTGTGCTGCAATGCGGAGTTACGATGTTGGGGAGCTGGCAGCTGCTCGTCGTTGCTCGGTGGTTCTCTCCAGGTACTCCGGTTTCCTCCACCTGTAAAACTGTCACGGTCATGATTAGCCATTGTGCATAAATATGTGACCTTAAACATCAATAAATAAATAAATAAATACTGGGTTTATGCCCCTTGTTAATTAAATGAATCATTGTTTATGTCATGCTCTCCTATGTTACTATCTGTGAGAAGCCTGTATGTTAAATTTTAGCTTTTAACCCCACTACCAGTGTAAAGCGTCTACTGGGATTAAAAAAAATTTACACCCACAGTAGGAATGTGACATGACGTAATTTGCCAAATTCGATACATTAAAACTTTGTGATGTTTCTTTCAAACATACAACGTTTTGCGGTTCTATCTACTATGTGCAATGACTCACTAAGTTTAAAATGCCTACAATTAAATATTTAAAATAAAATTTAAGAATTGTTAATAATACTTTGTCAGAAAAAGCAAGGTAAATTCAATCAACTTTGACGATGTGTATAGTTGTCAATCAAGCATTCACGTGCAGCTAGTAGTAATGCCCAGCGGTGCAGATGTAAACAAAACAAACCCATGGGTTTGCGACAGAAAGTGTAGATTTTTATACTGTACCAATGACCCAGACTTAGCTGGTGCTAACTCCACAAAAAACCAGGGCCAAACACAAATTTTGCCCCCCAATCCCCAAAATTTGCATCCAAAACAAAAAGAAATCATGTCCTAAAGGACCTCCATAGTACGACTCTACTGCGCATGCGCAGTGACGCAGTCGTCCCGAAATTGGCGCCAAATATCATTCTCTGTTTGGCCCTTCATCAGTCAACATCTCACTGATCTTTGTGCTTGTAAATCTCAGTTTAAAGGATGCCAGACACGTAATTCTTGGAGAAAATGTGATTCTAAGGAGGATAGAAGGAGGAGAGGAAAAAAGAAGTGGCAAAAAATAATCAGGGCTGTACTTAAAATTTTTTGTTAAAATTATGTTAAGTTGCCTATTTTCGAGGCAAACGCCTCTTGTTGTCATTCTTGCTAATTGTTGCACTGCTTATTCAGTGTTTCCTCTCCCCTAACCTTCTAAAGTCCCCCCTTGCAATTCTCCCATGCTTTTGGCATATTTTTGAGAAGTTTCATTTCTAAAATTTCCCTGGGAGAGTTGCTTGGTTACAGAATGTTTTCTGTTATTTTCCCCATAGTTACGTTTTCACCCATGGGTGTATAACATTTGTGTTCTGCATCTTCCATCTGATGTTCTGCAGATTCTCCCCTGGGAGTCTCTGTTTTGCATCAGATAGAGTGTAATTGAGGACTGATTCCGGGCCAGTTTTTTCAGTGCCTGGAGTCATGTTTTCTTCTGTGTTTACACTGTTTGTTTTCATTGGCAACAGCCTTTTTTGAGGGGGGCTGTTTGCCTTTGAGGTAGTTTATCTCATTATAAGATACATTTATATTATCCGAAAGTGTCTCATTAATTATTTTATATAATTTTAAAATTTTTGACCACACTTTGCCATCGGATCCATCGGGGCTCAACGTTACTTTTCAGCAACTTGGGCTTCTCTGAAAAAATATTTTTTCAAAATTATTTTGTTTTGCAATTGTTTTTTCATTTATTAATGGATCATGTTATTATGTATCTTTGTGTCAGGGGTTTTTGCGAGTAACTAGGACTTATTGTTGTTCCTTCACAATGAAAGGAACTTGTTCAAATTGTAATAGGAAGAAATCTTCCTCTGACTTTCATGATTATTGCATAAATTGTAGTCAGTGTTCTCGCATTAATCCCTGTCCTGTATGTGAACATTGGGATGAGAAACATTGGAAACGTGTGTCACGATATGTTGTTTCTGGAGAAAGAGCGATGCCGGCTCTTTCTCCACAAGGTCACTCTACTCTCTCAGTTTCTATTTCAGAGGAACCAGAACAGGGTGATGTTTCCATGTTATCTTCTTCAAGTGTGCGTCCGTCGTCACAATTAAATACAGAGCTAGCGGCAAAAGTGCTCATGGAGATTAGACAAATGTCGTCCGCTAGCTCGCCCGGTGTAGCGTCCATTCACCGAATGGTTCGGCAGCCGGGTTCGTCCGATGCGGTCCAAGAGGAAATTTTGGGTGATGCGAGCACTATAAAAATAATAGATGCACACCCAGTGACGGCGGATAGTGAACGAGAACGGAGGAAGCCTTTTAGTCCGGTTCCTAGCTCGTCCAGGTCCAGCCGGGCCGCGAGCGAGAGAGGCCCCTCTCTCGTACAACAACATCTGGGACCAGATGTTGTGGTACAAAATGTGTCTTTAGCGGAGCATACGTCCGTCGCTCGGGACGCTCCGTTGTATAAGCAGTCCGCAGAGACTGTTAAGGCTTCCTCTTCTCGCCGGCGCACACGACCGCACCTTGGCTGCGTGACCTCCGATATCTTGCCAGCTTCGCCGAGGAAGGATTATTCGGCGACCAGGTCACACCATCCGGCAGCCAGGGACTCGAGACCGATGGACTCCGGACGTTCGCATAGGAAAAGTATGCGGGAGCCATCCGATGCGGAGCTGCCCTCGGCAAAGCAGCGAAAGATCGCTCCTCCGCAGGTCTCGACGTCGGACATTCTAGTGCAGATAGCACAGCTTATCGCAGCATCCCAGCAGCCGACAGAGACGGTGTCGGATCGAGAATTATCCGACGGCGCTGGGTCGGTACGCTCCGCCGAAGCATCGGGGGCGGACGACCGGGAACATCGGGAGGTCCGACCGGATGGTGAAAGGGATACGGATGAATTGGAGCTATCCCTTTCGGAACAACACAAAGCTGCCGTAGACTTCATCCGGCACTTTCTTCCTCAAGTTGTTCCGTCGGGCCAGACTGCTGCGCTTCCGGACAGGAGAATTATAGCGTCATTGGACTCTGATTTTTTCGAGCGGTTCAGGGACATCGCTCCCGAGTTTCCGTCGCAGTCCAATAATGTTGCAAGAACATTTGAATTATTGAACGACGCTATTTTTAAACTTGCTTCCAGGACAGGGAAAGCAGGCTTCTTGTCCGCAAATACTCTCAACCTGCCTTTCATTAATGCAAGGAATAAATTCGACACGGCAGGTCAGGGTATACCGAGAGTTCCTCTGCGTATGGACGACGAGGCGGAAGACTTAGAGCTATCATTACCGTCGTCAGCTTCTATTCCAACCGCAGTGTTGGAAACAGCTATTGCGTCTAACAGAGCCAATTTAGATGCCTTATCTTACGCAGATCACCTTACGAAGGCGTTATCACTGCGTCTTCAAGGGGAAGAGTTTCAGGATATACAATCCTCCTTAAGACTTCTTTCAAGGGCAGTAGCTTATTCCACGTGTAACTCCGCCCTTTCAGTGGCTAATCTGGAGTTGGTTAGACGTGACGCAGCCCTGTCTACATCCACACTAGTGGATTCTAAGGTGAAGAACTCTCTTAGAGTCGCTTCGGTCTCAGGAGATCTTCTCTTTGACGGCAAGCTTTCCGCTATTTATGATAATATTAAAAAGAAAGCTAGTGATTCTCTGTTGTTTAGATCCGCTCCTAAAAGGTCGGATTCAGCAGACACGAATAAGGCAGGCACTTCTGGGTCTTATCCGCCCAAGAGAGGTTCCTATAGAGGTTCCGGTGCGTCCTCTAGCTCTTATTCGAGAGACCGTCAGGATAGCGACTCTCGTTCGGGACGTCCTTCAGGCCGGGACAATCGGTCGGACGCCCCGAGGTCGACGAGGCGAGGTGCGGGTCGTGGAAGACGTGGTTTCTCCTACCGCAGGCCTCGCAGATCCAGGAGGTGATGGCTCAAACCTCTATCGCGTTCCGGTTGGCGGAAGGTTGTCGAGTTTTTCTCAAGAGTGGGCGTCGATTACGGACGACCCTTGGGTGAGAGGAGTGACTTCGGAAGGTCTAAAGATATCCTTCAAACGAAAGCCTCCATTAACTCGAAGTCCAAAGTGGACTCATCTTCCGTCAAACCCTCAGAAAAGAGACGCTCTGCTATCAGAGGTGCAGTCTCTTTTAATGAAGAATGCGGTAGAGGTCGTAGAAAACCAGGAATCGCTGGGATTCTACAGCCATCTGTTTCTGGTTCCGAAACCAGACGGCTCGTTCCGTCCAGTCATAGATTTGAGCTGGATAAACAAGCTGATCATCGCTCCGAAGTTTTATATGGAGACGATTCGATCGGTCAGAGCGAGTATTCGGGTGAACGATTATGCAACGAGCATAGATCTCAAAGATGCGTACTTTCACGTCATGGTACATCCGACATTCCGAAAGTATCTACGCTTCGCAGTCCTAGGAGTGGTGTATCAGTTCCGGGCCATGTGCTTCGGATTGAATCTAGCACCCTGGGCTTTCACTCGAGTAATGAACTCGGTAATGATTTACTTCCGAGCTCATTCGTCTGCGGTAACGTCGGCCTACCTGGACGACATTCTTCAGAGGTACGGCAACGAGTTAACGCTTCAGAACGATGTTCAGAATCTTCTTCTATTGCTCCGACGTCTCGGTTTCATAGTAAACGAGGAGAAGTCGGATCTGGTGCCGTCCAAGTCATTCACTCATCTGGGAATGAGCTTCGAGACGCACAACAATCTCGTTCGTCTGCCGTTAACCAGAGCGAAATTAGTCAGTTGTTACGCTCGCTATTGTCTAAATACAGACAAAGTCACAGCGAGAGAATTTATGAGACTGATAGGTCTGTGCGGAGCCGCTGCGGATCTCATTCCGATGGGACGGCTACGCACACGGCCTCTTCAAATTTTCTTGACTCAGAATTGGAGTGTGAAAATTCATTCGCTCGATGTAGACGTTCTCTTGTCAGATCAAGTGAAACAAGAGATTCAGACTTGGGCAAACATTCAGTGGTTAACTCAAGGAGTTCCGCTGCAGTTGCCGGATCCGAGTTTTACCATTATGACGGATGCCAGTCAAACAGGTTGGGGTGCATCATTAATCCCAACGGATTCGAGATGCCAGGGTCTTTGGGATCCGCAATTCCTGTGCAAGCACATAAACATCAAGGAAATGATGTCAATTTGGCTTGCGTTACGTCACTGGATGGACATTATTCACGATGCTCATGTCCAAATCCTATCCGACAATACGACAGTAGTGGCGTACATACGGAATCAGGGAGGCACTCATTCAGTTCCGTTGTTCAATCTAACGGAAAGAATCCTTCTGTTTGCGTTGGAACATCACGTTCTTCTTTCGGTCCGTCACATACCGGGTTGTCTGAATGTGCTAGCAGACTCCCTTTCTCGAAAGGGTCGCTTGTTGCCGTCGGAGTGGACTCTCAACAAACAAGTATTCAATCAGATTTGCTACCAATGGGAACGGCCAATGATAGACTTATTTGCGACACATCTCAACAATCAGTTGCAGACGTATGTGTCCCCGTGTCCGGATCCAAGAGCATTTGCTGTAGACGCTCTATCGATCCCTTGGGACGGAATGATAGGATATGCGTATCCTCCAGCGCCGTTAATTCAACAAGTATTGCTAAAGATAAAACAATCTCAATGCAAGATTCTGTTGGTAGCATCTCTGTCGCCACAGAGACCGTGGATAAATCTACTCAGGTGTCTGTTGTGGGACCTACCGCGGAAGCTCCCTCCACGAGAGGATCTTCTTTGGCAGGGGAAATCGCGCCAACTGCATCACAACCCGCAAGGTCTCAGCCTTCACGTTTTTCCGTTGTGCGGTCCTTCTTGCATGGCAAGCACTTTACAGGACGAGCAGTGGACGCGATTTCTAACTGTAGGAGGACCTCCTCTTCGCTAAACTATGCGGCTAAGTGGAAGGTTTTCCGTCGTTGGTGTAGGGATCATTCTGTTGATATATTTGATCCCTCTATACCAGACATTGCTAACTTTCTAGTATACTTGTTTGACGAAATCAAACTGCAACCGGTTACTATAAAGGGTTATAGATCTATGTTATCTGATACCTATGCACATCATGATAGTTTACAAATTGGATCTAATGTCTCTTTATCGAAATTGGTTAGAAACTTTTCAATAAATAGACCAAGAACTCTTAGATTAATTCCTAAGTGGAATTTAGCTTGGGTTCTCCTTAAATTGAAGGAAAAGCCATTTGAACCTCTTGGGACAGTAGATTTCAAATTCTTATCTTATAAGACAGCTTTTCTCTTAGCTTTTTCTTCTGCCAGAAGAGTCAGTGAGCTTCATGCACTATCGGTGGATGATTCTCATTATCGTAGTGTTGGGAACACTATCACCTTCACTACTAACGTCGGTTTTTTAGCTAAGAATCAGGCTCCTAATAAATATCCGGAACCTATTGTTATTAAGGCTCTTCCGTCTTCAGACGGGCGTAGGCCTTTACTCTGTCCTGTTAGAGCACTACGTATCTATAAACAGAGATCTCAGTTCATCAGAAAGGGACGGAAACGTTTCTTTCTGTCTTTGATGCCTAATAGAAAGGACATTTCAGTCCATTCTATTGCTAGATGGATTCAGTTAACTATCCGTACTGCGTATGAAGATTTATCTTCTTCTCAGCAGTCTGTGCTTAAGATTTCTGCTCATGAAGTAAGAGCTCTTTCTACTTCCTGGGCTTATGCTAATAGTGTTGCTATTACAGATTTAATGAAGGCTGCTTATTGGTCTCAGCCATCCACATTTACTAATTTTTATCTCAGAAATATTGAGTCCATTTCTGGAGACCTGCATTGTTTAGGTCCGTTATCTGTTGCTCAGAATGTCGTCCACTAAACAGTTGCAACTATAGTTATGCAGGCTTTCTGTTCCGGCAGTGACTCCGTCCGGCTGCCCTCTTCGCTCTGGGCTATTTGACCCAGGGCAAGGGGAAGGGGGGGGGCGGGTGTTCCCTTAGGTCACCTGCTTTATAGTGAAAAGCAAGGGAATGCCTCCTCCAAGACAGTATTTCTGAGTCGCTTCCGGGATGGTTTTAAAGTGTAATATTAATGTTTAATTTCATTCATGTCTTATTTTTAAAGTGTAGCTCGGTGTGAAGCATTTGTATATGTCAAGTGTCAAACGGGCTTTAATATACAATACTCGGACACTTTTAAATGATTATAAAGAGTCTCAATTCTCTGGACTACTTTATTTATTGGCTTGTTTTAATACTAATTAGTATAAAGGTTATACTGGATATTAATAGAGAACATGAATGTTATTGTGCTCAATTATTAAGGGTAGTGTATCTTTCTAATTTAAATATTAAATAAGAAAGATACATGTAAAGCCTAATACTCCTTTTCTCCTTAAGGGGTTATCTCTTTATTTTATAATTGAGCTTATTGGATTTTCCTCTATGTCCTAGGCCCTCCAGCCTGTTTACTATTCAGCTAAGTCTGGGTCATTGGTACAGTATAAAAATGTTAAAAAATTTATAGTAATTTATATATTTTTTATACTTACCAATGACCCAGACGGGGATGGCCCTCCCTGAGTTGGGAACTCTTGCCTCCCCGCTGAGTACATAGCGCTGACCAGGCACTGCCAGTAAGAATGATATTTGGCGCCAATTTCGGGACGACTGCGTCACTGCGCATGCGCAGTAGAGTCGTACTATGGAGGTCCTTTAGGACATGATTTCTTTTTGTTTTGGATGCAAATTTTGGGGATTGGGGGGCAAAATTTGTGTTTGGCCCTGGTTTTTTGTGGAGTTAGCACCAGCTAAGTCTGGGTCATTGGTAAGTATAAAAAATATATAAATTACTATAAATTTTTTAACTTTTTTGTCCATGTTAAGTGACAAAGTTTATTATTTATTAAAAGCATGGTATAAATAAAACAAATAGATACTAGGGCCAGTAATCAGATTTAAACCACTCAGAGAATAAGGGTTTTAACCACTCGGCAAGCCGAGTGGTTAAAACCCTTATCCTACTCACGGTTTATATCTGATTACCAGCCCCAGTACCTATTTATTCTTTTTTTCATTTCAACTTCTTGTGAATACTGTGGTTTCTTCAGTTGTCAAGCAATTTTTTGGACACTTCACATGGTGATATATTTTAGTAGTTTCTTGACAAAGTTCAACTTTAGCCATTATTCATATGTAATTACTGGTATCATACCCCTTTTTAGTTAGTTCAATTTATAATTTTTTCACTTCATCCAGTTGTAAACAGTGTGATTCCTTCAGTTTTCAATCAATGTTCTTAAAACTTGACGTGGTGATACACTTGGGTAAGTTCTTGACTAAGTTCAATTTTCACCATTATCTATCCATAATTACCGAGTTCTGCCCTTTGTTAGTTAACTTTCTCATTATTTCACTTCATCAGGCTGTCATACATTGTGAACACTGCAATTCCATCATTTACCATGGTTCCAACTGAAATGAAAAGTCCTAGGGTTTTGGCAAACAAACCCAAGCTGGTGCTCACATTTGTTCTTTAATATTATTAAAATATGTCAAGTGCAATTACAAATATACATTTCATAGATAATTTTCATATTTTATTAACCCTTTACCTAACATGAAAAGCAGACGACACTTGCAAAAATAATTCTTGAATAACTAATTTTTTTCATTTTTTGTCTCAAAAACATAGGTTATGACCCCTCATTGGAACGAGCTCGTCGAGCTCGTTCCAATGAGGGGTCATAACCTATGTTTTTGAGACAAAAAATGAAAAAATAATGAAAATTAATTGACGATATTTGTGAATAGCGCTGGCCGGTTTTGGCCGTTACGTTGGGTAAAGGGTTAAATTAATGCACGTATTAAACATTTGGTGAAATGAATTCACCTGATTATTATTGCATATAACATGTCTTGTTCTTTTTAATTTATATACTGGTCTGAATAAAATGAGCTCAAAATATAAACATTTTTTCTGTTATGGACAATTTGCTTCAGATCCAGACATAAGAGCCAGGGTTATCTGAGGCTAGACATCCCAGGATTCCCACTCAAATGAAAAGTTCCAGAATTTTGGACCTTTCCTTGAAAAGTACTTTAAATTGTTTCTATCCTTGAAAGGAATTTGATTTTCCATCACCTCTCTTGAAAAGTACTTATTTTGGGTTTACCCATAACCTCCGAGGCAACAAATATCAGGATTATGTCACACAAGTCGGTCAGGAACTACATCTCTTAGACTTCAATGTTGTCCCTTGGATGCAACAAGGCATCATCTGCAATGCTTTAGCACTCAAGGGTCAATCAGGCCTGGTCTTTTGAGGGGAGCTATAGCTCCCGCCCTCCATGGCTCCTGCAAAATCAGTTTAAGGAGAGCCATAATTGTTCTCCTCAACAGCTGTGATAGATCTCCATTAACCTTCAGTTCACTTATTAATAACTGACCAAGCACAGAATAGCTCTCCTGGCACAGGTTTAGGGGAGGCATAGTAGCTTCGCTGGATTTTTCAAAAGTCCAGACCTGGGCAACATATATATAGAGCTAATTGGGTTTTCCAGAAATTAGGTTCTCAAGGCTAAAATTCTTTGTGTTGTTCATGGTTTTGTCAGTTCATGTGAAAATGATACTAGCCCTTGAAAACATGGCCAGAGTCCTTGAAAAGTGTTTAAATAGTGCTTGAATTTGATTCTCAGATATCACTGGGAACCCTGCTTATGAACTGATTTATATGAAACTTGATATGTTGATAAATTTTGGTTATTTCTTGACGAATTTTGATTTTCACCATTAGCTAGGTGTAATTACTGGAGTTATGCCCCTTGTTAATTCACGTTCTCATTATTTCACTTCATCAGGTTGTGGGTACCTTTCTGAATACTTCCATTCTGACTTTTATGAACTGATCCATTTGATTCTTCATATATTGATACACTTTGATAAGTTCTTGATGAAGTTTGTTTTTCACCATTGTCCAATTGTAATTATGGAAGTTATGCCCCTTGTTAGTTAAATTTATCATTGTTTCATTTGAGCTTTTGTGAACTCTGTGTTTCCATCAGTTTTGAATCAATTTTTTTTTACACTTCACATGGTGATATACATATGTGTATTTTTTTTTTTCAGCTTACCCATTTGAGGCTGCAGTTAGTGATTAAAAAAAAAATTTTTTTATGCCCTCGCCCATTTTCACTGGGGGCATTAAGTGTTACCACCCTCCCCCTCCCCTCCCTGTATGTATGGACATCCCAAAATATAGTTTCTCAGTCCTTCGTGTGAGTAAATTTTACGGGTGCAAAAAAGTGCACTCGCAAATTGTGTTGCGAGTGTGATTTTGTGCAAATCGCACTCGCAAAATTCCCCCAAGTTTCACAACTATGCATGTTTCAGACAGATGTGTTTAAACACAGCTACTGTACTCACCCGTGTCGAAGCCCATATTTGTGATTAAGCCCACCCCTCGCTTTTTCAGATTTATGAACCAGGGTGCCCTACTCAAGTCAAAATACCCCCCCCCCCCCCCCCGGCCTCCGCCCCCCCCCCCCCCCCCCCAAAGTTTAAAATTGGACGGAAGTTGTTTGAGATGTCAAACTTACAGGCATCAAATGGAAAAACAGGTGACTTGTTGCAACACTGTACTTACCCCGGTATCAAATAGAACTGTAATACTGTATTATGTATATTTTTGGGAGTTGAGATTTTTGTGTTGTTAAATTCATCTTTTGTGCAATACATTATGTCTGTGTTCAGTGCAATAAGTCTTTATTAAAAAATTATATATCCCAAGCAAAATTGACTTGTTTATTTTTTTGTCGACCTCGTTTTGGAAGCTGTGACTTGTTTCAAATAAGTGTGCAGACTGCTGTCAATAGTTGTCTGAAACACGCCCATAACATATAGTTTTCACAGTGGTTGAACATCATCACAAAGATACTGATTGAACACTGCCACTTACGAGCGGTGCACAACTCATTGTGAAAGAACACTGCCACTTTCGAGCGCGCACAACTCACTGTGTGAAAACGGGTGTTCAGAAATTAATGAGAAATTGTAATTAAAAATAAAAAATAATTACAACTCTGGTATTTGAGAATTACATAACAATTTAACCAGCGGTATGATGTATGACTTATTGGTTTAATAAAATATGCTCATTTATCATTTCATCATGCTCTTCAACATGTGAAGTTATGACTTTCAGTGTAAAATCAATTTTTTGAATATTGCCATGAGTGGCAACTATTTTGTTATTCATATTCCGCTGTGTAAATTTTATCTGGTCTTCATATTATGATTTATTTTTATTGATTTTGTGTGAAGCTATATTTTGTTTATTTGTAATAAATGTACATATTTAAAAAAAACCAGCTATTTTTAAACAGACTAGGTTTGTCTGTTTTCAAGGGGGTGGTTTGCAGTGTTGATTGACATACTTAACGTTACGTCCATTTCTAGCTTCGAGAGTAACTTGTACAAAAAATGAAAACAACACCGCATGGTTTTCTGTTTGTTTTACTCATTAAATTGAGAATTAAAACCCGAAATCTGAAAATGCAACATATGTACAAGATAATTATGAGAATTTTTAAAGCAAATTCTTATTAAATTAGCATTGTACTTTCGGTTTCGTTTACTGGATGAATGGGGATGTATAATGACATGCGCAGTGAACAAAGAAAACTGGAAATGTTTCAGTTTTCACTGACAATATTGATTCGGACCTCTTGCGGAGCGGATGGTGATATGAAGGTGGGAGGGGGGGGGGGGGGGGGGGGGCGGCATACAACAACAGTTTTAATTTTGTTTTTGTTTTACCATTAACCAATGGACAATAACAAAATATATGTCCATTCTGACTTGAAGCGTGGCAATGCTTGTGAGTTGAGTGCAATTTAAGTGAAGTTGAACTGTTAGATGACGGGCGCTATTTTTTGCACTCGTCTTTTTTAAATTACGGGCGCTTGCGAGCGCAATAGCGCCTGTCTGATGCGAAGGACTGGTTTCTGGATGATAACTTTAGTTTGATTGAACAAATAACCACACAATACGGTTTGAGATTGATAGTGGGCTTGGTCCGATATTTATTGATGGAGTTATGGTCCTTTTAAGCGAGGACATTAGTGTCCCATGGACACATTTGGTGGCCTGCTGTATTGATGCTATGGTTTAATGGAGATAAGATAAGATATTTATTAATTCAATATCAACAAAGAAAAATGCCGTAAAACTCGTGCTTGTTTAAAAATAATTTGTTAAATCTAGTCATGACTGTTGTGAAGTAGCCATGATTAGATTTTATGAAAAATTCCTAAAATTAAACTAAAAAAAAAACAAAAAAAACTCTTCTGGAAATGTTGATTCAATTTGTAGGGGAAAATTTTGGCATTTTTAAAAAATAATTTCCCAGAAATCTAGTGATGAAAAATTCATAAACATTTAACTCAAAAAATCACCACTGGAAAAGATGATTCAATTTGCAGAGAATAATTGGTTAAAAGTGCCCACATTAGGCTTCTTCTAGCAACAAATTTGCTGTCCTGAACTAGAATATCTGTCAGCATCATGCAATGAATTAACCCAGTCATTTGATGATCTTGCAGGCCTGGCATTATGAAAAATACAGGAGGGCTAAAAATGGCCTCCCTAAATCCTCCCAGGTGGGCAAATGCTCTTGTCAGGATACACATCGTCACTTGAGTTCCATTCTGTTCTATCTCCCAGTAGGGAGATAGAACAGAATGAAACTGAGGTGACAACATGTTTAACCCTTTACCTAATGTGAAAAGCAGATGACACTTGCAAAAAAAATTTTTGAATAACTACTTTATTTCATTTTTTGTCTCAAAAACATAGGTTGTGACCCCTCTTTGGAACAAACTCGATGCCTTGTTCCAAAGAGGGGTCACAACCTATGTTTTTCAGACAAAAAATTAAAATATAATGAAAATTATTTGGCAATTTTTTAGAATAGTGCTGGCCGGTTTTGGCTGTTACATTGGGTAAAGGGCCAAGGAAGTCTTCTTGCTTCATACAGAAAGTCTAAGAATAACAAGATTGACCACATCTGTCCCTAGCAGTATTTCTAGAGAAATGTGAACAGCATCTTAAGGTAGAATTGTACATTCCCCAACAATGTTCAACTATTATTATACATCTAACTGGCGGCATTAACAGAGAGTCACTTACCAGCAGTACCATGAATGTGACAGAATGTTTGAACATGAAGCCCAGTGGTGCAGTTGAGTTTTATTTTGAGCAAATTATATAATTCTTTACATTGGCATGACAGGGGGTTCGAACCCCCGCTGAGAGAGTTTCCTTTGGCACCAACCGCCTAGCGAAACTATACTGAACCATGCCCACCACATGGCCGAGTGGTGTGCGTGGTTCAGTATAGTTTCGCAAGGCGATTGGTGCCGAAGGAAACTCTCTCAATGTGGGTTCAAACCCCCGCCATGCCAATGTAAACAAAACCAGCATCCTTTTTTAATTCTATGGCATCTGAGAAATTTGAAAAAGACAAGTGTCGCTGATTTCTTCTGGGGTGCAGTTCGTAGAATTAAGTACTTAGATGCAACTATCTGATGAATATATAATTCTTGTTTGTCATATGGATAAAGTGAGCCGTAGAAATTGTGCACATAAAACATTTTGTGATGTGTTTAATTGGCAAGATGCAGGAGGGCTAAAAATAGCCCTCCTAAAAATAATTTCCGAGGGCTCTAGGAGGGCAGCCCTCCAGCCCTCCTTGAGAATGCCAGGTCTGATCCTGTTGAATGGAATGTCTACTTTTTCAGAAATACACAGTTCAGTGTGATTTGAAGCCTGGGACATATCGTATTCTTCCTTACACAACTGGTTGTCGTTTCAAGTCAAGAAACTCAGAGTCTGGTTCTGAGGCATCTCTTGTTAAGAAGTCTGGTTCTCAAGTCGCACTGACCAGAGCATTTAAGTAAGTAATAATGTTATTGACACTGATTATAAGAGGCTCGTTGGTTTCATTCTTAATCCTACTTGTAGAATAAATTTTTTACTTGAAAACACTATACGCTTATTCTGTATTTTTCCTGATACATATCCTGGTGACCTTTTACCAAATGCATCAGCCAAGTTGACTGGACCAACTTTGACAGTGTTTGTTGCATTTTCAGTGTTTTTCTACATCGATCATCATTTTAATCCATATTACAGAATATTTATACCCTCAAGTCAGAGATATTGTCGACGCCCTGTATGCCTGTACACTCATCTGTCTGTTCATCCATCCATCTGAACATTCTTCTGGAAGCAACTAATCCCACTTTTTAACCGATTTTGATGAAACATCTCAAACATTATGACCAGCAAGTGAACATGCCCCTTTTCTAAAATTTTTTATCTGCAACAATTCTAACCAGGTTATCTCCCCTGAATTTAGATTTATTACGGATTTTCAAATGAGATTTTTGTGTGCGCAACTCCAACATTATTGAACCAATTTTGAAACTTCTTAAACATGGCCATTAGCGAGTGAACATGAACATATTTCCAAATTATCCATGTGTGGCGATTTTTACGAGGTTATCTCCCCTTCAACTTAGAAGATTTAATATTGATTTGTACCTGAATTTTTTTTATACACCCCACAATGAGTTTGGGGGGAGGGGGGGGGAGGGGGGGGGGGGTGTATAATGTAATCACTTTGTCCATCTGTCCATAGACATTATTTTGTCCAGAGATTTTCTCAGATGTTTATGGACCAATCTGCTCAAAACTTGGTGTGAATGTTCAACACCATGTGAATCTGTGCACCTGCGATTATAGTTCCGGTTCGATTCTTTTTGCTAGAATTATGCCCCTTTTCGACTTGAAAAAGCAGGCCTAGTATTTTGTCCAGAGTATTTGTCACATGTTTATGGGTCGATTCCTTTGAGACTTGGTATGGATGTTCACTACCATGGGTTCTGTGCACCTGCGATTATAGTTTCGATCAGACTTTTTTGCCAGAGTTATGCCCCTTTTTGTCTTAGAATACCGAAATTACCTAGAATTTTGTCCGGAGATTTTCTCAGACATTTATGGGTTGATTGCTTTGACACTTGGTATGGATGTTCACTACCATGGGAACCTGTGCAGCTGCGATTATAGTTTCGTTTGGACTTATTTTGCTAGAGTTATGCCCCTTTTCATCTTAGAATGCCTGAATTTTGTCCGGAGATTTTCTCAGATGTTTATGGTCGATTTCTTTGAAACTTTGTATGGATATTCACTACTATAGGAACCTGTGCACCTAGGATTATAGTTTCGATAGTACTGTTTTAGCCAGAGGTATGCCCCTTTTCATTTTAGAATGCCTGAATTTTGTCCAGAGATTTTCTCAGATGTTTATGGGTCGATTCCTTTGAAACTTGGTATGGATCTTCACTATCATGGGAACCTGTGCACCTGCGATTATAGTTTCGATTGGACTCTTTTTTGTCAGAGTTGTGCCTCTTTTCATCTTGAATAATCATGGCTGCAGGGGGTATGGACAAGCCCATCTGGAAAGGTCACACCTCTAGTTGTGTGTGGAACACCTTCATTAACCCTTTTCCTAACATGAAAAGCAGACAACACATGCAAAAAAAATTCTTGAATAACTAATTTTTTTCATTTTGTGTCTCAAAAACATAGGTTATGACCCCTCATTGGAACGAGCTTGTTCCAGTGAGGGGTCATAACCTATGTTTTGTGAGACAAAAAATGAATATATAATGAAAATTAATTGGAGATTTTTTAGAATATCTGGCCGGTTTTGGCCGTTATGTTGGGTAAACGGTAAATGAACCAATTTTTATCAAACTTCTAAAAAATTATGACTAACAAGTGGGCATATGCATATACCAAAATTTTTGATCTGCAACAATTTTAACAAGGTGATCTCCCA
This sequence comes from Pictodentalium vernedei, assembly GCA_031216915.1. Taxonomy (NCBI): domain Eukaryota; kingdom Metazoa; phylum Mollusca; class Scaphopoda; order Dentaliida; family Dentaliidae; genus Pictodentalium; species Pictodentalium vernedei. The sequence continues at coordinate 485,305,404 of CM062293.1, read as the reverse complement.
TGAACTTGGATTTATTATTGGTTTTTCAAATGATATCTAGATATTTAAAGATGTGTTGGCATTACTCTTAGTCTTTTGAGTATTTTTTTAAACATTTTTCATCATATCTAGTCATGGCTGCTTCCCAGCAGCCTTGAGTAGATTTGATGAAAAATTCCTGGAAATAAACTTAAAAAATCAAATGTCAAAAAGTGGATTTAGTTTACAGGGGAAAATTTGGTTGATAGGGACAAATTATACTTATTTTAGGCCCCCACAAAGTAGATCTGTTTCTCAGACCATTTTTTATAAAATTGCATGTGGGTGGGCATTTTTTTTTTTTTTTAATTTTGTTGTTATTTCTTTGCCATCAAAAGGTCATGTTCTTGGTTTGTTTTATGCTTTAGGCCTCATAATCTACAGAATAGCATGGGTGGTGATGTATTTCGTCCCTTGAGTGCAAGGAGACATTACAATACTAAAGGATTGCAATGCCTTGTTGCACCCAAGGGACAAATGTATCAATTTTATTAACTTGGGTAAAATATCAGACATAAATCATTCAATTTTTATTTTTTTAAGTTTGTATTTGTTATAAAAAGAGAGCATGCGGCAGCCAAAAGTACCATGTGGGAGGGCCGGAGAAACAGATTTTTTACTTTTTTAGGCCTTAGTTGTAAGAAATTCTCTATCGTGGACAGGAATATCCACCAGCTTCATGCAAGGAATTAAAATGCATTGATTTTTAGTAAGGATGCATGGGAGTTAATTTTGGAGAATGCAAATATCATTCAGTTTTTGAAAAACAAGATGGCTAATCTATCCGATGCATGAAAATACTATTGTTTCCAAAGACAGGGTTGGTTAATTGTAGTTCTTGATGCTTTGAATTGAAAAATGGGTTTTCAGTATGCGGCATTTCAATTGCAATTAAAACAGGTTTTAATTACAAGAAAAACATTACATATAGTAAGTGGCTGAATAATAGTGACAGGGCTATATCCAGGACATTTTTGGTACTGGTATACCGGTTTGGGCTCCCAAACTCCAAGTGCGCAAACTCATTGTATTTGTGTATAAGCGCCATCCCATCGTCTGTTAAAATGATTAAAATACAGCAAAAATTATACATGACTGAAACCGACACAAAGCTAATCCCTTGAATCCTGAACAAGGATACTTTAGCTGGCTAAAAATATGCCTGAGAAAATTGCACACAGATAAAAAAATGTACGGATCAGGTATGCGGAAAGCACATGGAGGCACGACAGTAATTTCAACTTTTGTGTCTTTTAAAAACATTGCGTTCAGTACAGAAATCCTACTTTTCAGTTTCCATCTCTACTGCCTACAGCTTTCGGTTATGCCTGCAGCAAAAAGGACATGTGTCCCCAAATTATCCCTGGATATGGCTCTGAGTGAACAAGAAAAATCATACAACCAGAGCAGCTGTTTTCAGTCAAGTGTCAATTCAGGTAGACAAAACTTGACTAAAAATAACAGCTAGGCCGTAAGTTTTGATACCTTTTAACATTTAACCCTTTGAGCACTTGTGGTATCTTCCATATCAGTTCAATGAAAGCAATTGGAAGATTCCATATTCATTATTTTGAGGAAGACCAATTAATATTTTCGGTGTGCAGCTCCAAGGCTATTAATTGGACTCCCCCCGCACATTCACTTCGCAGCCACGCTCCTTACTGAAACTATGATGTATCATGTTCCTGGGCCGGAAAAACAGGTTCAAGGGTTTAGTAAATTATCTTATGCCCAAGATTCAGGGTTCGTACAGGTCCTTGAAGGTACTTGAATTAAAAAATCAAAATTCCAGGGCCTGGAAAGTGCTTGAAAATCATATCTCCAGTAGTAAAGTCCTGGAAAGTGCTTGAAAAATATGTACTGTCAATAATCTAGCATGTTTTGAAAAAAAATTGCTGTAATAACGTGCATCATTGCATAGATTGACAGTGCATAAAGTTGGTGTTTTTATTAACCCTTTACCTAACATGAAAAAGAGACGACACTTGCAAACAAAATTCTTGAATGCCTATTTTTTTTCATTTTTTGTCTCAAAAACATAGGTTATGACCCCTCTTTGGAACGAGCTCGACGAGCTCGTTCCAAAGAGGGGTCATAACCTATGTTTTTGAGAACAAAAAAAATTAAAAAAATAAAAATTATTTGGCGATTTTTGAGAATAGCGTTGACCGGTTTTGAACGTTACTTTGGGTAAAGGATTAATCATGCATCAGATATTATTATGTTATAAACAGGTAAGAAAGTATGAAATAGGGTCGGCATTATTTTATCAGAAGGTCCTGAAAAGGTCCTGGAATATGCTTGGAAAGAGTCCTTGAAAGTCCAGGAACTTTTATTTCTGAAAGGTGTACAAACCCTGAAGATTTGATTTAAAAGGTTTGTAAGAGTTAAAACATGGATTTAAGGACTTTTAAGGCAAATGCACAAATGTCAAATACCTTGAAGGCCTTGAAAATATGCAGTGATATCGATCTTTTATTATACGCTAAACGATAGATTATCGAAAAAACTGCAAAAGATAGAAATCATATCTCCCATAGTGAAGATATAGAAATTTTCACTTTCACAGTATCAATCAAAATGGCCACTTTCAAAGCATCACTTCAAGGTGAATACAAGTCAAATTATCACTGGAAATGATCAATTTGTTCTAAAAACATATAATGAAAAGTAAATCTAGTGTTTTTTGAGTGGATACCGATCATTTCCAGCAATAATTCAACAAGTATTCACTATGAATTGATGCATGAAACCTGCCATCTGAATCGCTACCTGTTCCGAGTATCGTTCAAATCACTTCCGCGTATCTATGCGCGATGGAGGCTGTACTACTATAGACAGCGATCAGCTGTTTACTTTCATGCTAGGGCTGCATGATATTCAAAACAGAATACCGGTATCGGTATTCAAAAAAATACCGTGGTATACCGGTATATCGAAAACTGTTCAGATATCTGAACATAAGTACCACAATCGAGACTTGAGGCATCACAGTCGGGACGAATCATCATGCCTTGATGATGCGGTTCGAAAAACCTTTATCCACCGCAGACGATATAAAAATTTATTACTTTAAATTTTAGTTTATCAAATGTTTCCAAATATTTCTTCAAAACAATATCATGTGACTCCATGTTGGAACGAACTCGTTTCAATGAGGGGTCACATGATATTGTTTTGAAGAAATTTTTGAAAATTATTTTTTTTCAACTGGAGTTTTTGTATATTATTTTCATGCGGACAATTCCTTGAGTAAAGCAATAATATTATTCATTCGGAGCTACAGATAAAAAAATTCAAGAGATCTTGAAAATTAAATTGTGGGTAAATAAATAATGACTATAAACCGATATTTTTGTAATTACACCGGTATTCAATCGATGTTGGTTTGAATACCGGTATATATCAGTTTATCAGTATACCGTGCAGCCCTATTTCATGCATCAATTCAAGGTTGAAACAAGTGGAATTATCAATAGGAAAGATCATATTCTTATAACAAGCTTATAATAAAAAGAAAATCTAGTGTTTTTGAGTGGATACCAAAAATTACTTTGACTGAGACAAATGGTAATTTTCACTCACGCAAGCGATCACGAAAAATAAACATTTGTCTCGGTCACTTATGAGATAATTTTTGGTATCCACTCAAAAACACTGGAAGATATCCTCTATATATCATATGACTCGTCCGTTTTGTTCACTTTAAAACATTTAATATTTTGTTTTATTTTATCATATTTTCATATTAATCAGTGATAAATAAAGCCTTCCATCAATTTCATTGGTCAGTTTCAAAACCAGACAATTTGATTGGCTGAACAAAATACAACTGGGCCACATTTTCATAATTTGCATAATTAGAGTTGGGAGCTTTCATTGGTCAGTTTTAAAACTTGTTAATTTGATTGGCTAAACAAAATACAACTGGGTGACATTTGCATAATTTCAGTAGGGAGAATTTACGTTATCTGTCCTATTTAGGGGAGGTTATATTGTATTAATCTTTTACCGACAAAAAAAACGCCATTCATTTTTTTTTTATATTTTCACTTTTTGCTTCCAAAACATAGGTTATGACCCCTCATTGGAACGAGCTCGATGAGCTCGTTCCAATGAGGGGGTCATACCCTATGTTTTGGAAGCAAAAAATGAAAATTTTAGTTATACGAGGATGATGTTTTTTCGAAGTGCAGTCTGCAACTCAAGTTAGGTGATCGGTTAAAAAGTCATACTAAGTGGCTAATTTGTGCGTGTGTGTGTCATATGATAAATAGAATATGAAATGAGTGTTTTTCTCATATAATATTTATGAAACTCGTCCGAATTTTCTGTTTGCGCTCGCGAGAGGCTCGCCCAAACGGAAAATTCTTAGACTCATTTCATAAATATTATATGAGAAAAACACTGATTCCATGTCCTCTATATTTATAATGATATAATCAGGACTTTTCCAGCCTTTTTACCAATTATTGTGAATTCCTGTTTTACCAATTATTGTGTGATATATCGTTACAGTAGATATCTAAAAATATTTGTTCAATATTTTCAGCTATCTTAATAGGTAGCATATGATAAATGTTTGTTACTTTCTTTGTGAACAGGAGAGCATTAGAGGATATTTTTGAAATGTGTGACTTGGATTGTAATGGAACACTTAGTAGAGAAGAATTCAATTGGTTTAATATCAGAACAAGTGGAGATGATGTAGCTGATGATGAGTGGGCTGTCGTTAAAGGTTGGTATGAATGTTAATTTGGTAAAAATGTTGTTTATCTCTCCGTACTGAACAAAGATATGCTATCATATCAGAACAAGTGGAGATGATGTAGCTGATGATGAGTGGGCTGTCGTGAAAGGTTGGTATGAAAGTTAATTTGGTAAAAATGTTGTTTATCTCTCCGTACTGAACAAAGATATACAGTACGTGGAGAGTGGATTGTAACTAAATCACCCGCGGAGTGGAGTTATCACCCAAGCTATAACTTTCAAATTTTGTACATATCGACAAAAAAAACAAGCAATGTTTCCGTCAATGGACCTCCAGGTTAAACCTGGAGGTCCATTGGCTGAAACTTTGCCTGTGCTGGTTATGCTTTGCAACAAATTTGCAATTATTGGTTGGGTGGAATCTCCACTCTGAGGGTGTTTTAATGATAATCCACCCTCCACGTACTGTACTATCAACATCCATCCAACGCTTCATCCTGTTAATTCACTGATCTCTATATAACTGGTTTGTTGAAATGCTTGTATTTTTATACTGCACCAATGACCCAGACTTAGCTGGTGCTAACTCCACAAAAACCAGGGCCAAACACAAATTTTGCCCCCCAATCCCCAAAATTTGCATCCAAAACAAAAAGAAATCATGTCCTAAAGGACCTCCATAGTACGACTCTACTGCGCATGCGCAGTGACGCAGTCGTCCCGAAATTGGCGCCAAATATCATTCTCTGTTTGGCCCTTCATCAGTCAACATCTCACTGATCTTTGTGCTTGTAAATCTCAGTTTAAAGGATGCCAGACACGTAATTCTTGGAGAAAATGTGATTCTAAGGAGGATAGAAGGAGGAGAGGAAAAAAGAAGTGGCAAAAAATAATCAGGGCTGTACTTAAAATTTTTTGTTAAAATTATGTTAAGTTGCCTATTTTCGAGGCAAACGCCTCTTGTTGTCATTCTTGCTAATTGTTGCACTGCTTATTCAGTGTTTCCTCTCCCCTAACCTTCTAAAGTCCCCCCTTGCAATTCTCCCATGCTTTTGGCATATTTTTGAGAAGTTTCATTTCTAAAATTTCCCTGGGAGAGTTGCTTGGTTACAGAATGTTTTCTGTTATTTTCCCCATAGTTACGTTTTCACCCATGGGTGTATAACGTTTGTGTTCTGCATCTTCCATCTGATGTTCTGCAGATTCTCCCCTGGGAGTCTCTGTTTTGCATCAGATAGAGTGTAATTGAGGACTGATTCCGGGCCAGTTTTTTCAGTGCCTGGAGTCATGTTTTCTTCTGTGTTTACACTGTTTGTTTTCATTGGCAACAGCCTTTTTTGAGGGGGGCTGTTTGCCTTTGAGGTAGTTTATCTTATTATAAGATACATTTATATTATCCGAAAGTGTCTCATTAATTATTTTATATAATTTTAAAATTTTTGACCACACTTTGCCATCGGATCCATCGGGGCTCAACGTTACTTTTCAGCAACTTGGGCTTCTCTGAAAAAATATTTTTTCAAAATTATTTTGTTTTGCAATTGTTTTTTCATTTATTAATGGATCATGTTATTATGTATCTTTGTGTCAGGGGTTTTTGCGAGTAACTAGGACTTATTGTTGTTCCTTCACAATGAAAGGAACTTGTTCAAATTGTAATAGGAAGAAATCTTCCTCTGACTTTCATGATTATTGCATAAATTGTAGTCAGTGTTCTCGCATTAATCCCTGTCCTGTATGTGAACATTGGGATGAGAAACATTGGAAACGTGTGTCACGATATGTTGTTTCTGGAGAAAGAGCGATGCCGGCTCTTTCTCCACAAGGTCACTCTACTCTCTCAGTTTCTATTTCAGAGGAACCAGAACAGGGTGATGTTTCCATGTTATCTTCTTCAAGTGTGCGTCCGTCGTCACAATTAAATACAGAGCTAGCGGCAAAAGTGCTCATGGAGATTAGACAAATGTCGTCCGCTAGCTCGCCCGGTGTAGCGTCCATTCACCGAATGGTTCGGCAGCCGGGTTCGTCCGATGCGGTCCAAGAGGAAATTTTGGGTGATGCGAGCACTATAAAAATAATAGATGCACACCCAGTGACGGCGGATAGTGAACGAGAACGGAGGAAGCCTTTTAGTCCGGTTCCTAGCTCGTCCAGGTCCAGCCGGGCCGCGAGCGAGAGAGGCCCCTCTCTCGTACAACAACATCTGGGACCAGATGTTGTGGTACAAAATGTGTCTTTAGCGGAGCATACGTCCGTCGCTCGGGACGCTCCGTTGTATAAGCAGTCCGCAGAGACTGTTAAGGCTTCCTCTTCTCGCCGGCGCACACGACCGCACCTTGGCTGCGTGACCTCCGATATCTTGCCAGCTTCGCCGATGAAGGATTATTCGGCGACCAGGTCACACCATCCGGCAGCCAGGGACTCGAGACCGATGGACTCCGGACGTTCGCATAGGAAAAGTATGCGGGAGCCATCTGATGCGGAGCTGCCCTCGGCAAAGCAGCGAAAGACCGCTCCTCCGCAGGTCTCGACGTCGGACATTCTAGTGCAGATAGCACAGCTTATCGCAGCATCCCAGCAGCCGACAGAGACGGTGTCGGATCGAGAATTATCCGACGGCGCTGGGTCGGTACGCTCCGCCGAAGCATCGGGGGCGGACGACCGGGAACATCGGGAGGTCCGACCGGATGGTGAAAGGGATACGGATGAATTGGAGCTATCCCTTTCGGAACAACACAAAGCTGCCGTAGACTTCATCCGGCACTTTCTTCCTCAAGTTGTTCCGTCGGGCCAGACTGCTGCGCTTCCGGACAGGAGAATTATAGCGTCATTGGACTCTGATTTTTTCGAGCGGTTCAGGGACATCGCTCCCGAGTTTCCGTCGCAGTCCAATAATGTTGCAAGAACATTTGAATTATTGAACGACGCTATTTTTAAACTTGCTTCCAGGACAGGGAAAGCAGGCTTCTTGTCCGCAAATACTCTCAACCTGCCTTTCATTAATGCAAGGAATAAATTCGACACGGCAGGTCAGGGTATACCGAGAGTTCCTCTGCGTATGGACGACGAGGCGGAAGACTTAGAGCTATCATTACCGTCGTCAGCTTCTATTCCAACCGCAGTGTTGGAAACAGCTATTGCGTCTAACAGAGCCAATTTAGATGCCTTATCTTACGCAGATCACCTTACGAAGGCGTTATCACTGCGTCTTCAAGGGGAAGAGTTTCAGGATATACAATCCTCCTTAAGACTTCTTTCAAGGGCAGTAGCTTATTCCACGTGTAACTCCGCCCTTTCAGTGGCTAATCTGGAGTTGGTTAGACGTGACGCAGCCCTGTCTACATCCACACTAGTGGATTCTAAGGTGAAGAACTCTCTTAGAGTCGCTTCGGTCTCAGGAGATCTTCTCTTTGACGGCAAGCTTTCCGCTATTTATGATAATATTAAAAAGAAAGCTAGTGATTCTCTGTTGTTTAGATCCGCTCCTAAAAGGTCGGATTCAGCAGACACGAATAAGGCGGGCACTTCTGGGTCTTATCCGCCCAAGAGAGGTTCCTATAGAGGTTCCGGTGCGTCCTCTAGCTCTTATTCGAGAGACCGTCAGGATAGCGACTCTCGTTCGGGACGTCCTTCAGGCCGGGACAATCGGTCGGACGCCCCGAGGTCGACGAGGCGAGGTGCGGGTCGTGGAAGACGTGGTTTCTCCTACCGCAGGCCTCGCAGATCCAGGAGGTGATGGCTCAAACCTCTATCGCGTTCCGGTTGGCGGAAGGTTGTCGAGTTTTTCTCAAGAGTGGGCGTCGATTACGGACAACCCTTGGGTGAGAGGAGTGACTTCGGAAGGTCTAAAGATATCCTTCAAACGAAAGCCTCCATTAACTCGAAGTCCAAAGTGGACTCATCTTCCGTCAAACCCTCAGAAAAGAGACGCTCTGCTATCAGAGGTGCAGTCTCTTTTAATGAAGAACGCGGTAGAGGTCGTAGAAAACCAGGAATCGCTGGGATTCTACAGCCATCTGTTTCTGGTTCCGAAACCAGACGGCTCGTTCCGTCCAGTCATAGATTTGAGCTGGATAAACAAGCTGATCATCGCTCCGAAGTTTTATATGGAGACGATTCGATCGGTCAGAGCGAGTATTCGGGTGAACGATTATGCAACGAGCATAGATCTCAAAGATGCGTACTTTCACGTCATGGTACATCCGACATTCCGAAAGTATCTACGCTTCGCAGTCCTAGGAGTGGTGTATCAGTTCCGGGCCATGTGCTTCGGATTGAATCTAGCACCCTGGGCTTTCACTCGAGTAATGAACTCGGTAATGATTTACTTCCGAGCTCATTCGTCTGCGGTAACGTCGGCCTACCTGGACGACATTCTTCAGAGGTACGGCAACGAGTTAACGCTTCAGAACGATGTTCAGAATCTTCTTCTATTGCTCCGACGTCTCGGTTTCATAGTAAACGAGGAGAAGTCGGATCTGGTGCCGTCCAAGTCATTCACTCATCTGGGAATGAGCTTCGAGACGCACAACAATCTCGTTCGTCTGCCGTTAACCAGAGCGAAATTAGTCAGTTGTTACGCTCGCTATTGTCTAAATACAGACAAAGTCACAGCGAGAGAATTTATGAGACTGATAGGTCTGTGCGGAGCCGCTGCGGATCTCATTCCGATGGGACGGCTACGCACACGGCCTCTTCAAATTTTCTTGACTCAGAATTGGAGTGTGAAAATTCATTCGCTCGATGTAGACGTTCTCTTGTCAGATCAAGTGAAACAAGAGATTCAGACTTGGGCAAACATTCAGTGGTTAACTCAAGGAGTTCCGCTGCAGTTGCCGGATCCGAGTTTTACTATTATGACGGATGCCAGTCAAACAGGTTGGGGTGCATCATTAATCCCAACGGATTCGAGATGCCAGGGTCTTTGGGATCCGCAATTCCTGTGCAAGCACATAAACATCAAGGAAATGATGTCAATTTGGCTTGCGTTACGTCACTGGATGGACATTATTCACGATGCTCATGTCCAAATCCTATCCGACAATACGACAGTAGTGGCGTATATACGGAATCAGGGAGGCACTCATTCAGTTCCGTTGTTCAATCTAACGGAAAGAATCCTTCTGTTTGCGTTGGAACATCACGTTCTTCTTTCGGTCCGTCACATACCGGGTCGTCTGAATGTGCTAGCAGACTCCCTTTCTCGAAAGGGTCGCTTGTTGCCGTCGGAGTGGACTCTCAACAAACAAGTATTCAATCAGATTTGCTACCAATGGGAACGGCCAATGATAGACTTATTTGCGACACATCTCAACAATCAGTTGCAGACGTATGTGTCCCCGTGTCCGGATCCAAGAGCATTTGCTGTAGACGCTCTATCGATCCCTTGGGACGGAATGATAGGATATGCGTATCCTCCAGCGCCGTTAATTCAACAAGTATTGCTAAAGATAAAACAATCTCAATGCAAGATTCTGTTGGTAGCATCTCTGTCGCCACAGAGACCGTGGATAAATCTACTCAGGTGTCTGTTGTGGGACCTACCGCGGAAGCTCCCTCCACGAGAGGATCTTCTTTGGCAGGGGAAATCGCGCCAACTGCATCACAACCCGCAAGGTCTCAACCTTCACGTTTTTCCGTTGTGCGGTCCTTCTTGCATGGCAAGCACTTTACAGGACGAGCAGTGGACGCGATTTCTAACTGTAGGAGGACCTCCTCTTCGCTAAACTATGCGGCTAAGTGGAAGGTTTTCCGTCGTTGGTGTAGGGATCATTCTGTTGATATATTTGATCCCTCTATACCAGACATTGCTAACTTTCTAGTATACTTGTTTGACGAAATCAAACTGCAACCGGTTACTATAAAGGGTTATAGATCTATGTTATCTGATACCTATGCACATCATGATAGTTTACAAATTGGATCTAATGTCTCTTTATCGAAATTGGTTAGAAACTTTTCGATAAATAGACCCAGAACTCTTAGATTAATTCCTAAGTGGAATTTAGCTTGGGTTCTCCTTAAATTGAAGGAAAAGCCATTTGAACCTCTTGGGACAGTAGATTTCAAATTCTTATCTTATAAGACAGCTTTTCTCTTAGCTTTCTCTTCTGCCAGAAGAGTCAGTGAGCTTCATGCACTATCGGTGGATGATTCTCATTATCGTAGTGTTGGGAACACTATCACCTTCACTACTAACGTCGGTTTTTTAGCTAAGAATCAGGCTCCTAATAAATATCCGGAACCTATTGTTATTAAGGCTCTTCCGTCTTCAGACGGGCGTAGGCCTTTACTCTGTCCTGTTAGAGCACTACGTATCTATAAACAGAGATCTCAGTTCATCAGAAAGGGACGGAAACGTTTCTTTCTGTCTTTGATGCCTAATAGAAAGGACATTTCAGTCCATTCTATTGCTAGATGGATTCAGTTAACTATCCGTACTGCGTATGAAGATTTATCTTCTTCTCAGCAGTCTGTGCTTAAGATTTCTGCTCATGAAGTAAGAGCTCTTTCTACTTCCTGGGCTTATGCTAATAGTGTTGCTATTACAGATTTAATGAAGGCTGCTTATTGGTCTCAGCCATCCACATTTACTAATTTTTATCTCAGAAATATTGAGTCCATTTCTGGAGACCTGCATTGTTTAGGTCCGTTATCTGTTGCTCAGAATGTCGTCCACTAAACAGTTGCAACTATAGTTATGCAGGCTTTCTGTTCCGGCAGTGACTCCGTCCGGCTGCCCTCTTCGCTCTGGGCTATTTGACCCAGGGCAAGGGGAAGGGGGGGGGGCGGGTGTTCCCTTAGGTCACCTGCTTTATAGTGAAAAGCAAGGGAATGCCTCCTCCAAGACAGTATTTCTGAGTCGCTTCCGGGATGGTTTTAAAGTGTAATATTAATGTTTAATTTCATTCATGTCTTATTTTTAAAGTGTAGCTCGGTGTGAAGCATTTGTATATGTCAAGTGTCAAACGGGCTTTAATATACAATACTCGGACACTTTTAAATGATTATAAAGAGTCTCAATTCTCTGGACTACTTTATTTATTGGCTTGTTTTAAAAATAATTAGTATAAAGGTTATACTGGATATTAATAGAGAACATGAATGTTATTGTGCTCAATTATTAAGGGTAGTGTATCTTTCTAATTTAAATATTAAATAAGAAAGATACATGTAAAGCCTAATACTCCTTTTCTCCTTAAGGGGTTACCTCTTTATTTTATAATTGAGCTTATTGGATTTTCCTCTATGTCCTAGGCCCTCCAGCCTGTTTACTATTCAGCTAAGTCTGGGTCATTGGTACAGTATAAAAATGTTAAAAAATTTATAGTAATTTATATATTTTTTATACTTACCAATGACCCAGACGGGGATGGCCCTCCCTGAGTTGGGAACTCTTGCCTCCCCGCTGAGTACATAGCGCTGACCAGGCACTGCCAGTAAGAATGATATTTGGCGCCAATTTCGGGACGACTGCGTCACTGCGCATGCGCAGTAGAGTCGTACTATGGAGGTCCTTTAGGACATGATTTCTTTTTGTTTTGGATGCAAATTTTGGGGATTGGGGGGCAAAATTTGTGTTTGGCCCTGGTTTTTGTGGAGTTAGCACCAGCTAAGTCTGGGTCATTGGTAAGTATAAAAAATATATAAATTACTATAAATTTTTTAACTTTCCACATACAGAAAATCGTCTCCGCAGCCTCCATCTTAAGGGAGGCGGAAGTTGCTAAACAAAAAAAAAAAAATTTCTCAAAGATTTTCAATTTCCTGACCGCCTGATTGCCTTTTAACCCTTACGGACCTGGACATGTGTCCTGTATTCCCACCAGCCCACAGCCTTTATACGGCCAGAGGTTTAGCAGTAATTTCTAGTTACGTCTTGGCTGCCTTCACAGGCAGCCAAGACTGTAACTATAAACCACTGCCTAGATAATTTGCCTATTGTCACTAGAACCTCCTCATGATGGCATGTTTTGGTCACCTGTCCTGAGGCTGTAAAACTCGGAAATAGGCCTTTAAGGGTTAAATGTGCCCAACTATACTTAATTCAGTGGCAAGATATTTTGTGTCCTGGATAGGAATATCCACCAACAGTGTGCACGGTTTTCAGTTTCCTGACCACCTGTTTGCTTTTTAACCCTTTAGGAGCTGGACAAGTGTTCGAAATTTCCACCAGCCCACAGCCTTTATACATCCAGAGGTTTAGCAGTGACTTTTAGTTATGTCCCGATACCAACCGCAATACCTTGCAGTGATTGGTCAATGCCTCGTTGATTTTATTTTATGTCACCTGGTACGCGCATATGTCTGTCCACTGTCAAGGAAAGCGTCTCATTGCCATGAGCAACGGTTCATCGCAGTGTCTTTTTTCACTTGAAATTAACTAAGACAAATACATTTAACTGAAGTAAAATACACACAAAAGTACCGTTATTATGTGCAAAAAGATTAGTTATGTAAACATGGGTAATTATTTATGAAACCGATTAGATTATAAGGTCTCTTTTCATTAATTTACTGTAACATAAACTGAAACGAATCGAGAGCATCTCGCCCCATTGATTGCGTCCTTAAACATTGAATAAAGAGGTGTAGGCATTGTTCTCAACCAGTTAAAGGTGAGTACATTACCTATTCTGATGCTTATAATTTTGAAGTTGTATCTCATATTTTTGAAGCTGTATCTCTATCTTTTGGTCCAAATAGCCCTATAAATTCCTAAAATAACCCATTATTTTTTTATGAAATATGACCCTAAAATGTCCCTTATTTTTCAGAAAAAAGTTGCTTGAAAACCTGTGTAACATATTTTATCTTACAATCATTATGTATTTTGTGTGTATTAACTCTGCAACTGTCGTGTATCCGACCCCCTGATACAGATGTTTGTATCAGGGGTCGGATACAAGCACGTTCCTTTCGTGTGAGTTCCATTTTTTTTCTTTTTGTTCATCTGTACGAATAAATAGTTTGTTATATATTCGTCTACTTTCTTGACTTACCCCCCTCGTCATGATTTGCCCTTAGAACCCGGAGCTCGACTCGGTTACATATTTTGTACATCCACATAATGGTAATAATCTCTATAAAACTTTACGTAACTAATCATTGAGCCTGTTGACATTTCCACCACACAATGATCCATCGAAGCTAGCTGATCAATTTGGCGAATTCTTCATCAAAAAAATAAATGTAGACAAAATTGACAAACAGAGACCATCAGAAAAAGAGCTTTCAACTTTTCGACCATTAGAAATCCACGAGGTAAACAAATTAATAAAAAGAATTCTCAAATGCCTCATGTCAACTTGACCCAATGCCAACATCTGTTGTCAAATCATGTGTAGACTCTTTGGCTCCTATAATCTCAAAAATGATCAACATGTCTCTGCTGGAAGGATATGTGCCTGATGCGTGGAAAATAGCAATTGTTAATCCTCATCTGAAGAAACAAGATGCGGAACTTGTGTTTAAAAACTCCGACCTGTGAGTAACTTACCGTTCGTCTCTAAGCTGTGTGAAAAAGCCGCAATTGACCAGCTAATGTTACATAGTGATATGCATGCCTCATTACCAGCCAACACGTCTGGATTCAGAAAATTTCACTCGACTGAATCGGCATTACTCAAGGTTCAGAATGACATCCTCCTTAATATGGAGTCTGGAAGGGTAACATTGCTTGTTCTTCTAGACCTTAGTGCTTCTTTTGACACTGTTTGTCATAAAACTCTGCTAGAGACAATGAATTCTGATTTTGGACTTAATGGTGTAGCTGCTTGCTGACTATCATCATACCTCAAGAATAGACAGCAGCGTGTATCAATAAATGGTAAGCTGTCAAAAGACTTCCATCTTGAATGGAGTCCCACAGGGCAGTTGCCTTCGTCCTGTTCTGTTTCTATTCTATATTTCAAAAATGTTCACCATCATTGAATCTCTCCTGCCTGACGTCCATGGTTATGCGGATGACACGGGTCTATTTCTCGTTTCAACCATCAATCAAGGATCAAACTAAAGCTCTAGAAACTATTGAATCATGTATTTCGGACATCCGCACATAGATGGTTTCAAACAAATTAATGATAAATGATGATAAGACTGAATTCCTAATAATTGGTTCACGACAGCAACTCCTAAAGTTGACATCAATTCAGTGGAGGTAGGAGATTCCGCCATTAGTGCAAGTAACAGTGTACATAATCTTGGTGCCTTCTTCCAATCTACTATGTCTATGGACAGACATGTTACAAATATGTACAATAAGGCTTTCAGGGGTCTATACAAAGCTAAACAGATAAGAGAGTTCCTCACGAAAGACTCCACAAAAACCCTAGTTCATACCTTTGTAACTTCATATTTGGATTATTGTAATGCCTTACTGTTCAACCTTCCACAATATCATTACTCTCACCTGCAGATGGTACTAAATGCATCAGCCCGAGTGGTATGTAGGGTATCACAATCTCAACACATCACTCCTGTTCTGAGGGATATGCACTGGCTGCCAGTCAAGTACAGAATAATTTTCAAAACTTTATTATTAGTTTTTAAGACACAAAACATGTCACCAGCCTACTTAGAAGAACTCCTTAAAACCAAGAATGTGTGTCAAATACAACCTGAGGTCCGATGGTAAAATGCTACTACATTTTCCAAAACATAGGTGTAAGACATTTGGAGATAGGTCATTCTCATTTGCTGGCCCTCACTTGTGGAATAATTTACCAGAACACCCAAAAAGACTGTCAAATGTAAACCTTTTCAAGAAAGATTTCAAAACATACCTTGTTTCAAAAAGCCTATAAGTGATGTGCACTGTAAGATACTGTATATATTCCATTTGTATATTGCACAAGTTCATTAACATGTACAGTGCCTTAGAATATGGCTGTACATCTTCTGAACTATAATTTTAGTGCTATATAAATTTATGTATTATTATTATTATTATTATTATGAGGGGGAGGTGAGGGAGGCACATGATATTGTTTTTTTTACCATTTTTTTTTTAAATAATTAACATAAAAAATGTTTGATATCATTTGCATTTTGTAAAGGGGTAACACCCTAACGTGTGAATAAGTTTAACTCTTTGCACACCGCTTGCGGATATTCCTGCCCAGCACAGACTTTATCTTGTCACTGATATAAGTATAATTTGAGCATATTTAAACATATTTTTCTCTGTAAATTGAATGGATTTTTTCACCAATGATTTCTTGTTATATTTAGATTAATTTTTCATCAACTCTAGTCATGGCTGCTTTACAGCAGCCATGACTAGATTTGACAAAAAATATCTTGAATATACTCAGCGGGTTAAGAGTTGATACAGTCATTTGATGTAGATTTGCAATTTGACACTGCATTGTGTTGTCAGTCTTTGCCTTTTGCAGGGATTGTTCATGTAATGGATACTGTGAGTACATAGTGGAAGTGGGGCGAATTTAAATTTTCACATTAATTTATATTTTTGTTCCTGCCTTTCAGAAAATTCTGACCTTGAAAGAAATGAAATAACAAAGAAAGATTTTATACACTTACATGAAATGGAAGCATCAGATAATGATGGTGATACAGAGGATTTATGGGTAACATTGTCAAGTATGGGATTCAACAAAAGTTTAGTAATTGATGAGGTAAACAGTATTTAATTTTCTTGTTTACTAATGTCCTTTTTCACTGTTTGCACAGCAGAATAGCTAAATATACCAGGCTGGATTCAGCAAAAGTCTGTTAATTGTAAACTATTGATTTTTTTCAATCATGAGTGCTGAGCTCTGCCAAATGTTATGTCAGTTCTTGGGATCAACCATTCAGTGTGGATAAATGGTTGCGACCTATGAAGCCATATCAGGTCGATGATGACATCACAGGTGACCCCATATGAAATCAATATTTGGTGTGTGTCCACCATATTGTTTTAAGAAATAAAATACAACCGCCTCGTCTCAAAAACGGCAATCTTGCAGTAAACCTTCTGAATCGTCTTTTGAATGTGATTAAAGTTTCATTGAAGTCACTTGAACAAAAAGAAATAAAATAATCTGTTTATAATATGTGTCCCAAATTGAGAAACTTATTTCGATCGATAACCCCTTCCAATAATCACTTCATCACAAAACAGTTTCTTGATAGAGTTACTCCCCTCACATTATAAACTTATGTCTGATTCAAGGCTTGAAATAATTTTTTTTCAGTCCAGGTCAAAATGTCCTGCCCCAAGTTGGTGCAGGTCATTTTAATTTGGTGCAGGTCATTTTCAACATATTGCTTTACACATCGTTAATTGACATTTGGTGACTACTGAATGAGGAAATGACTTGTTAATTCACAATGGAATTTAAGTTTATACTGAATTACCGGTGTTTTTATACCCCCGCCCCAAATCAATGAAAGAATTCATGGATCCAAGGTTATAAATGGATGATGGAAGTGAACAACGGTGGTTTCAAATGTTCAGGGCTGTAACTTTATAATAATTATAAAAATTATTTCATGTTTCCCATTTTCGGGACATGTACCTGATGTCATCATTCTTGCTAATGATTTACCTACTGTTTGCTAAGTGTTCTTTCCCTATCCTTCCATGAACCCCTCCTGTTAAACTCATAGGTTTTTTGGCTGTTTTTTATTGAAATTTTTTATTAAATTTTTGGGGAGTTTAATGTGTAGTACAGAATGTTTATTCTGTTTATCTCCATTGTTATGTCCTCACCCTAGGGGTGTTGGGTCATTTTGGTCTTGCATCTTCTATCCGATGTATTGTTTTTTCTTCGTATGAAGACCTAGCTTTGCATTTGGTAGCATTTTAAATCAGTTACTGATTTTGGGCCTTTTTGTGTGCCTGTTGTCTTGTTTCCAGTTTTTTCTATTAGCGTTGTTTACATTTGACAATGCCCTTAACATGTAGTATTTAGTATTATAACACTTTAGAATTACTGTAGGATACATTGATTATGATTCTGGTAGTGTAGATCAAAAAATTTTGATTTTGTCACCACTTGGGCTCTATTGGGATGCCCTTGGGCTCATGATGTTCCCTTTGGGAACTTAGGCATTTTAAAAAAAAATTGTTTTTTAATTTTTTAGAATTGTTTCGGAATTAATTTGATTGCTATTATTCATGTATCCTTATCATGTATTTTTGTTGTGAAATTTGTAGGAGTGCTATCATCTCTTTTGATTGTAATTATGAAAGCTTACTGCTCTAAATGCAAGGCGAGGAAGTTTTCCTTGGATTTACATGCTTATTGCCTTGCCTGTACTCGATGCACTCCTGCAGATTCTTGTCCTACTTGTGTACATTGGCATGACAGACGTTGAAGATGGGTGTCGCGATACTTCATTGGCCGTAAAGTTCCTATGGTGGAGCTGTCACCGCAGGGTAATTCAAGTTTTTCAGTTTCTATTTCAGAGGAACAAGAACATGGTGATGGTTTTGTGACACCCATCCAAAGTGTGCTGCCATTGTCACACTCTGATGAGCAAACAGAACTGGCTGCTAAGGTGCTCCTTAACATTAAACAGGGAATAAGACCTCTTATTCCAGCAGCCAGTTTGACCTGTGAAGCGGCCAACCCGATGGTGGGAGCCGTAACACCGGGTAAGTCTGTTGTGGTCGAAGGAAGTGTAGAATTGGGTAGAGCTAGCACCTCAAAAACTAAAGCTCACTCAGCGACGATGGCAAAAGAGAGGAAGCTTGCAAGTTTCTGTTCGGGAAGCTCTGTGAGGTCTGATAGACCGCGAACGGGAGAGCCTTCTCTAACCTAGCAACATTTGGGGCCAAATGTTGTTTTGAGAAAATTTCCTGAGTCGGAGCTAACGTCCACACCCGCCGCTCGGGGCACTCCATCTAGACTGCATCTGGGATTGGCTACAGTCACAGCTTCTTCCTCAACTTCAGAAAAGCACACACGACCGCATGCTAGCTACCCGACTTCGGATATCCAGGCAGCTGTGCAAAGACGTACCCAGTCTTCGCCTGTGAAATCGGGCCATCTGGTACTTAGCGATCAGAAGCTTCATTCATTGGGATGTGTGGAGAAGAGATCTACGTCGGGATCTCCATCTCAGGAGCAGCAAGCTGTGAAAAAACAGAAGACTGCTGCTTCTCAAGCCTCTGTAATGGACTTAATGTAACAGATTGCACAGCTCATCGCAGCTTTAAAACGGTTGGAGAAGATACCCAGAGAGCTTTTCTGTGTTCAGATGAGCAGGCTGGGGATTTAGATATGTTCTTGCCTACATCATTCAATTTACACTCGGACGTGATGCAATCTTCTATTTCATGTAATAGATCGATTCTGGATGCTATTTCCTATGCAGACCATATCACAAGAGCTATGGCACAACGTCTAAATGGAAAGGAATTTGAGGACGTTTGTTCCTAACTAAGAGTTCTTTCCAGGGTAGTCTTGTATGCCACATACCACTCCTTACTGACAGTGGCAAATTTGGAGTTTTGTTAGACGTGATGCAGCCCTTGTGTCGTAATCAATTACCGATGACAGGGTGACACACTCTATTTGATGACAAGCTTTCATTTCTTCCAGTGCACTGCTATTGAAATCTGCGTCTCAACAACTTGCTTCAGCAGACTGGAGTAGACAAGATCGTTCCACTTCACAATCATCGAATGGAACTCCTCGCGGGGGTACAGGAAACCCTCTTATGGTTACCCCGGAGGTCGTCAATATAGCAACTTGGGAAAGGAATGCAAGTCTGATCGAGACTATAAGTCAGACGCCCCTAGCCCGATGGGACAAGGTTATTCGCGGGGGTAATGTAGTTTCTCCTCTCGCAAGCCTAGCAAGTCGTACAGGTGATGGTCTAGACCTCTGTTGCTTTCCAGTTGGCAGAAGGTTAATAAACTTTGTGAGGAACTGGATGGAAGTCATTGAAGATCAGTGGGTGAGAAATGTAGTCTCGGAAAGCCTGCGGCTATCATTCCGAGCAAAGCCCCCACTTACAAGATGTCCACGTTGGACAGTTCTTCTGGGGAATCCTTCCAAAAGAGAGCCTCTCCTTGCGGAGGTACAGGCTGTCTTATCAAAGAAAGCAGTAGAGGTTGTCGGGAATCAAAATTCTCCAGGTTTTTACAGTCACCTGTTCCTTGTACCAAAGCCAGACAGCTCGATCCGACCGGTGATAGACTTGGCTGGATAAACGAATTGATCATAGCTCCAAAGTTCTATATCGAAACCATTAGGTCGGTAAGAGCGAACATTTGAGTGGACGACTATATGGCAAGCATAGATCTAAAGGATGCCTACTTTCATGTCCAGGTACATCCGGCATTCAGAATGTACCTGCATTTTGCCATGCAAGGAGAGGTTTATCAGTTCAGAGCAATGTGCTTCGGTCTGAACCTAGCTCCTTGGACTTTCACTCGAATAATGAACTCGGTAATATCATATTTCCGAGCTCATTCAGCAGTGGTAACGTCGGCTCACTTGGGCAAAATTCTTCAAAGATACAGCAACAGAATTATTCTTCAGAACGATGTTCAGAGTCTGCTTCAGTTTTTTCGACATCTCCGTTTCATAGTAAACAAGAAAAAGTCGGACCTAGCTTCGTGCAAGGCCTTCATTCACTTGGGAATGGGCTTCGAGACTCACAACAATCTGGTTCATCTTCCGTTACCCAGAGCGAAATTAGTCAGTTGTTATGCTTGCCTTTGTCTAAACTCTCCCGCAGTGACTGCCAGGGAGTTTATGCAACTGATGGGGCTGTGCAGAGCGGCGGCGGATTTTATTCCGATGGGCCGACTACGCATGCGTCTCCTACAGATATTCTTTACTCAGAACTGGAGTGTAAAGACGCATTCGCTCGAAACCAAGATTGTTTTAACGGCCCTCCTAAAACAAAAGGTTCAGATATGGGTGGATCTCCAGTGGTTGACTCAGGGAGTTCCGCTTCAACTACCGGATCCGGCCTTCACGATTATGACGGATGCAAGTCTAACGGGCCGAGGTGTGTCCCTAAGTCCCGCAGACTTGAAGTGTCTTTGGGTCTTTGGGACCCTCAGTTCCTGGAGAAGCGCATAAACATCAAGAAGATGATTTCTATGTGGCTAGCACTACAACATTGAATTGTACAAATAGCGAACGTCCATGTTCAGATTCTGTCAGACAACTCGACGGTAGTAGCTTATCTCAGGAACCAAGGTGGCACTCATTCAATTCCGTTATGCGGATTAACAGAGAAGATTCTTCTATTTGCTCTGAGCCATCATGTTCATCTCTCAGTCCATCATTTACCGGGTCGTCTGAACGTACTAGCAGACTTGCTCTCACGAAACGGACACCTGTTACCATCGGAGTGGACTCTCAACAAACAAGTATTCAGTCAGATCTGCTACCAGTAGGGTCGTCCCATGATAGATCTTTTTGCGACACACTTGAACAATCAATTACTGACATTTGTGTCGCCTTACCCAGATCATCGCGCGTACACAGTAGATGCTCTATCGATCTCATGGGATGGAATGATAGGATATGCATATCCTCCTGCTCCATTGATTCAGCAGATTCTGTTAAAAATCAAACAGTCTCACTGCAAAATCCTGCAAGTATCACCTCTGTCATCACAGAAACCCTGGATCAATCTTCTCAGGTGTCTGTTATGGGACATTCCCAGGAAGCATCCTCCTCGAAAGGACCTTCTATATCAGGAGAAGTTCCGTGCACTGCATCACAACATGGAAGGTCTCAATATTTTTATACTGTACCAATGACCCAGACATAGCTGGTGCTAACTCTTAAAATATAGGGCCAAACACAAATTTTGCCCCCCAATCCCCAAAATTTGCATCTAAAACTAAAGAAAACATGTCCTGAAAGGCCCTCCACACTTCGCCCCTACTGCGCATGCGCAGTGTCAAGGACGTTCCGAAATTGGCACCATTTATCATTCTAAGTTTGGCCCTTCATCAGTTAACATCTGACTGATCTTTGTGCTTTTAAATCTCAGTTTAAATGATGCCAGACACATAAATATTAGTGAAATGGTGATTCTAAGGAGGATAGAGAAGGAGGAGAGGAAAAGAATGTGTGACAGAATATTATCAGGGCTGTAACTTAAAATTTTTTAATGAAATTATGTTAAGTTACCTATTTTCAAGGCAGCAGCCATTTTGTTGTCATTCTGATTATTTAGGTACACTGTTTTTACAAGTGTTTTCCTCTCTCCCTGTCCTTTAAGTTCCCCCTTGCTATTCTCCCATGCTTTTGGCATAGTTTCTGTAATTATTATTACTAAAATTTCTTGGGAGTTTTAGCTGAATAACAGAATGAATTCTGTTCTTTCCCCATGTTTACGTCTTCACCTACGGGTGGTTAGGCGTTGTGTTCTGCATCTACCATCTGATGTTCTGCAGTTTCTTCCCTGGAAGTCTCTGTTTTGCATCAGATAGTGTATTTTTGGTAACTGATTTCGGGCCTGGGTGCCTGGAGTCTTATTTTAGTGTTTTTACACTCATTGTTTACATTTACAACAGCCCTCTGTGTGAGGGGGGGATTTCTAAAAAATAATATCTTTATGTTATTTTAATCATAACTAGATACATTATTATTGTTCGTAAGTGTTGAATAAATTGTTTAAAATATTTTTAAAATTTTTGTCCACACTTAGGCTTGGGATCCATTGGGGCTCAACGTTACTTTTCAGAAACTTGGGCTGTTCTGAAAAAATATTTTTTCAAAATATTTTGATTTCAATTATTTTTTCTATATTAATGGATCATATTATTATTATGTATTTTGATTGCCAGGGGTTAGTGCGAGTACCAGGACTTGTTTTCTTTTCACATTGAAAGGATATTGATCAATTGTTTTAAGAGGAAGTCTTCCTCTGACTTATTATCATTCTATATGTGGTCAGTGTACTCGCATTAACTCCTGTTCTGTATCGTATGATTTCGATGACAATATGGGAAGCGTATGTCACGGTATGTTGTTGGGGATTTGGACACTCCGGTCCTTTCCCCGCAGGGTCACTCTACTTTATCAATTTCTATTTCAGACGATCAAGATTAGGGTGATGTATCTGTGATGTCTTCCAACAGTGTGCCTCCGTCGTCACTATTAATGAAGGGCTAGCGGAAAAGTGCTCATGTAATACGCCAATTGCCTAAGAGGACCCTAGTAGGTTCGACGGCCTTTGACGTCCGCTAGCTCGCCCGGTGTAGCGTCCATTCACCGAATGGTTCGGCAGCCGGGTTCGTCCGTTGCGGTCTAGAAGGAATTTTGGGGTGATGCGAGCACTATAAAATTAACTTAATGCACACCCAGTGACGGCGGATCGGAGGGAGAACGGAGGAAGCCGTTTAGTCCGGTTCATAGCTCGTTCCGGTCCATCCGGACGGCAAGCGAGAGAGGCCCCTCTCTCGTTCAACAACATCTGGCCCCAGATGTTGTGGTACAAAATGTGTCGCTAGCGGAGCATACGTCCGTCGCTCGGGACGCTCCGTTGTATAGGCAGTCCGCTGAGACTGCTAAGGCTTCCTCTTCTCGTCAGCGCACACGACCGCACCTTGGCTGCGTGACCGCCGATATATTACCAGCTTCGCCGATCAAGGATTCTTCGGCGACCAGGTCACACCATCCGGCAGCCAGGGAATCGAGACCGATGGACTCCGGACGTTCGCATAGGAAAAGTATGCGGGAGCCATCTGATGGGGAGCTGCCCTCGGCGAAGCAGCGATAGACTACGCCTCCGCAGGTCTCGACGCCGGACATTCTTGTGCACATAGCACAGCTTATCGCAGCATCCCAGCAACCGACAGAAATGGTGTCGGATCGAGAATTATCCGACAGCGCTGGGTCGGTAGCCGGGGACTCGAGGCCTGCAGACTCCGGACATTCGCATAGGAAGTGTGCGGGAGTCAACGTACACGGAGCTTCCGGCGGCTATGCATCGTAAGTCCGCTTCTGCACAGGCCTCGGGAACGGACGTGCTTTCCTTAATAGCACAGTTTATCGCAGCATCCCAGCATCAACTGAATCTGTCGCATATATTTTATCCGACGATGCTGGGTCGGGACGCTCCGCGGAAGCGGGTACGGACGTCCGAAAGTTTCATCCGGTCCGACGGGATACCGAAAGGGATTCGGAGGATTTCAAGCTTTCCCTTTCGGAACAACATATGCTGCGATGCCGGATAAGAAACTGATAGCGTCGGTGGACTTAGAAATTTTTGGTTCGGTTCAGGGACATCGTCCCTCAGTTCCGACATAGTCCAATAATGTCACACAAACTTTCGAATTATTGAACGACGCTATATATATTATTATTTTATGCTTGCTATCCAAGCATTTCTGGTTTCTTGTTCGAAGAGTTATGGAGATGTCTTTCAAAAGTGTGCCTCTGTCGTCATAGTTAATGAAGAGTTAGCGGCAATAAGTGCTCATGGAATATGTCTATCGCTTACGGAGTGACATTCGCTAGCTCACCCGGTGTAGCGTACATTCATCGAATGGTTCGGCTGCCGGGTTCGTCCGTTGCGGTCTAGGAAGGAGATTTGGGTGATGCGAGCACTTTAATTACTTTAGTACTCACCCAGTGACGGCAGATTGAGGACAGATCGGAGGAAGCCAACAACATAGGGGACCGCATGTTGTGGTTCAGATATTTTACATTCGGAGCATATGTCCGTTGCTCGGGACGCTCCGTTATATTGTCAGTCCGAGAGACTGTCTTTAATGCTTCCTCATCCTCACAGCAGGGCACACGACCGCACATTGGCTACGTGACCTTGAGTATCCGATCAGTTTCGGCATTCAGTGATTCCACGGCGAATAGGTCGCGCCATCCGGTAGCCAAGGGACACGAGGCCTATACACTCCGGTCGCTCGCATATTGGAAGTATGCACGGGGTAACGATCACGGAGCTTCCAGCGGCAATGCATCGTAAGACCGCTTCTCCTCAGGCCTCAGTGACGGACGTGCTATCCGAGTTAGCACAGTTGTTTCGCAGCATCCCAGCAATTGACAGTTTCTCGGTCGAATCAGGAATTATCCGACGGCGCTGGGTCGGTGCGGTCCGCGGTTGCATCAGCTACGGACGACCGAACGCTTTATAGGGTCCGACAGGATGGCGAAAGGGATTCGAAAGATTTCGAGTTTTCCCTTTAGTAGTATCGGAAGATGCCTTTCATATCTTCTGGCATTTCTTCCAGTGATTATTTTTCGGACTTCATTGCTGCGATCTTGGATAAGAGACTTATAGCGTCATTGGACTCGGATTTTTCGATCGGTACAGGGACATTGTCCCTGACTTACCGACGCAGTCCAATATTGTCATTACAACATGTGTTTTATTTTTCGACGCTATATATTTATATATATATACAAGCCTGCTACTAAGCATGATAGTTTAGTTTCTTGTCCGCGTTGCTCATTTCTGCCATTTTATCATTTTTACAAATAGTTTATTTTGGCAGAGCAGGGCATACCGAGAGTTCATATGCGTCTAGACGGTGTGATTAAAGACTGCATATATTCTTTTTCGCCGTTTATGTCTTTTCCAATTTCAATGTTGGGAACGACATTATGTATAGTAGACTTAACTTAGACGCTTTATTATACGTAATCCGCCTTACTGAGGCGTTATCATTACGTCTTCAAGAAAAGATTTACGGGATATTATTCTCAATGTAATTTCTTTTGAGGGCAGTAGTTTGTTCACGTATAACTCCGCCCTTCAGTGGCTGATTGGAGTTGGTTAGACGTGACGCAGCCCTAGCTACATCCACACGTGTGGATAGTAAGGTTAAGAACTCTCTCAGAGTCGCTTCGTTCTCGGAGGAGCTTCTCTTCGACGGCAACTTTCCGGCAATCCATGAATTGCTTGATTTATACATTCTCTTGTCTATCTAGTGTTACAAGAGATTCAGACTGGGGCAAACATTCGGTGGTTGACTCAGAGAGTGCCGCCGCAGTTGCCGGACCCGAGTGTGGCTGTTATGACGGTTGCCAGTCAAACAGATTGGGATATATACTGATCCCTACGGATTCGAAGTGCCAGGGTCTTTGGGTTCCGCAGTCTTTTAGCTATCAGTTTAACTTCCGCGGAATAATGTTTTTTAGGCTTGCTTTATGTCATTGCATGAACATTATTCAGAAACGCATGCCCAAATTCCTGTCCTTTAATTCGACAGTAGTGGCGTATCTCCGGAACCAGGGAGGCACTCTTTCGTTTCCGTTATTCAATTTAATGGAAAGAATCCGTCTGTTGGTTATAGTACACCAAGTTCAGTTTTGGTCCGTCATATTCCGGATCGTCTGATTGTTTTATCGGACTCCCGTTCTCTTACGGGTCGCTTGTTGCTGTCAGAATGGACTCTCAACAAACAAGTATTCAATCAGATTTGCTATCTATGGGAGCGCCCAATGATGATTTATTTATGACACAGCTTGCTAATCAATTGCAGACGTATGTGTTGGCTTGTCCAGATCTCTGAGCTAATAGTGTTAACGCTCTATTGATCTATAGGACGGAATGATAGGATACGCGTATCCTCCGACGCTGTTGTTTCAGCAGGTATTGCTAAGATAAACAACCACAATACATTTCTGTTGATAGCATCTCTATCTTCACAGAGATCATGAGTAATTTACTCTCTTGTCTACTGTGGGTCTTAACGTGAAATCTTCCTCTATGTGAGGATCTTTTTTCACTGGGTAAATCGTGTCATCTTTATCACAACCAGCAAGGTCGCAACCTTCATGTTTTCCGTTGTGTGGTCCGTATTGCATTGTAAGCACTGTACTGGACGAGCTTTGGACGCGATTTCTTACTATAGGAGATCCTCTTCTTCGCTATTCTATGCGACTAAAGTGGAGGCTCTTCCGTCGTGGTGTAGGGATCATTATGTTCATATTGTTGATCCCTCCATACTACTCATTGCTATTTTTTAGTATACTTGTTTCACAAGATCTACTGCAGCCTGTTATTATTTAGGTTATAGGTTTATGTTACCTCATACCTATGCACTCTACGATAGTTTACAATTGAGTCTTTTGTCTCTTTATCTAAGTCAGTTAGTAACTTTTTGATAAATAGACTTAGAATCTTTAGATTAAATTCCTATACGGATTTTAA
The DNA here is from genome assembly GCA_031216915.1 of Pictodentalium vernedei. Lineage (NCBI taxonomy): Eukaryota > Metazoa > Mollusca > Scaphopoda > Dentaliida > Dentaliidae > Pictodentalium > Pictodentalium vernedei. The sequence continues at coordinate 485,278,572 of CM062293.1, read as the reverse complement.
CTTCGGTTCTTATTTAGCTAAGTAATCATTTGAGCCTCTGGAAACAGTAGTTTTCAAATTCTGACCTTTTAGACAGTAATTCTGTTGGTTTCTCTTTTACTGTAGAGTCAGTGAGTTTCATGCACTATCGATGGATGATTTTCACTTTCATAGTTTCGGAATCAATACTTCCGTTACTATTTAGGTTGGATTGTTGCATAAGAGTTAGGCTCCTATTATCCGGAACCTATTATTTTAAGGTCCTTCCGTCTTCGTATGGGCATAGGCCTTTACTCTTTCCGGGTACAGTTTATGTATTTATAAACAGGTATCTGTTTATTACAAGGGCGTAAGCTTCTTCTGTCTTTGATGTCTAGTAGAAGGACGTTACGCTCCATTTTATTGTTAATGGATTCTATTAACTATCGGTACTGCTTATGGTATATCATTGACTTAGCAGTTGTGCTTAAGATTTCGGCTCATGAAGTAAGAGTTCTTCTACTTCTTGGGCTTACTTTAATAGTGTCGCTATTATAGATTTTTGAAGGCCGCTCATTGCGCTCAGCCATCCACTTTCATGAATTTTATCTTAGAAATATCGAGTCAATTTCTTGAGGCCTCTTTTGTTAGGTCTATTATCTACTGCTCAGAATGTCATTCTCTTAACAGTTGCTACTATAGCTAGGTAGGCTGTCTGTTTCGGCAGTGTCTCCGTTCGGCTGCCCTCTTCGCTCTGGGCTATTTGACCCAGGGCAAGAAAAGGGGGGTGGGGGGGAGGGTGTTCCCTTGGGTCACCTGTTTTACTATGAAAACAAGGGGATACCTCCTCCGGAGTTAGTAATTCTGAGCTGTTATTGGGATGGTTGTTTAGTGAGAAGTTTAAGTTTATAAAATTCATTCAAGTCTTAGTTTTTAAAGTATAGCTTTTGAATATTGCATATGTCAACGGACATGATTATGCAATTCTCAGACACTTTTAGGAGTATAAGAGTCTCTATTCTCTAGACTTACTTTATTATTGGCTTACTTTAAAAATTATTAGTATAAGGATTATATTGGATATTAATAGAGTACATGGATGTATGAAGCTCAATTTTGGAAGGTGTTGTATCTTTCTAATTTATCATAAATAAGAAAGATACATGTAAGGCCTATTACTTCTTTTCCCTACAGGGGATGACTCTATTTTATTTTATTGAGCGTATTCCATTTTGCTCTATGTCCTTGGCCCTCCAGCCTTTTTACTATTCAGCTATGTCTGGGTCATTGGTACAGTATAAAAATGTTAAAAAATTTATAGTAATTTATATATTTTTTATACTTACCAATGACCCAGACGGGGATGGCCCTCCCAGGAGTTGGGAACTCTTGCCTCCCCGCTGAGTACATAGCGCTTACCAGGCACTGGTTATTAGAATGATAAATGGCGCCAATTTCGGAACGTCCTTGACACTGCGCATGCGCAGTAGGGGCGAAGTGTGGAGGGCCTTTCAGGACATGTTTTCTTTAGTTTTAGATGCAAATTTTGGGGATTGGGGGGCAAAATTTGTGTTTGGCCCTATATTTTAAGAGTTAGCACCAGCTATGTCTGGGTCATTGGTAAGTATAAAAAATATATAAATTACTATAAATTTTTTAACTTTCACGTGTTTCCATTGTGCGGTCCTTCCTGCACGGAAAACATTTTACAGGACGAGCAGTGCACGCAATTTCTAACTGTAAGAGGACCTCCTCTTCATTGAATTATTCAGCGAAATGGAGGGTTTTCTTCCACTGGTGTACGGACCAGTCTGTTGACATCTATGATCCGTCCATTCCACAGATTGCCAATTTCCTGGTCTACCTGTTTGACATACTCAAACTGCAGCCTGTCACTATTAAGGGCTATAGGTCTATGTTATCAGACACTTATGCTCATTATGAAAACTTGGCTATTGGATCAGATTCTTCTTTATCCAAGCTAGTTAGAAACTTCTTTATTAATAGACCTAGAACCCTCAGATTAATTCGTAAATGGAATTTGGCTTGGGTTCTGTTGAAGCTTCAAGAAGTTCCTTTTGAGCCGTTAGATGATGTACATTTCAAAGTCTTGACCTTTAAAATGGCCTTTCTCTTAGCCTTTGCATCTGCCAGAAGAGTTAGTGAACTTCATGCATTATCTGTCAATGATTCCCATTACCCTAATGAGGGTAATACTGTTACCCATACTACAGAAATGGGATTTTTGGCTAAGAATCACATTCCGGATAAGCAGCCAGAGCCTATTATCATTAATGCTTTACCGTCCTCGGACAGCCATAGACCTTTGCTGTGTCCATTTAGAGCAATGTGCATTTATAAACGTCGATCAGATTTTATTAGAAAGGGAAGAAAAAGATTCTTTCTTTCATTGATTCCTAACAGAAAAGATATATCTGTTCATTCTAATGCTAGATGGATTCAGTTGGCAATACGTATTGCCTATGAAAGTCTATCTTTGGATCATCGTTCTGTCAACAAGATTTCGGCGCATGAGGTTAGAGCACTGTCCACTTCTTGGGCTCATTCAAACAGTATAGCCATTACTGATCTTATGAAGGATGCATACTCGACACAGCCCTCTTCAGTTATCAAGTTTTACCTTAGAAATTTAGAGCCCATATCCAGTGACCTTAGATCTTTGGGTCCTCTTTCTGTTGCTCAGAATGTCGTCCATTAATATTACATCTAGAAGATGTTTAGGCAGTCTGCTCGAGCAATCACGCTGTTCTGCTGCCCTCTTCGGTCTGAGGAATTTTCCTTCAGAACAAGGGGAAGGTGGGAGGGGGGGACGGTTTTTCCCTCATGTTATCTGGCTTTATAGTTAAAAGCAAGGGAATGCCGCCTCCAGAGACAATAGTTCAGAGTTGGGGCTAGGTGGTTTTAATGTGTAGCCCGGGTGAAGCAATAACTATGTCTCATTCATGTACTGTTTTTGAAGTGTAGCTCACTGTGGAGTATTTGTATATGTTACGTGTCAAACTAGCATCTCTATACAATCCTTGGACACTGTTACATGAGTATAAAGCGTCTCATTCTCTGGACTAGCTTTATAATTAGTTTCCTTCATCGAATTAGCATAACGGGTTATGCTAGCATTAAATGGAGATATTATGTAATTCTCAATTACATTGTTGGTGTTACGTCATTCTCTTTTCTTATAAGAGAAGGACATATGAAGTTCCCCTGTCTTCTATTCTCCTGTAGGAGCTGTTCTTTATCGAAGTAATTGAGAGATTGGATTTTCCTCTATGTCCTAGGCCCACCAGCCTTTTTAGGATTCAGCTAGTCTGGGCCATTGGTTGCAGTATAAAAATATGATAAATTTAAAATAATTTGCCTATTTTTTATACTTACCAATAGCCCAGACGTGGACACTCATACCACCCCACTGATTATAACATTTAGCAGGTACTATAGAAAGAATGATGCTTGGCACCAATTTCGGTACCTTCCTGGTTACTGTGCATGCGTAGTTAACAAAAGTATGGAGGACCAGATAGGACTTAAATTTTTAAGTTTTGTATGCTAATTTTGGAGATTGGGGGGGGGGGGGGGGGGGGGGGGTCCTTGACCCTGAATTATATCGAGTTTGCACCAGCTAGTCTGAGCCATTGGTAAGTATAAAAATTTATAAATTACTTTAAATTTATCATTTTTTCGACATCAAAGTTTAGAGACTTACATTTTTGAAACAGTTTCAACTATTTTTCAAGAAATTAACCCTTTACCCATGCAGACGATATCAATATTTATTATTTTAAATATCATTTTTTCTAATTTTTCAAAAAATTTCAACAAAACCATATCATGGTCACATGATATGGTTTTGTTGAAATTGTTTGAAAAATAATATTTTTTCAACTGCTGAATTTGCATATTACGCGGGCGGTTGCGGCCAATTCATTGGGTAAAGGGTTAAAAAAAGCATCACTTCTCCACCATAAAATTGACAAAAACTTACTTGAGAAACAAGATATTTTCAACCCTTTGAACTCATAAGACCGATTTTTCGGTCCAAGGCATAATTTTGTCCAATTTTTGTCTTATTATAAGAGGTTCATACACGGGGCATTGATGGTAAAATAATAACTGCAGTCTGCAGCCAGATGGCTGCAGACTGCAGTTATTATTTAATCCCCCCTGTATATTGATAATGGACTGACTCATCTCACTGTAAGTGTACACAAAGGTGATAACATTTCAGGAAATGAGGGTTCAAAGGGTTAATAGGCCTTATATGGAATACATTACATTGATAATTTTAAAGTTTTAAACCCTTTAACCAACATAATGGAAAAATCTGGTCAGCATTATCGACAAACTTTGCCATTTATATTTTAGTATTTTTTTCACTCTTCGTCTCAAAAAAAATAGCTTTTGACACCCTCAGTGATGTTTTAGACAAAAACTGAAAAGGTGTTGTTATTTGAGAAATGTTTTGATGAAATATTGTCTTCTTTTTGATTTGGGTGAAGGGTTAAAGTTCGTATAGACTTGGTGGGAGGGGAGGGGATTATGTATGTCTCTTATATGACTTTGTCGCATTGTACATATCTTCAGGTTTATTAACCCTTTACCCAACAATTCGGCCGCATCTGCCTGCATAACATGCAAATTCAGTAGTTGAAAAAATATTATTTTTCAAACAATTTCAACAAAACCGTCGAGCTCGTTCCAACGAGGGGTCACATGATATGGTTCAGATAATGACATTGTGTCAATGGCTGTTATTAATTACAGCCCAGCTGAATTGTATTCCATCGAAAGTTTAAATTCTAATGCAGGTCATATAAACAGTTGTGACTATAAAACAATGAAAAAATTAAGACTTCTTAGACCGGAGTTTTGTTTGCGACAAAATCTTAAACATACTAGTAGAGTGTACAACATTTCCAGTGTTCACCCAAGAAAGGAACTGCACCCTAATTTCCACAAAGAAAAGGGAGTTAATAAACAAAATTTAATTTCTATAGATACTACTAAGCAAAATTCTGCCACTCCAATAACACTTACTAATTTAGCTCTTCACAATGAAAGGTCAACTACTAGAAAGGCAGGTGACATCAGGCATTTTATTGAGGTTAATAAAATTCGATTTGGTTGCCCTCACAGAAACATGGCTGCATGGAGATATTTGAGACCAGCGGATACTATCTGAGCTGGTACCAACAGGGTACAACATCGTTCATGAAGCACATGGCAGCAGGGGTGGGGGTATTGCACTTGTAACTCACAGTGGGATAAAAGTGAAACACTGGAAATTCACCCAGATGAAACCTAACTCTTGAATTTTTGGATTGTTTGGTATCGAATGAAACTGTATTCCGTCTAGTCATAATATATAGGCCTCCACCTTCTAAAGCAATCCAGCTTACTTTAAAACAGTTTCTATCATAGTTTTCTGATTTCCTTTCGGAATATTCATCATACGGTGGGAATTTGCTTATGGTTGGTGATTTCAATTTCCATGTTGATCGGAGTGATGATAGAGATGCACAACGTTTTCTGGATTTTACAAGCTCATTTGGATACACACAACATGTGCATGCACCTACACATACCAGTGGTCATATTTTGGATCTAATGTTGACCAGATCTTGTGATGAAGCACTGATTCAGAGCATTAACACATGGGACCCGGCCATTTTGACCATTTTGCTGTTTTGGCTCTACTCAGACTCGCGAAACCACATCTCAAACCATCAACATGTCAGATGAGGAACCTTTAAACAAATCAACATTGACAAGTTGAAGAGTGATATTGTGTCTTCTTCATTAATGTCAATTGATCCATCTCAAGGCTCAAGCAACATCGTTCAACAATATAACACTGTGTTTTCTCAACTTTTAGACCATCTTGAAGGTTAAAACTTTCAGAGTTCACGAAAATGCCAGATGGTTTACGAGTGAAATAAAAGAAAATAAGCAAAATCGATGAAGATTAGACAGATTGTTTAACAAAACAAAGTTAACAATTCACCATGAAATGTTTTGCAGACAAAAAATAATCACAAATCGGCTAATTGAGGCTGCTAAATGCTCATACTACAATGAGCCTATTGATCTATGTACCGACAGTAAGACACTCGTTTCGGTCACCAATGACCTCTTAGGAAATTGTAAGATAGTACATTTCCCGAACATACATCAGTATTAGAGTTGGCCAACCACTTTGGAAACTATTTTATAAATAAGGTGGAGTCGATAGATAAGAGCATTGAATGTACAGTTGTTCCCACTTTTGATGATCAGTCTATTAATTCTAGTTGGTCCACGTTTGCACAAGTGAGTGAATCTGAGGTGAAGAAGCTCATCTTGTCAAGTCCTAGCAAAACTAATGGGCTGGACCCCATGCCTACATCTCTGGTAAAAGCATCAATTGATTGTGTATCTCCAGTTGTTGCTAGCATTATTCAGGCATCTCTCCAAGAAGGCCATGTACCATCAGACCTTAAATTAGCATTGGTATCTCCACTTATCAAGAAAGCCTCTCTTGATCTCGATATCTTGAAAAACAATAGGCCAGTTTCAAATTTACCATTTGTAGCGAACGTTCAAGAAAAGGTGGTCGCTAAACAACTTCAGAACTACCTCCAAAGTAATAATCTTCTGGAACCATATCAATTGGCTTATCAGCCGAACAACAATACAGAAACTGCCTTTTTGAGAGTCTGTAATGATGTAATATGTTCAGTAGGTCACCGTAAGTCTATTCTATTGGTCTCGTTGGATCTCTCGGCAGCTTTTGACATGGTAAATCATTCCATGCTGCTGTCGATGTTACGTCAACTGGGAATAGCAGGAACAGTTCTGGAATGGTTTGAATCTTACCTTTCAGTGAGAGAGCAACAAATATCTATTTTAGGGTCAAAATCAGATAGTAAATTCCTTATACGGGGTGTTCCACAGGGCTCAATTCTTGGCCCCATGTTATTATGTCTCCCCTTCCCAGAAGGGAGACATATTGTTTTAGTGCATATTCTTCTTCTTCTTCTTCTTCTTCTTCTTCTTTCTTCTTCTTCTTCTCATACAAACTTTGTCCGGGCCATGACTTTTTGTCTTTTGACCTACACCTTAGATACTTGGCATATGGATGTATCACCATGAGCCGGTGTGCAGTGTACCATAGTGACCTTCATGTGACCTTGACCTTTGACCTGAAGGTCAGATTTATGTGTTTTTTTTAAAGGAAACATCACACAAACTTTGTGCGGGCCATAACTTTTTTGTCTTTTGACCTACACCTTAGATACTTGGCATGTGGATGTATCACCATGAGCCGGTGTGCAGTGTACCATAGTGACCTTCATGTGACCTTTGACCTGGAGATCAGATTTATGTGTTTTTTTAAGGGAAACATCACACAAACTTTGTCCAGGCCATAACTTTTTTGTCTTTTGACCTACACCTTAGATACTTGGCATGTGGATGTATCACCATGAACCGGTGTGCAGTGTACCATAGTGACCTTCATGTGACCTTTGACCTGGAGATCAGATTTATGTGTTTTTCAAGGGAAACTGTCTGTAGGTCACACCTTAGATACTTGGCATGTGGATGTATCACCATGAGCCGGTGTGCAGTGTACCATAGTGACCTTCATGTGACCTTTGACCTGGAGATCAGATTTATGTGTTTTTTTAAGGGAAACATCACACAAACTTTGTCCGGGCCATAACTTTTTTGTCTTTTGACCTACACCTTAGATACTTGGCATTTGGATGTATCACCATGAACTGGTGTGCAGTGTACCATAGTGACCTTCATGTGACCTTGACCTTTGACCTGAAGGTCAGATTTATGTGCTTTTTTAAGGGAAACTGTCTGGACCAGAACTTTTTTGTATTTCGAGTCAGGCTTTAGATATTTGGCATGTGGATGTATCACCATGAGCCGGTGTGTAGCATACCATTGTGACCTTCATGTGACCTTCACCTTTGATCTGAAGGTCAGATTTGTGCTTTTTTCAAGTAAACTTTGTTTGGACCAAAACTTGTTTGTCGTTTGAGCCAGGCCTTAGATATTTGGCATGTGGATGTATCACCATGAGCCGATGTGTCGCATACCATTGTGACCTTCATGTGACCTTGACCTCAAGGTCAAATTTATGTACTTCAAATAGGGAGTAATTGTCCAGACCAGAATTTTTTTGTTTTTTTGACCTAGGACTTGGTTATTTGACATGTGGATGTGTCACCATGAGACTGCATGTCGTGACCTTCATGTGACCTTGACCTCAAGGTCAAATTTATGTAGTTCAAATAGGGAGTAATTGTCCAGACCAGATTTTTTTTGTTTTTTGACCTAGGACTTGGTTATTTGACATGTGGATGTATCACCATGAGACCGCATGTCGTCTACCTCGATGACCTTCATGTGACCTTGACCTCTTACCTTAAGGTCAAATTTATGTACTTCAAATAGGGAATAATTATCCAGACCAGAACTTTTTTGGTTTTTTGACCTAGGACTTAGATATTTGACATGTGGATGTATCGCAATTAGACTGCATGTCACATATATTCATGACCTTCATGTGACCTTGACCTCAAGGGCAAATTTATGTACTTTAAATAGGGAGTAATTGTCCAGACCATATTTTTTTTTTTGGACATGTGGATGTGTCACCATGAAACCGCATGTCTGCTACCTTGATGAACTGCATGTGACCTTGACCTCTGACCTCAAGGTCAAATTTATGTACTTCAAATAGGGAATAATTGTCCAGATCAGAACTTTTTTGTTTTTTGACCTAGGACTTAGATGATTGACATGTGGATGTATCACAATGAGACCACATGTCATCATGACCTTCATGTGACCTTGACCTCAAGGTCAAATTTATGTACTTTAAATAGGGAGTAATTGTCCAGACCAGAATATTTTTTTTTTGACGTGGATGTGTCACCGTGAAACAGCATGTCCGCTACCTTGATGAACTGCATGTGACCTTGACCTCTGACCTCAAAAGGAAGGGGAGACATATGTTTTAGTGTGCTAAAACACTTTCTAGTTTACATTATATACTGCATCATTAGGCCAAATGTTGAGGGCTGAAGGCATTCCATACCATCTCTATGCCGATGATACTCAGCTGTATGCGTCTTTTAATGCACTTAGTGAGTCTGATTCACTGAATTCAGTAGTGTTAATAAGGTACAAATCTGGATGGCTAGTCATAGGTTGAAAATGAATGACGATAAGACAGAGGTGTTGGTTTTATCTCGCACCGAAATTCCTTCTAATTTGCAGATTAAATCTTTAGAAATTGGCAATTCAAAACAAACAGCAGCAAGCAGTGCTCGCAACATTGGGGTAGTGTTTGATTCACGTCTTTCGATGGAAGCAAATATTAATGCAATTTGCAAGCGCTGTTTTATGCACATTAGAAATCTTGGACATCTTAGAAATTATTTGAATAAAAAATCATTGGAAAGGCCCGTTCATGCCTTTATTTCTGGCTTTTCAAATGTAGCATCAAAGACAATGAAAGCATCTTAATCGGCTACTTCAAAGAAATTCTGTGGCGGCATCAAAGTAATCATAAAGCATGATTTTTGTGTTTTATAATTACTTTGATGTCGCCACAGAATAATTGGCACAATACCATGTTTGTCCTTGCGATAATGAGGACTGGGACTGTTTAAATGTGAATTTCTCCCATTTGATTGCAATATGTTACCCAATTGTTGATTAATCCTCGTACCGGTTTTGGCAGGACAGGCTATGTCCCATCCTGGTAACGATTATGTTGGCACCACCGGTACTTTAACATGCCTGCTAGGTAGTGAAGCAGTGCTTGTTTACTGTAGTAAGCATGCTCTGCTGTACTGGTAAAATAGTACCCGGTCACCAATGCCTGGGTTGGAAGTCCTCTCATATGGGCAGCATGCATATAAACAATTTGCTGAACTTGACTTTACATCCATATAACTTGATTAGCCGTCATACAGAAATATATGACCTTAAATACTAATAAATAATTAAATATATGGAACATTACATGAACCATTCACAATGTCATTATTTTACTCTTCATGATGTGCTGTGTATCAGTCTCTCAATCTCAGAAAGAAATTCTTGTTATCTCTTAGTATTGGTTTCCTTTCAAAGCCTCTATAATTCTTGCATTATAATTTCAGGCAGCCCCATTTGTCATACACATTTACACAGAGAGTGATCGTGACTGTGAGTTGATTATAGCTGGTATTGATGACATAAAAGAAGAGGTGGAGAATGCTGTGTGCCAAGGAGTCATTGCAAAGGTACACAGAATTAAAAAAAATTATCATGTGAAATTTAAATGTACCTATTCAAGAGTAATCTTCTTTCTTAACAGGTAGTGCTTGAAGCCCATACATGGGCTTTATTATGAAAGGTGGGTTTTACAACTTAAAGGCTTCGTTTTCTGTAGATGTGCTGCCAGTTAACTTTAAAGTGAAATTTTTGACTCTCTATCGATTTTCCTAGTTGTAATTTATGGGAGAGTCACTCTCTCATAAATTATAACTTAGCAAAGACATGCAAACAAAGCTTGACAGCAAAAAATAATTTATCAGTGTACCACTTAACTGTCTTAATATTGCAAGCCATTGACAGGAGGTCAACAGTCTTAATTAGAGCTGAGAGGTTAACCGAAAAACAACTCTGTTTCGGTTATGAAAAAATAACCAACAATCGAGACCGACGATAAACTGAAAAACCAACTTTCTCGGTTATTTGAATGTCAAATGAGAATTACGTTTTTACGTGTTTTTTTCTGAAACAATGGCGGCAATTACGGTCGAGAAGAACCCTACATGGGAACACTTTATCAAAACTGATAAAATTTCAAAGTCAGCTGAGTGTAAATATTGTCATAAATATATTTCTTGTGAGCATGGAAACACCAGTAATTTGACAAGGCACATTGAGTCGATTCTTAAAGTTTGTTTATATTATTTCCAAGTGTCAACGACTCGACAAAGTTTTTACACACTCAGGGAGAGTTTATTCAATCATTATTTAGTTCATACAACTTAATTTTTTTCTATTATTTTGGTTTAGAAACTGTTTAATAAAAAAAACGAAACCAAAACTATAACCCAACTCCTTTATTAAAAACCGAGTTGTAACCGAACCCGACCCAAAATTCAATAACCTCCCAGCTCTAGTCTTAATATTGCAGGCCATTGACAGGAGGTTTCTGGTGAAAAGACCTGATTCCACGATAAAGACTTTTTTAATAGGGTTGTTTTAGGGTTTTTTTTTCAAGTTGGAAGCAAAGGTCACATTTATTATATTAAGAAATTGTAACAAAATTATTATTGTAAAACTGAATTTGACTACCAGGATTAATGGAGCACTCAACCAGCTTGCCCTTTAGCTAATATAACAGAACTTTAGACGAAAAGTATGATGGTTTGATCCTGATCTGCGGTAAAACACTTAATCATGATTGCCCATGTAGGGGAAACGATACTATGTCACATCGATTCTGCACATTGATGATATAATTTAGTGTTCAACCGATGATCGGAACCAGCCATCACAATCGGCTGATTGTGGGAAATCAGATGACAATGGCTCTTGGAACATCGGTTCAACCGATTGTTGCCAAGCATTTTGTGATGATTCATAAACCGCATTTTATTATCTTCTGCAATGGTTCAATTGCTAAGGTAAAATAATGTCAATGATACCATTCAATAAAGTTGAAAAACCACTGCAATGTGTATTTTTAATCTCTCTAGTTGCCCCTTGATGATATTCTACAAGTTAAGTGACCTGTAAAACTTTCAATGGTGCGAACTTGCTGCAATTGCCAGTCCATGTCGGAAAAGTGACTCAGGTCGAAGTAAAGATTACCAGTTGCGTGCACATGGGTGGTAAATGTGATTCTGAGAGCCACGTTTACCGCCCAATTGTGTACTACTTGTAATTTTAATGGACCTGAGTCAATGGAGTTTAACACTATGAAATATGTTCAATTTAATGTAGTTCTTTTGAGTCTCAACTTATCTAGTAATGAATGGACTGTAAACACTGTAAAATATGTTCAATTTAGTGTAGTTCTTTGCGAGCCTTGACTTGTCTAGTAGTGCACGGTATTATAATCGGAATCGGCCAGTTGTGAGCTCAAATAACCGGTAATTGGTCAGCAGTCAGTATACTTGCCTTCAACTGCTCGTTCTTCTGCTTGTGCAGATTTAGTACTTTGGGCAGTCTGGCAGTTGCTCACCACTCATCAGTGGTTCTCTTCCTGCAACCGTAAAACTGCCTGACAAGATGTGACCCTGGCTGTCAAAAGTATCGGTAAACTCTAATAAAACAAACAAGCAATCGGGGTGAGGTAAGCATTAGTACTGAAATGGTTAACTGGTTTGAAACAGGTTACCTACCTAACCGATTTAAAGAAAACGTCAACCGGTTATCCAAAATATTGATAGTGTTTGTCATTCCACGGTTAAAACGTAATAAATCTGCCGCTTCTCCTTTGGGATAGATTACACCTTGAAGCAGTGCTGTACATATTGAGAAATAATCGACTTTGGTGTTCAAGACTTCGTTAATGATCGGCAATTTCCGTGAGTTCTGAGTAACCACAGAAACTATTTCGTAGTATGTATACAAACGAACATTGTCGAGTACTCGACAACGTTCGTTTGTATACACACTACGGATTAGTTTCTGAGAATATTGGGTTCCAATTCCTGTAGTCTTGATCCCAGATTCGGTGAAATAATGGCTATGGTTAACCGGATATTATCCGGTTATAGTTCTCGGTTAGTCGGTTGTGAAAATGAGCCAACTGTTTCAGCCCTAGTCAGCATGCTTATTCCATTGAGTGTCATGAGCTATGTTATGGAAGCAAAAATTCAAGTTTTATACATCTATGTTTCAGTTGTATTTTCATGCCCCCAACAGGAAGGCATCTTAAATCCAGGTTATCCATCTGTCTGTCTGACTTTATTTGTCCATCCAGTGCCATAACTCTATAATGCTTTAGTGGATTTCTATTAAACTTTGCACATTGGTAAAGTCCAGTGGAAGATCTTTTGCACACCATGCTTGAGTTACAAAGGTCAAGGTCACAAGAATAGGAAAACTTAATTCTCTCACAGACTATATTTGTCCATCTGGAGCCATAATTCTGTTATGCCTCACTGACAAAGTTGTCGTCTGCTTACACACTTTCATCATTTACAGTCCCTGTGTGCAGGGTTTCATTGATTAAAAGGTTAATCTATCAGAATTAACCTTTTATCCAAGAAAGTTTGGGGTTTTTTTTAAATAAAATAAATTCCAATCATGAGGGAATAATATTATCTCTATTTTCCAATAAAACCATTCTCATATCATTGTCAAAAGACTTCGCACATTACACTACAAGTCGAAATAAGTTGTAACATCACTGTAATAAACTAAGTATACTGCTGCTTGTGTACTGATAAGACCATCATCCTATCTCATTTTCCAGCAAGCTATCTGTGAGAGATTTCCAGAAAATGATGTTAGTTTCTGATCTTGTCAGTGTAGTAAGAGAACGACACATAGTTTATATAGCGGTTATCCTACAACTTTATTTTGACTTGTACTGTATGCCAATTCAAGTGACATCCATATATGTATGGTTCTGTTGAGAAAGTTCCAACATATTAGTGGCTGTATTGGCTGATACAGTTAAAACTAGAAGTCCTGTCATGAAATGCGCACAAATAGCACGTCGATCTGCATGTTAATCTACGCGTTATGGCCATAGTAAAGCTACCAATTTTTTTACATATGACCTGTGCACAAGCAATGTTCCAGCCAATGGACCTCCGGGTAACCCGGAGGTCCATTTGCAGAAACATTGCCCATGTTCGCTATGAGTAACCAGGAGAACCTGTCGTGCTTTGGATGCCATTCGATATGGCAATCGCGCGCAATTCCCATGCGCTATTAAGCCAAGATAAGCGCACAGTTCGTGACAGGACTTATAGTTTTAACTGTATGTTCAGATGTATTTTATTAAATTCGAAACCTTATGTACTATAGTGAGCACTAAATTCAACACAAAACTTTTCATTCCAGTATTAGAGGCCATTTGCTCATAGTTTGGGGACGTCCGAGGCCAGGAGGTCACCATTAGTCTTGTTTTTTTCTTTAAATAACTGTAACCGTTTGTGTTACAAAAAATAAATGAAAATCACATTTTGTGACAAATGAGCTAGTTTTTATCAGTTGAAAAAATTTCAGCAAAACCGTATCATGTGACTCCTCGTTGGAACGAGCTCAATGAGCTCATTCCAGCGAGGGATCACATGATAATAATATAATATTTTTTCAACTGATAAATTTGCATATTACGCGGGCGGATGCGGGCGATTCGTTGGGTGAAGGGTTAAAATGAATCACATGTGTATTCATTGAATTCAGAGAATGAGTCATTGAACGCATTTGTAAATGTGTGTTATGTTCAGATATTTACAGAATAAAACAGAATAAATTAGTTTTTTAACAAAACCAGAACAAGAACTGAAACTGAGTTGAACTTTCAAAACTGCACAGCTCCATGTTTTTAGTTTTTTAGGAAAAATTATTTAAATATTCTCTTAGTTGTATTAGGTGAAGAGTTAACCTAACCCTAAAGGTCTGGAGATTTTTTCACATTTTTACTTCTCTTTGAAAATCAACATCTTGTGGCTTTGCAGTTGTTTCTAGCCAAGATTTGGCTATTTGTGCCCAGAAACAACTGCCAAGGTACTTACAATGTAACCTACAGGCCTGTAAGCTTTCCAGCTTTTTGCCGAATTTCTGGTTTTTAGCTCAACTTTGGCGAAGCCAAATTTGAGCTTACGCCATGGCCAGTCGTCCGTCTGTCCGTCAACAATTCAATACGGCTCAAGCTAGAGGTCGTATTTATGAACCGATCTTATCGAAACTTCTTGGGTACCTTTGGTATCACCGTGGGACGAGAACGAGTGTTTTTGGGTGCGGTCCGAAATTCAAGATGGCCGATGGCAGCCATTTTGTAAAAATTAGGTGCAATCCGATTTATGCTCAGAACTTCCATATGAAAGCGCTGAAAAAATTTTTGTGCGAATGTTTCGTACCATGGGATACATCACATATAATACAGGTTTTTTTCTCGTGCAGAAATTATGCAAATTAGATGAACTTTGATTTTTTCAGTGCTACTTGCACACAGTAAGTACACATGTCAATACGGCTCGGGCTAGAGGCTGTATTTATCAACCGATCTTCACGAAACTTCTTGGGTACCTCTGTTATCACCTTGGGACGAGAACGAGTGTTTCTGAGTGCGGTCCAAAATTCAAGATGGCTACCAGTGGCCATTTTGTACCGAAATTAGGTCTAATCAGTTTTTTGTGCACAACTTCTATACGGCTCAGACTAGAGGCCTTATTTATGAACCAATCTTTATGAAACTTCTTGGGTACCTTTGTTATCACCGTGGGATGAGAACAGGTGTTTTGGGGTGTGGTCCAAAATTCAAGATGGGCCACCAGCAGCCATTTTGTACCAAAATTAGTTCAATCAGTCTTTTGTACAGAACTTCTGTATGAAAGTTCTGATTTGAATAAATTTTTGTATGAATGTTTAGTAAAATCGAAAACATCACATACAGTACGGGTTTTTTTGTCGTGCAGAAATTAATGCAAATTAGATGAATTTTGATTTATTCAGTGCTGCTTATACACTGTAAGTGCACATGTCAATATGGCTCGGGCTAGAGGCTGTATTTATCAATCAATCTTCACGAAACTTCTTGGGTACCTTTGTTATCACCTTGGGACGAGAACGATTGTTTCTGAGTGCAGTCCAAAATTCAAGATGGCTGCCGGTGGCCATTTTGTACCGAAATTAGGTCCAATCAGTTTTTTTGTCACAACTTCTATACAGCTCGTATTTATGAACTGATCTTCACGAAACTTCTTGGGTACCTTTGTTTTCACCTTGGGACAGGAATGAGTTTGTTTTGGGGTGCCTTTGTTATCACTGTGCTATGAGAACAAATATTTTGGGGTTCAGTCAGACCCACTCTGGGACTCAAAGATTTCTTTTCTAGTTTAGCATCTGACTGTCAACCCACCTTTACAATACTTTACCTATACATTTGTTACAGGCTACGGTCAGTATTTATGTACAGACCATTACAATACTTTATATGTACCTTTGTTATCAGGTCATTACCTAGATGTTTGTCATTGCTGTGTCACATACTATACATGTACATGTCTTGACAAGTTGAGCTACAGTGTCATTGACACTTTCATTTATTCCATTCTGGCTTCAGATTTTTTAAATTTTCCAGTTCCATGTTTCAGTTTTTAAACCACTTGATAAGCATTTCATTCATTCTGCAAAATGAACTGTCACACATTCATTTCCTAAATCAGTGTACTCTCTTGCAGTGTTTATTTCCTGTGTCAATGATTTCTTTGTTGAATCTTGCAACATTGAGTATTCTGAATGGAGACAATCCAATCAATGAGTTTGAAGTGAGACTTCAAAACTAAATTTTTATGGACTTTGTTGGAAAAGAAAGACATTTACAGAAATTTCTTTTCTGAATATTGATTGATGAGTTAGTGATATAATGAACTCCGGACATTTTTAAAAATATTTTGCTCACTATAATGAAGAAATTGAGCTAGCCTTTCCACTTTGAATTGTAACCAGGATAGCCTTAGGTGGGAGTCTAAGAGCTTCAACAATGTAAAAACTTTCCAAACCAATGGGAGCGGAACACCCCCTTCCATACCCTCCCCCTCATGCAGCTATGCCACATATTTCTGTGGCTTTAAGTGTTGCTCACTTACAGCCCTGAACCAACAAGTTTCTCCAGAGACTGCATGTTGGAGAACCTCATCTGTACAGCCAAAAATTATCAATGTCTGAATTAGGCCTCAAAGGGTTATCCCATAAGGGCCAGTTTCCGACTTTGGCCATTTTTTCTGCAACAAAACAGGTGCCCCAACATACAGTCTCTGGGTAAATGGGCAAGTACCTGGCTAGTTTTTTCTCAGCAAGTTTTGGCTGCCTATATAGGCAGCCAAGACTTGCTTAGAAACAACCGTAAAGCTAAAGGATGCAGACGACTGATAAAGTGTATCAAAAATGTCTAAAAAAAATCTCCAGCTCCCAAGGATTAAAGTTTGGGAGGTGATATTTGTTCCTCTGGACCCAATGAGTCGTTTGCAAGAGAATATCCTATCCCATATCACATCTACTACTTCCAAGGCAAATATAAAAACTGCATATAATTTCATTTCAAATCCCTCAAAAACTTCCAAAAACTTTACCAGCGCCAAACTCTTCACCGCTGATACCTTACCCAATGTATTGGTTATCTCTTCAGTGCAACTCTCCACAATTGCTGTTCAAATGTTAGTATTTTTAGCTCACATAAGCAAAACTTTAGTGATCACTTTGCTTCCATCATATGTCAAACTTTCATCCATTCAGTATAAACTTTACATTATCAACTTTTCATAAGGCCTACAAAAATTTAAAATTTGTTTCTCAGGCAGATTTGATGATTTCAACGAATTCATGCCCAAAATGATGAAAATTTTATTTCTTTGAATTTGCTTGAAAATGGTCTTGAAAGACCATATTTTTATACTGTACCAATGACCCAGACATAGCTGGTGCTAACTCTTAAAATATAGGGCCAAACACAAATTTTGCCCCCCAATCCCCAAAATTTGCATCTAAAACTAAAGAAAACATGTCCTGAAAGGCCCTCCACACTTCGCCCCTACTGCGCATGCGCAGTGTCAAGGACGTTCCGAAATTGGCGCCATTAATCATTCTAAGTTTGGCCCTTCATCAGTTAACATCTGACTGATCTTTGTGCTTTTAAATCTCAGTTTAAATGATGCCAGACACATAAATATTAGTGAAATGGTGATTCTAAGGAGGATAGAGAAGGAGGAGAGGAAAAGAATGTGTGACAGAATATTATCAGGGCTGTAACTTAAAATTTTTTAATGAAATTATGTTAAGTTACCTATTTTCAAGGCAGCAGCCATTTTGTTGTCATTCTGATTATTTAGTTACACTGTTTTTTTAAGTGTTTTCCTCTCTCCCTGTCCTTTAAGTTCCCCCTTGCTATTCTCCCATGCTTTTGGCATAGTTTCTGTAATTATTATTACTAAAATTTCTTGGGAGTTTTAGCTGAATAACAGAATGAATTCTGTTCTTTCCCCGTGTTTACGTCTTCACCTACGGGTGGTTAGGCGTTGTGTTCTGCATCTACCATCTGATGTTCTGCAGTTTCTTCCCTGGAAGTCTCTGTTTTGCATCAGATGGTGTATTTTTGGTAACTGATTTCGGGCCTGGGTGCCTGGAGTCTTGTTTTAGTGTTTTTACACTCATTGTTTACATTTACAACAGCCCTCTGTGTGAGGGGGGGATTTCTAAAAAAATAATATCTTTATGTTATTTTAATCATAACTAGATACATTATTATTGTTCGTAAGTGTTGAATAAATTGTTTAAAATATTTTTAAAATTTTTGTCCACACTTAGGCTTGGGATCCATTGGGGCTCAACGTTACTTTTCAGAAACTTGGGCTGTTCTGAAAAAATATTTTTTCAAAATATTTTGATTTCAATTATTTTTTCTATATTAATGGATCATATTATTATTATGTATTTTGATTGCCAGGGGTTAGTGCGAGTACCAGGACTTGTTTTCTTTTCACATTGAAAGGATATTGATCAATTGTTTTAAGAGGAAGTCTTCCTCTGACTTTATTATCATTCTATATGTGGTCAGTGTACTCGCATTAACTCCTGTTCTGTATCGTATGATTTCGATGACAATATGGGAAGCGTATGTCACGGTATGTTGTTGGGGATTTGGACACTTCGGTCCTTTCCCCGCAGGGTCACTCTACTTTATCAATTTCTATTTCAGACGATCAAGATTAGGGTGATGTATCTGTGATGTCTTCCAACAGTGTGCCTCCGTCGTCACAATTAATGAAGGGCTAGCGGAAAAGTGCTCATGTAAATACGCCAATTGCCTAAGAGGACCCTAGTAGGTTCGACGGCCTTTGACGTCCGCTAGCTCGCCCGGTGTAGCGTCCATTCACCGAATGGTTCGGCAGCCGGGTTCGTCCGTTGCGGTCTAGAAGGAATTTTGGGGTGATGCGAGCACTATAAATTAACTTAATGCACACCCAGTGACGGCGGATCGGAGGGAGAACGCAGGAAGCCTTTTAGTCCGGTTCATAGCTCGTTCCAGTCCATCCGGACGGCAAGCGAGAGAGGCCCCTCTCTCATTCAACAACATCTGGCCCCAGATGTTGTGGTACAAAATGTGTCGCAAGCGGAGCATACGTCCGTCGCTCGGGACGCTTCGTTGTAGAGGCAGTCCGCTGAGACTGCTAAGGCTTCCTCTTCTCGTCAGCGCACACGACCGCACCTTGGCTGCGTGACCGCCGATATATTACCAGCTTCGCCGATCAAGGATTCTTCGGCGACCAGGTCACACCATCCGGTAGCCAGGGACACGAGGCCTGCAGACTCCGGACGTTCGCATAGGAAGTGTGCGGGAGTCAACGTACACGGAGCTTCCGGCGGCAATGCATCGTAAGACCGCTACTGCACAGGCCTCGGGAACGGACGTGCTTTCCTTAATAGCACAGTTTATCGCAGCATCCCAGCATCAACTGAATCTGTCGCATATATTTTATCCGACGATGCTGGGTCGGGACGCTCCGCGGAAGCGGGTACGGACGTCCGAAAGTTTCATCCGGTCCGACGGGATACCGAAAGGGATTCGGAGGATTTCGAGCTTTCCCTTTCGGAACAACATATGCTGTTGTGTATGTCATCTGACTTGGTCTTCTACAGCTTCTTTCGTCGGACCAGAATGCTGCGATGCCGGATAAGAAACTGATAGCGTCGGTGGACTTAGAAATTTTTGGTTCGGTTCAGGGACATCGTCCCTCAGTTCCGACATAGTCCAATAATGTCACACAAACTTTCGAATTATTGAACGACGCTATATATATTATTATTTTATGCTTGCTATCCAAGCATTTCTGGTTTCTTGTTCGAAGAGTTATGGAGATGTCTTTCAAAAGTGTGCCTCTGTCGTCATAGTTAATGAAGAGTTAGCGGCAATAAGTGCTCATGGAATATGTCTATCGCCTACGGAGTGACATTCGCTAGCTCACCCGGTGTAGCGTACATTCATCGAATGGTTCGGCTGCCAGGTTCGTCCGTTGCGGTCTAGGAAGGAGATTTGGGTGATGCGAGCACTTTAATTACTTTAGTACTCACCCAGTGACGGCAGATTGAGGACAGATCGGAGGAAGCCTGTTAGTCCGGTTCCTGGCTTGTCCAGGTCCGTCCGGGCTGTGAGCGAGAGAGGTCCCTCTCTCACCCAACAACATAGGGGACCGCATGTTGTGGTTCAGATATTTTACATTCGGAGCATATGTCCGTTGGTCGGGACGCTCCGTTATATTGACAGTCCGAGAGACTGTCTTTAATGCTTCCTCTTCCTCACAGCAGGGCACACGACCGCACATTGGCTACATGACCTCGAGTATCCGATCAGTTTCGGCATTCAGTGATTCCACGGCGAATAGGTCGCGCCATCCGGTAGCCAAGGGACACGAGGCCTATACACTCCGTTCGCTCGCATATTGGAAGTATGCACGGGGTAACGATCACGGAGCTTCCAGCGGCAATGCATCGTAAGACCGCTTCTCCTCAGGCCTCAGTGACGGACGTGCTATCCGAGTTAGCACAGTTGTTTCGCAGCATCCCAGCAATTGACAGTTTCTCGGTCGAATCAGGAATTATCCGACGGCGCTGGGTCGGTGCGGTCCGCGGTTGCATCAGCTACGGACGACCGAACGCTTTATACGGTCCGACAGGATGGCGAAAGGGATTCGAAAGATTTCGAGTTTTCCCTTTAGTAGTATCGGAAGATGCCTTTCATATCTTCTGGCATTATCTTCCAGTGATTATTATTTCGGACTTCATTGCTGCGATCTTGGATAAGAGACTTATAGCGTCATTGGACTCGGATTTTTCGATCGGTTCAGGGACATTGTCCCTGACTTACCGACGCAGTCCAATATTGTCATTACAACATGTGTTTTATTTTTCGACGCTATATATATATATATATATACAAGCCTGCTACTAAGCATGATAGTTTAGTTTCTTGTCCGCGTTTCTCATTTCTGCCATTTTATCATTTATACAAATAGTTTATTTTGGCAGAGCAGGGCATACCGAGAGTTCATATGCGTCTAGACGGTGTGATTAAAGACTGCATATATTCTTTTTCGCCGTTTATGTCTTTTCCAATTTCAATGTTGGGAACGACATTATGTATAGTAGACTTAACTTAGACGCTTTATTATACGTAATCCGCCTTACTGAGGCGTTATCATTACGTCTTCAAGAAAAGATTTACGGGATATTATTCTCAATGTAATTTCTTTTGAGGGCAGTAGTTTGTTCACGTATAACTCCGCCCTTCAGTGGCTGATTGGAGTTAGTTAGACGTGACGCAGCCCTAGCTACATCCACACGCGTGGATAGTAAGGTTAAGAACTCTCTCAGAGTCGCTTCGTTCTCGGAGGAGCTTCTCCTCGACGGCAACTTTTCGGCAATCCATGAATTGCTCGATTTATACGTTCTCTTGTCTATCTAGTGTTACAAGAGATTCAGACTGGGGCAAACATTCGGTGGTTGACTCAGAGAGTGCCGCCGCAGTTGCCGGACCCGAGTGTGGCTGTTATGACGGTTGCCAGTCAAACAGATTGGGATATAATACTGATCCCTACGGAATCGAAGTGCCAGGGTCTTTGGGTTCCGCAGTCTTTTAGCAATCAGTTTATCTTCCGCGGAATAATGTTTTTTAGGCTTGCTTTATGTCATTGCATGAACATTATTCAGAAACGCATGCCCAAATTCCTGTCCTTTAATTCGACAGTAGTGGCGTATCTCCGGAACCAGGGAGGCACTCTTTCGTTTCCGTTATTCAATTTAATGGAAAGAATCCGTCTGTTGGTTATAGTACACCAAGTTCAGTTTTTGTCCGTCATATTCCGGGTCGTCTGATTGTTTTATCGCACTCCCGTTCTCTTACGGGTCGCTTGTTGCTGTCAGAATGGACTCTCAACAAACAAGTATTCAATCAGATTTGCTATCTATGGGAGCGCCCAATGATGATTTATTTATGACACAGCTTGCTAATCAATTGCAGACGTATGTGTTGGCTTGTCCAGATCTCTGAGCTAATATTGTTAACGCTCTATTGATCTATAGGACGGAATGATAGGATACGCGTATCCTCCGGCGCTGTTGTTTTAGCAGGTATTGCTAAGATAAACAACCACAATACTTTTCTGTTGATAGCATCTCTATCTTCACAGAGATCATGAGTAATTTACTCTCTTGTCTACTGTGGGTCTTAACGTGAAATCTTCCTCTATGTGAGGATCTTTTTCACTGGGTAAATCGTGTCATCTTTATCACAACCAGCAAGGTCGCAACCTTCATGTATTCCGTTGTGTGGTCCGTATTGCATTGTAAGCACTGTACTGGACGAGCTTTGGACGCGATTTCTTACTATAGGAGATCCTCTTCTTCGCTATTCTATGCGGCTAAAGTGGAGGCTCTTCCGTCGTGGTGTAGGGATCATTATGTTCATATTGTTGATCCCTCCATACTACTCATTGCTATTTTTTAGTATACTTGTTTCACAAGATCTACTGCAGCCTGTTATTATTTAGGTTATAGGTTTATGTTACCTCATACCTATGCACTCTACGATAGTTTACAATTGAGTCTTTTGTCTCTTTATCTAAGTCAGTTAGTAACTTTTTGATAAATAGACTTAGAATCTATAGATTAAATTCCTATACGGATTTTAACTTCGGTTCTTATTTAGCTAAGTAATCATTTGAGCCTCTGGAAACGGTAGATTTTTATACTGTACCAATGACCCAGACATAGCTGGTGCTAACTCTTAAAATATAGGGCCAAACACAAATTTTGCCCCCCAATCCCCAAAATTTGCATCTAAAACTAAAGAAAACATGTCCTGAGAGGCCCTCCACACTTCGCCCCTACTGCGCATGCGCAGTGTCAAGGACGTTCCGAAATTGGCGCCATTTATCATTCTAAGTTTGGCCCTTCATCAGTTAACATCTGACTGATCTTTGTGCTTTTAAATCTCAGTTTAAATGATGCCAGACACATAAATATTAGTGAAATGGTGATTCTAAGGAGGATAGAAAAGGAGGAGAGGAAAAGAATGTGTGACAGAATATTATCAGGGCTGTAACTTAAAATTTTTTAATGAAATTATGTTAAGTTACCTATTTTCAAGGCAGCAGCCATTTTGTTGTCATTCTGATTAGTTAGTTACACTGTTTTTACAAGTGTTTTTCCTCTCTCCCTGTCCTTTAAGTTCCCCCTTGCTATTCTCCCATGCTTTTGGCATAATTTCTGTAATTATTATTACTAAAATTTCTTGGGAGTTTAGCTGAATAACAGAATGAATTCTGTTCTTTCCCCATGTTTACGTCTTCACCTACGGGTGGTTAGGCGTTGTGTTCTGCATCTACCATCTGATGTTCTGCAGTTTCTTCCCTGGAAGTCTCTGTTTTGCATCAGATGGTGTATTTTTGGTAACTGATTTCGGGCCTGGGTGCCTGGAGTCTTATTTTAGTGTTTTTACACTCATTGTTTACATTTACAACAGCCCTCTGTGTGAGGGGGGGATTTCTAAATAATAATATCTTTATGTTATTTCAATCATAACTAGATACATTATTATTGTTCGTAAGTGTTGAATAAATTGTTTAAAATATTTTTAAAATTTTTGTCCACACTTAGGCTTGGGATCCATTGGGGCTCAACGTTACTTTTCAGAAACTTGGGCTGTTCTGAAAAAATATTTTTTCAAAATATTTTGATTTCAATTATTTTTTCTATATTAATGGATCATATTATTATTATGTATTTTGATTGCCAGGGGTTAGTGCGAGTACCAGGACTTGTTTTCTTTTCACATTGAAAGGATATTGATCAATTGTTTTAAGAGGAAGTCTTCCTCTGACCTTATTTTCATTCTATATGTGGTCAGTGTACTCGCATTAACTCCGGTTCTGTATCGTATGATTTCGATGACAATATGGGAAGCGTATGTCACGGTATGTTGTTGGGGATTTGGACACTCCGGTCCTTTCCCCGCAGGGTCACTCTACTTTATCAATTTCTATTTCAGACGATCAAGATTAGGGTGATGTATCTGTGATGTCTTCCAACAGTGTGCCTCCGTCGTCACAATTAATGAAGGGCTAGCGGAAAAGTGCTCATGTAATACGCCAATTGCCTAAGAGGACCCTAGTAGGTTCGACGGCCTTTGACGTCCGCTAGCTCGCCCGGTGTAGCGTCCATTCACCGAATGGTTCGGCAGCCGGGTTCGTCCGTTGCGGTCTAGAAGGAATTTTGGGGTGATGCGAGCACTATAAAATTAACTTAATGCACACCCAGTGACGGCGGATCGGAGGGAGAACGGAGGAAGCCTTTTAGTCCGGTTCATAGCTCGTTCCGGTCCATCCGGACGGCAAGCGAGAGAGGCCCCTCTCTCGTTCAACAACATCTGGCCCCAGATGTTGTGGTACAAATGTGTCGTTAGCGGAGCATACGTCCGTCGCTCGGGACGCTCCGTTGTATAGGCAGTCCGCTGAGACTGCTAAGGCTTCCTCTTCTCGTCAACGCACACGACCGCACCTTGGCTGCGTGACCGCCGATATATTACCAGCTTCGCCGATCAAGGATTCTTCGGCGACCAGGTCACACCATCCGGCAGCCAGGGATTCGAGACCGATGGACTCCGGACGTTCGCATAGAAAAAGTATGCGGGAGCCATCTGATGCGGAGCTGCCCTCGGCGAAGCAGCGATAGACTGCGCCTCCGCAGGTCTCGACGCCGGACATTCTTGTGCACATAGCACAGCTTATCGCAGCATCCCAGCAGCCGACAGAAACGGTGTCGGATCGAGAATTATCCGACAGCGCTGGGTCGGTAGCCGGAGACTCGAAGCCTGCAGACTCCGGACGTTCGCATAGGAAGTATGCGGGAGTCAACGTACACGGAGCTTCCAGCGGCAATGCATCGTAAGTCCGCTACTGCACAGGCCTCGGGAACGGACGTGCTTTCCTTAATAGCACAGTTTATCGCAGCATCCCAGCATCAACTGAATCTGTCGCATATATTTTATCCGACGATGCTGGGTCGGGACGCTCCGCGGAAGCGGGTACGGACGTCCGAAAGTTTCATCCGGTCCGACGGGATACCGAAAGGGATTCGATGGATTTCAAGCTTTCCCTTTCGGAACAACATATGCTGCGATGCCGGATAAGAAACTGATAGCGTCGGTGGACTTAGAAATTTTTGGTTCGGTTCAGGGACATCGTCCCTCAGTTCCGACATAGTCCAATAATGTCACACAAACTTTCGAATTATTGAACGACGCTATATATTATTATTTTATGCTTGCTATCCAAGCATTTCTGGTTTCTTGTTCGAAGAGTTATGGAGATGTCTTTCAAAAGTGTGCCTCTGTCGTCATAGTTAATGAAGAGTTAGCGGCAATAAGTGCTCATGGAATATGTCTATCGCTTACGGAGTGACATTCGCTAGCTCACCCGGTGTAGCGTACATTCATCGAATGGTTCGGCTGCCGGGTTCGTCCGTTGCGGTCTAGGAAGGAGATTTGGGTGATGCGAGCACTTTAATTACTTTAGTACTCACCCAGTGACGGCAGATTGAGGACAGATCGGAGGAAGCCAACAACATAGGGGACCGCATGTTGTGGTTCAGATATTTTACATTCGGAGCATATGTCCGTTGCTCGGGACGCTCCGTTATATTGACAGTCCGAGAGACTGTCTTTAATGCTTCCTCATCCTCACAGCAGGGCACACGACCGCACATTGGCTACGTGACCTCGAGTATCCGATCAGTTTCGGCATTCAGTGATTCCACAGCGAATAGGTCGCGCCATCCGGTAGCCAAGGGACATGAGGCCTATACACTCCGTTCGCTCGCATATTGGAAGTATGCACGGGGTAACGATCTCGGAGCTTCCTGCGGCAATGCATCGTAAGACCGCTGCTCCTCAGGCCTCAGTGACGGACGTGCTATCCGAGTTAGCACAGTTGTTTCGCAGCATCCCAGCAATTGACGGTTTCTCGGTCGAATCAGGAATTATCCGACGGCGCTGGGTCGGTGCGGTCCGCGGTTGCATCAAGCTACGGACGACCGAACGCTTTATAGGGTCCGACAGGATGGCGAAAGGGATTCGAAAGATTTCGAGTTTTCCCTTTAGTAGTATCGGAAGATGCCTTTCATATCTTCTGGCATTTCTTCCAGTGATTATTTTTCGGACTTCATTGCTGCGATCTTGGATAAGAGACTTATAGCGTCATTGGACTCGGATTTTTCGATCGGTACAGGGACTTTGTCCCTGACTTACCGACGCAGTCCAATATTGTCATTACAACATGTGTTTTATTTTTCGACGCTATATATTTATATATATATACAAGACGGCTACTAAGCATGATAGTTTAGTTTCTTGTCCGCGTGGCTCATTTCTGCCATTTTATCTTTTTTTACATATAGTTTATTTTGGCAGAGCAGGGCATACCGAGAGTTCATATGCGTCTAGACGGTGTGATTAAAGACTGCATATATTCTTTTTCACCGTTTATGTCTTTTCCAATTTCAATGTTGGGAACGACATTATGTATATTAGACTTAACTTAGACACTTTATTATACGTAATCCGCCTTACTGAGGCGTTATCATTACGTCTTCAAGAAAAGATTTACGGGATATTATTCTCAATGTAATTTCTTTTGAGGGCAGTAGTTTGTTCACGTATAACTCCGCCCTTCAGTGGCTGATTGGAGTTGGTTAGACGTGAGGCAGCCCTAGCTACATCCACGCGTGGATAGTAGGTTAAGAACTCTCTCAGAGTCGCTTCGTTCTCGGAGGAGCTTCTCTTCGACGGCAACTTTCCGGCAATCCATGAATTGCTTGATTTATACATTCTCTTGTCTATCTATGTGTTACAAGAGATTCAGACTGGGGCAAACATTCGGTGGTTGACTCAGAGAGTGCCGCCGCAGTTGCCGGACCCGAGTGTGGCTGTTATGACGGTTGCCAGTCAAACAGATTGGGATATATACTGATCCCTACGGATTCGAAGTGCCAGGGTCTTTGGGTTCCGCAGTCTTTTAGCTATCAGTTAACTTCCGCGGAATAATGTTTTTTAGGCTTGCTTTATGTCATTGCATGAACATTATTCAGAAACGCATGCCCAAATTCCTGTCCTTTAATTCGACAGTAGTGGCGTATCTCCGGAACCAGGGAGGCACTCTTTCGTTTCCGTTATTCAATTTAATGGAAAGAATCCGTCTGTTGGTTATAGTACACCAAGTTCAGTTTTGGTCCGTCATATTCTGGGTCGTCTGATTGTTTTATCGCACTCCCGTTCTCTTACGGGTCGCTTGTTGCTGTCAGAATGGACTCTCAACAAACAAGTATTCAATCAGATTTGCTATCTATGGGAGCGCCCAATGATGTTTTATTTATGACACAGCTGGCTAATCAATTGCAGACGTATGTGTTGGCTTGTCCAGATCTCTGAGCTAATACTGTTAACGCTCTATTGATCTATAGGACAGAATGATAGGATACGCGTATCCTCCGGCGCTGTTGTTTTTAGCAGGTATTGCTAAGATAAACAACCACAATACATTTCTGTTGATAGCATCTCTATCTTCACAGAGATCATGAGTAATTTACTCTCTTGTCTACTGTGGATCTTAACGTGAAATCTTCCTCTATGTGAGGATCTTTTTTCACTGGGTAAATCGTGTCATCTTTATCACAACCAGCAAGGTCGCAACCTTCATGTATTCCGTTGTGTGGTCCGTATTGCATTGTAAGCACTGTACTGGACGAACTTTGGACGCGATTTCTTACTATAGGAGATCCTCTTCTTCGCTATTCTATGCGACTAAAGTGGAGGCTCTTCCGTCGTGGTGTAGGGATCATTATGTTCATATGGTTGATCCCTCCATACTACTCATTGCTATTTTTTAGTATACTTGTTTCACAAGATCTACTGCAGCCTGTTGTTATTTAGGTTATAGGTTTATGTTACCTCATACCTATGCACTCTACGATAGTTTACAATTGAGTCTTTTGTCTCTTTATCTAAGTCAGTTAGTAACTTTTTGATAAATAGACTTAGAATCTTTAGATTAAATTCCTATACGGATTTTAACTTCAGGTTCTTATTTAGCTAAGTAATCATTTGAGCCTCTGGAAACAGTAGTTTTCAAATTCTGACCTTTTAGACAGTAATTCTGTTGGTTTCTCTTTTACTGTAGAGTCAGTGAGTTTCATGCACTATCGATGGATGATTTTCACTTTCATAGTTTCGGAATCAATACTTCCGTTACTATTTAGGTTGGATTGTTGCATAAGAGTTAGGCTCCTATTATCCGGAACCTATTATTTTAAGGTCCTTCCGTCTTCGTATGGGCATAGGCCTTTACTCTTTCCGGGTACAGTTTATGTATTTATAAACAGATATCTGTTTATTACAAGGGCGTAAGCTTCTTCTGTCTTTGATGTCTAGTAGAAGGACGTTACGCTCCATTTTATTGTTAATGGATTCTATTAACTAGCGTACTGCTTATGGTATATCATTGGCTTAGCAGTTGTGCTTAAGATTTCGGCTCATGAAGTAAGAGTTCTTCTACTTCTTGGGCTTACATTAATAGTGTTCTATTATAGATTTTTGAAGGCTGCTCATTGCGCTCAGCCATCCATTCATGAATTTTATCTCAGAAATATCGAGTCCATTTCTGGAGGCCTCTATTGTTAGGTCTATTATCTACTGCTCAGAATGTCATTCACTTAACAGTTGCTACTATAGCTAGGTAGGCTGTCTGTTTCGGCAGTGTCTCCGTTCGGCTGCCCTCTTCGCTCTGGGCTATTTGACCCAGGGCAAGAAAAAGGGGGGGGGGGGGAGGGTGTTCCCTTGGGTCACCTGTTTTTACTATGAAAACAAGGGGATACCTCCTCCGGAGTTAGTAATTCTGAGCTGTTATTGGGATGGTTGTTTAGTGAGAAGTTTAAGTTTATAAAATTCATTCAAGTCTTAGTTTTTAAAGTATAGCTTTTGAATATTGCATATGTCAACGGACATGATTATGCAATTCTCACACTCTTTTAGGAGTATAAGAGTCTCTATTCTCTAGACTTACTTTATTATTGGCTTACTTTAAAAATTATTAGTATAAGGATTATTGGATATTAATAGAGTACATGGATGTATGAAGCTCAATTTTTGGAAGGTGTTGTATCTTTCTAATTTATCATAAATAAGAAAGATACATGTAAGGCCTATTACTTCTTTTCCCTACAGGGGATGACTCTATTTTATTTTATTGAGCGTATTCCATTTTGCTCTATGTCCTTGGCCCTCCAGCCTTTTTACTATTCAGCTATGTCTGGGTCATTGGTACAGTATAAAAATGTTAAAAAATTTATAGTAATTTATATATTTTTTATACTTACCAATGACCCAGACGGGGATGGCCCTCCCAGGAGTTGGGAACTCTTGCCTCCCCGCTGAGTACATAGCGCTTACCAGGCACTGGTTATTAGAATGATAAATGGCGCCAATTTCGGAACGTCCTTGACACTGCGCATGCGCAGTAGGGGCGAAGTGTGGAGGGCCTCTCAGGACATGTTTTCTTTAGTTTTAGATGCAAATTTTGGGGATTGGGGGGCAAAATTTGTGTTTGGCCCTATATTTTAAGAGTTAGCACCAGCTATGTCTGGGTCATTGGTAAGTATAAAAAATATATAAATTACTATAAATTTTTTAACTTTTCAAATTCTGACCTTTTAGACAGTAATTCTGTTGGTTTCTCTTTTACTGTAGAGTCAGTGAGTTTCATGCACTATCGATGGATGATTTTCACTTTCATGGTTTCGGAATCAATACTTCCGTTACTATTTAGGTTGGATTGTTGCATAAGAGTTAGGCTCCTATTATCCGGAACCTATTATTTTAAGGTCCTTCCGTCTTCGTATGGGCATAGGCCTTTACTCTTTCCGGGTACAGTTTATGTATTTATAAACAGATATCTGTTTATTACAAAGGGCGTAAGCTTCTTCTGTCTTTGATGTCTAGTAGAAGGACGTTACGCTCCATTTTATTGTTAATGGATTCTATTAACTATCGGTACTGCTTATGGTATATCATTGACTTAGCAGTTGTGCTTAAGATTTCGGCTCATGAAGTAAGAGTTCTTCTACTTCTTGGGCTTACATTAATAGTGTCGCTATTATAGATTTTTGAAGGCCGCTCATTGCGCTCAGCCATCCACATTCATGAATTTTATCTTAGAAATATCGAGTCCATTTCTGAAGGCCTCTATTGTTAGGTCTATTATCTACTGCTCAGAATGTCATTCACTTAACAGTTGCTACTATAGCTAGGTAGGCTGTCTGTTTCGGCAGTGTCTCCGTTCGGCTGCCCTCTTCGCTCTGGGCTATTTGACCCAGGGCAAGAAAAAGGGGGGGGGGGAGGGTGTTCCCTTGGGTCACCTGTTTTACTATGAAAACAAGGGGATACCTCCTCCGGAGTTAGTAATTCTGAGCTGTTATTGGGATGGTTGTTTAGTGAGAAGTTTAGGTTTTTAAAATTCATTCAAGTCTTAGTTTTTAAAGTATAGCTTTTGAATATTGCATATGTCAACGGACATGATTATGCAATCCTCAGACACTTTTAGGAGTATAAGAGTCTCTATTCTCTAGACTTACTTTATTTATTGGCTTACTTTAAAAATTATTAGTATAAGGATTATATTGGATATTAATAGAGTACATGGATGTATGAAGCTCAATTTTGGAAGGTGTTGTATCTTTCTAATTTATCATAAATAAGAAAGATACATGTAAGGCCTATTACTTCTTTTTCCCTACCGGGGATGACTCTATTTTATTTTATTGAGCGTATTCCATTTTGCTCTATGTCCTTGGCCCTCCAGCCTTTTTACTATTCAGCTATGTCTGGGTCATTGGTACAGTATAAAAATGTTAAAAAATTTATAGTAATTTATATATTTTTTATCCTTACCAATGACCCAGACGGGGATGGCCCTCCCAGGAGTTGGGAACTCTTGCCTCCCCGCTGAGTACATAGCGCTTACCAGGCACTGGTTATTAGAATGATTAATGGCGCCAATTTCGGAACGTCCTTGACACTGCGCATGCGCAGTAGGGGCGAAGTGTGGAGGGCCTTTCAGGACATGTTTTCTTTAGTTTTAGATGCAAATTTTGGGGATTGGGGGGCAAAATTTGTGTTTGGCCCTATATTTTAAGAGTTAGCACCAGCTATGTCTGGGTCATTGGTAAGTATAAAAAATATATAAATTACTATAAATTTTTTAACTTTCATGTAAATTTATAGAAATGAAATATCTCCTAACTAACAGGTTCTTCTCTTAACTGAATAACCCTGTTAATTGAATATAATTTCCCAACACAAAACCATTTCCCATACCTTCAGTACAAATTTGACCTGTTAATTGAATACAGGTTTTTGAGTAAACTCCTGTTAATTGAATAAAAAATCTTGTATCCTGTCGAGAAATTATCCTGACTCACCCCAGTTTTCCTTTGTTTATAGACCTATTTGGCTTCATCCAATACAGGCATGTAATCTATTATATCTTTTTTGACAGAGCTCATGGAGCTGTGTCAAAAAGATATAAAAGAATAAATACTAAATTTATCTCTAGAATACAGGAAATTGACACAGTCCCTGTTCATTGAATATTCCTGTTAACCCTTTACCCAATGCAGACGATAACAAAATTTATTATTTTAAATATCATTTTTTTAAATTTTTCAAAAAATTTCAACAAAACTATATCATGTGACCCCTCGGTGGAATGAGCTCGGCGAGCTCGTTCCAATGAGGGGTCACATGATATGGTTTTGTTGAAATTTTTTGAAAAAATATTTTTTCAACTGCTGAATTTGCATATTACGCGGGCGGATGCGGCCGATTCGTTGGGTAAAGGGTTAATTGAATAATGTTCATTGGCAAAGTAGCTATTCAATTAACAGGGTTTCACTGTACTGACTTCTAGCATAGTGAGATTTATATGAAATATCTCATTTTCTAACACTTCTAATGTTCATCATTGTATTTTGTTCCTTTCCAGGGTGAAGGATCAAAAATTAAAAATGGAAAAGATCTCTATTTGCACAGCTTTCAGTCTCAACACATGGCAACTTATGTAATTGAGAATAAGGTAAGTTTCATTTATATTTTCATTTTTATCAACTGTGCAATTTTTACCTGCGTCGCCAGCGGCAGAGCAGGTCTAGTAACCGCTCAACACTGTCCGTCCATCAGTCCATCTGTCAGTCCATCCAAAACACTTCTTCCGTCAAAGTTTTCCTGGCTTCTATGAAAGGGAATGATTTTATATTTGGTCTGCTGCTTCATAATGATGAGTTGTATCGTGTATCTAATTTTGAGTTCTGCCATGCAGCCACTTCCTGTTTGCCCATACTTTGAAGTCTGTTCATCTCTGTAATCAATTGCATGCAGCGACGCAGGTCCAGACCCAGCATTGGTTTTGGCTTGTTTTCAATTTGATACGTGTTAACCCTTTGAACTGTTTTTCCGGCCGTGCCACAAGCTACATCATAATGTCGTTAAGTGGGATGGCTAAAAGATAAATGTGTGGTGTAGAACAATCAATATTTTCAACGTGCAGCCCTAAGGCTGCACGTTGAAAATATTAATTGGTCTAACCCCAAATAATAAATGTGGACTCTTCCAATTGCTGTCATTGAACTGACATGGAACATACCACCAGGGTCCAAAGGGTTAATAAAGACGCCCAGTTAATTTGCATATATGTTTTTTGTACCATATCGGTGCAAATTGACCTGTTCCTTGAATATTTAAAAGAAATTCTATTAGTTGAATTAATATAAATTAATATATTATGAAAACATGAGTGTTCTCAAACATCATGAATACTGTTTTGGGTTCCAGAATAGTGTTATCACATGGATGCCAATGATTATATCATGAGTGCCGATGGAAATATATTAGTTATTCATGTACTGGTATATTCCAGGGTGTATGGAAAGTTACACTGGTTTGAAAACAAATACACCATGGAGCACAGTCAAAGGTGTATCAGTTTTCAAACCCCTGGAAATTTCTATACACCCTGGAATATACGTAGATAACAAATTTATTTTCTCACTAAATTCCTTCACATTTAAGAAAAATTTCAATTCCGTAGAATGTTTTGTTTGACAGAGTTCTATGGTCAAACAAAATATAATGGGTTAGGCCCCTCAAAGTTGATCTTCTGTTTCTCAGGCCATTTTTCGGAAAACTGCATGTGGGCGGGAAGTTTTTTATTTTATATTTTATTTTTGTAATTTTTTCTTTGCCATCAAAAGTTCACGTTGTTGGTTTGTTTTATGTTTTAGGCCTCAAAATCTACAGAATAGCATGGGTGGTGGTGAATTTCGTCCCGTGAGTACAAGAAGGCTTTGCAATGCTGAAGCATTGCAAAGCCTTGATGCACTGAAGGGACAAATATATCAATTTTATTAATTTGGGTAAAATATCAGAGATAAATCATTGAATTTTTATTCTTTTAAGTTTGCTTTGGTTACAAAAAGAGAGAATGCGGCAGGCTTGGCAATTTCAGGAGAGCGATTTTTTAGCTCTCCTTACTGCCCTCCTGAAAGAATTAAGGAGAGCGAAAAATTGCCCTCCTAAATATTTTGATCTGGGATGATTGAGATTACATGTATTATGCTCACATTAAATTTTTGTTGTAAAGCAAAAATGTAATTTAACTTTGACGTCACATAACATCACGTAATTTCATTTTGAAAGTGGTTTAGTGGTAAAAGGTGATGGCTGCAACCATACCCAACCACAGTTTCAATCATTTGAAGCAAAATGGGTCACAGCAATATTTTTTTTTCTCTGTTTTAAGTTCAACAACTGACATCACAGTTTGAGGGGTAATTATTCAAGGAATATTGACACTATAATATACTACCATTACTACTATCCTGTCACTTGAAGCACTTGCACCAGGATGTGACTGTAGATTCAAGCAGACCTGTTGTCCAAGAAAGTCATACGCCTACCACTACCACTTTCAACCCCCCTTGGGGGGGGGGGGGGGGGGGTGAAGGTGGTAGTGGTAGGCGTATGACTTTCTTGGACAACAGATCTGGGTACACACACAGGTCTTGTCAAGTGTGTGTTCGCTTGTTGAGTGAGACATCTAGATGTCTAAAAGATTTCGCTTTACCTTAGTAAAGTTAATAAAATCACTGATGTAGTCTGTTGGTTTCAGTTTCAATGAGTTTGTTCAACTGGATACTTAAAATGCTGTGTAAAGCTAATTGCTCTCCTAAGCTGATTGAGGAGAGCGATTTTTTGCCCTCCTGCATTTTTCAGAGTGCCACGCCTGATGCGGCAGCCAAAAGGACCATGCGAGAGGGCCTTAGAAACATATTTTTAACTTTTTTAGGCCTTATCTAAAGTTATTTCATAATGAGATATTTCAAAGATAAATGAATCGGTCAATAATATGCTCTTCAGAATAATTGGAGATTACCTTGACATTGATGAGGTATAAATAGATGTTCAGACTTTTTACAATCTGACAAAACAACAGAAGAAAGCGAACAAATACTGTCCAAGTGACATTTTGAATGAGAAAAAGAATAATTGATAACTCTCCATCAAACTATAGTTCCATTAGTGACCTAATTTTTTGTCATGAATAACTCAAAATTAAAGGTGTTATTTTTCAGTGGGGGTATATAGGATTCGCCTTGTCCATATGTCCGTCCGTCCCAAAATTCAGTCATGAATAACTTGTAAAGTACTTGGTTGAGTGACTTGATACTTGGTATGCAAGTGTATCCTACTGCTGTATACCCATAGTGAAATGCAGGTGTTATTTCCAGAGTCATTGCCCTTTATGGATTTAGAATTTGTCCGCCTTGAAATTAATTCATGAATAACTTGTAGAGTACTCACTGGAATGACTTCATATTTGATGTGCAAGTCTATCCTATTGATGTCTACCCATATTACAAGACATATGTTATGCAGTGTATTATTGTAGGTGGAATTGCATTTTATGGACTTTGATTTTGTCCGTCCGTCCGTCCCAAAATTCAATCATGAATAACTTGTAAGGCCTAAAAAAATAAAAATCTGTTTCTCAGGCCCTCTTGAATGGTCCTTTTGACTGCTGCATGCTCTCTTTTTATAACCAATCCAAACTTAAAAAAATCAAAATCAAATGGTTTATGTCTGATATTTTACCCAAGTTAATAAAATTGTCCCTTGAGTGTAAGAAGACTTTGCAATGCTTTAGCATTGCAAAGCCTTCTTGCACTCAAGGGATGTAATACACCACTACCCATGCTATTCTATAGGTTATGAGGCCTAAAACATAAAATAAACCAAGAACATGAACTTTTTAATGGTAATGAAATAATTACAAAAATAAAAAAAAAAAAATTAAAAAAACGCCTGCCTGCATGCAATTTTACAAAAAATGGCCTGAGAAACAGAAGATCTACTTCATGAGGCCTAAAGTACTTGGTTGAGTGACTTGATATTTGGTATGCAAGGGTATCCTATTGCTGTATACCCATACTGAAATGCAAATGCTAAAGAGTCATTGCCTTTATGGAATTTGTCCACTTTGAAATTAATTCATGAATAACTTGTAGAGTATTCAGTGGAATGACTTCATATTTGGTGTGCAAGTCTATCCTGTTGATGTCTACCCACAGTACAAGGCAGATGTTATGCAGTGTATTATTGTAGGAGTTATTGCATTTTATGGACTTTGATTTTGACAGTCCCAAAATTCAATCATGAATAACTCGTTTAATTAAGGGTATCTTCATGGTGTAATCAACTCCTCCCACAATTTCTAATGTAGAGAGTTGAAACTTTAGGATGTGGTTACACATGTCTTGCAGATGCGCAACATATATAAAGTTTGCAGAAAAATATTTTTTTCATGGAATTATCAAATCAAGTCACTCTCACATTTTGTGAAGAGGTTGGGGTACCTTTTTGTGTCACCGTATGATGACACTTAATAGTTCTTATGATATATGCCCCAATGGTCTGTAATCTGTCACAGGTCTGCCATCTGTCATCTTTCAGCATCACCCAATGTTTCATTTTTGTAATGCTATCCATGGTATTGCAGGCGGGGGTATATGCCACCCACGACTTTGCTTTAGTTATCATTTTATTTAAATGAACAGCCTTGTTAATTTGAATACACATACCATTATCATAAACTATTTTTATGAATTTAAAATTGCCTGCATTATTCATGTTTATGCACTGGACTAAACCAATGTGTAAATATTTCAAGTGGGTGAGGGTATTGTTTACGTTGTATCTGTCAGCTGATCAAACAACTAGATTACAGTCTGCCAGTAAATAATTTCTATGAGCTATTTTACCACAAGTGGAAATACATAATTTTTGAGCTCAGGAATGAGATAATCATCAGTGTTCATATAAAAACTCTTCATTCATTGTGGATGATGGAACAAGTAATTTTCTTAATCTCTGGAAGGTTATGGAACTTTCAGACTTATTTTTTTCCCTTGTATTGAAAGTTATAAAATGCTGAATTTACAGTACGGCCACCATGGACTGGTCACTTTTCACGGGTGGGCAATATTTCCATTGACGCAATATTGGATTCAAAAAACTAGTTATAGGAATAAACATCGAAACTTTAATTAATGAAGCACAGGGTGCATCCCGGTACTTCATTAATTAACATTTTGATGATGATGATAGTTATTGCCAGGTAAACTCATGCTTGGATATCATTGCCCACACGTGGATTACGACCAGCCCACAGTGACTGTACTGTGTGGGAAATCATGGATTTTTAAATTGCTGAACAAAAGTCACTGAACAATGATGTAATTTACTCTCAAATATTGAATATTTTGTTGATGGTAGTGGTTATCAGTTTGATCTTTAAAATGAACTTGGATGGATGCCCTTTATGTTAGGCTGCACAAAGTAGATCTTTTGTTTCTCAGGCCATTATTTGTAAAATTGCATGCGGTGAGTGGTTTTTTATTTTATTTTTTATTTCCATAATTATTTCTTTGCCATCAAAAAGTTCATGTTCTTGTTTTATGTATTAGGCCTCATAATCAGTGGAGTAGCATGGCGGTGGTGTATTTTGTCCCTTGAGAGGAAGAAGGCATTGCAATGCTAATGCATTGCAAAGCCTTCTTGCACTCAAGGGACAAATTTATATATCAGATATAAACCATTTAATTTTTCTTTTTCTTTAAGTTTACATTGGTTATCAAAAGAAAGCATGCGACAACCAAAAGGACCATGTGGGAGAGCCTGAGAAACAGATTTTTAAATTTTTTAGGCCTTAAATGATAGTTCTACTAAAATGAATTTGATTCATGTGTTCTTTGCTCTCATTGAGAACCATGGGAACTGGAGCAGTGCTTGATTACTGCGGTACGCAATGTTTGCCCTGGACTGGTCACTTTCCACTGTTGGGCAATATTTCCACTGACGTGATAATATTAGACTGCAAGCACTAATTATGGGATTAATCATCAAAAATTTAATTAAAATTTTGCTGTTGATGATTTTACCTGTGTCGCCAACGGCAGAGCAGGTCCAGTAACCGCTTGACTCCGTCCATCAGTCCGTCACATTTGTCAGTCCATCCGAAACACTTTTTCCGTCAAGTTTTTCTTGGCTTCTATGAAAGGGAATGATTTTATATTTGGTCTGCTGCTTCATAATGATTAGTTGTATCGTGTAAGCAATTCTCAGATCTGCCATGCAGCCACTTCCTGTTTGCCGATACTTTGAAATTTTACTGTACCCACTGAACATTGAAATTATCCGAAACACTTTTTCCGTCAAGCTTTTCTTGGCTTCTATGAAACGGAATGATTTTATATTTGGTCTGCTGCTTTATAAAGATGAGTTGTATCGTGTAAGCAATTTTCAGATCTGCCCTGCAGCCACTTCCTGTTTGCCGATACTTTGAAATTTTACTGTACCCACTGAACATTGAAATTTTTCGTCAAACTTTTCTCGGCTTCTATGCAAGGGATTGATTTTATATTTCATCTGGAGCCTGATAATGATCAGTTGTATCGTGTATGCAATTTTCAGATCTGCCATGCAGCCACTTCCTGTTTGCCGATTCAATTGCATGCAGCGACGCAGGTCCAGACTCGGTATTGGTCTTGTTATTA
The DNA here is from genome assembly GCA_031216915.1 of Pictodentalium vernedei. Taxonomy (NCBI): domain Eukaryota; kingdom Metazoa; phylum Mollusca; class Scaphopoda; order Dentaliida; family Dentaliidae; genus Pictodentalium; species Pictodentalium vernedei. The sequence continues at coordinate 485,240,148 of CM062293.1, read as the reverse complement.
CCTGGTAAATGCATTGTAACCATGCCTGCCCCCACGTGGATTACAACCAGTCCATGGCAAATGTACTGTAAGAAAGTTCTACTTCACTGGTAAAATAGGATCCAGTTAGGCCCCACAAAGTAGATCTTCTGTTTCTCAGGAAATTTTTTGTAAAAAAGATTGTGGGCGGGCGTTTTTATTTTATTTTTATTTTTGTATTTATTTCTTTGCCATCAGAAGTTCATGTTTTTGGTTTGTTTTATGTTTTAGGCCTCATAATCTACAGAATAACATGAGTGGTGGTATATTTTGTCCCTTGAGTGTAAGAAGGCTTTGCATTGCAAAACTTTATTGCACAAAAGGGACAAATTTATCAATTTTATTAACTTGGGTAAAATACCAGACATAAACCATTTAATTTTTATTAGCTCAACTTTGGCGAAGCCAAATTTGAGCTTATGCTATTGCCCGTCGTCCATCTGTCCGTCTGTTTGTCTGTCCGTCAACAATGGGATACGGCTCGGGCTAGAGGTCGTATTTATGAACCAATCTTTACGAAACTTCTTGGGTACCTTTGTTATGACTGTGGGACGAGAACGAGTGTTTTTGGGTGCGGTCCGAAATTCAAGATGGCTGCCAGCTGCCATTTTGTACCGACGATGCAGAAATCTGTTTTTTGTACAGAACTTCCATATGAAAGCTCTGATTTGAATAATTTTTTGTATACATGTTTAGTACCATGGGATACATCACATATAATACGGGTTTTTTTCTCGTGTGTAAATTATGCAAATTAGACTAACTTTGATGTTTTTTGGTGTTACTTTCAGCACTGTAAGTGCAAATGCCAATACGGCTCGGGCTAGAGGCCGTATTTATGAACCGATCTTTACAAAACTTCTTGGGTACCTTTGTTATCACCGTGAGACGAGAACGAGTGTTTTGGGGTCCGGTCCGAAATTCAAGATGGCCGATGGCAGCCATTTTGTACGAAATTTGGTGCAATCAGATTTTTGCACAGAACTTCCATATGAAAGCGCTGATTTGAATAATTTTTTGTTTGAATGTTTAGTAGCATGGGATACATCACATATAATACAGGTTTTTTTCTCGTGCAGAAATTATGCAAATTAGATGAACTTTGATTTTTTCAGTGCTGCTTACACACAGTAAGTACACATGTCAATACGGCTCGGGCTAGAGTCTGTATTTATGAACCGATCTTCACGAAACGTCTGGGGTACCTTTGTTATCACCTTGGGACGAGAACGAGTGTTTCTGGGTGCGGTCCAAAATTCAAGATGGCTGCCAGTGGCCAGTTTGTATCCATATTAGGTCTAATCAGTTTTTTTGTACACAACTTCTATACGGCTCAGGCTAGATGCCGTATTTTTGAACCGATCTTTACAAAACTTCTTGGGTACCTTTGTTATTACCGTGGGATGAGAACAAGTGTTTTGGGGTGTGGTCCGAAATTCAAGATGGCCACCAGCAGCCATTTTGTACCAAAATTAGTGCAATCAGTCTTTTGTACAGAACTTCTGTATGAAAGTTCTGATTTGAATAAATTTTTGTATGAATGTTTAGTAACATGGAATACATCACATATAGTACGGGTTTTTTTCTCGTGCAGAAATTATGCAAATTAGATGAACTTTGATTTATTCAGTGCTACTTATACTCTGTAAGTGCACATGTCAATACGGCTCGGGCTAGAGGCTGTATTTATGAACCGATCTTCACAAAATTTCTTGGGTACCTTTGTTATCACCTTGGGATGAGAACGAGTGTTTCTGGGCGCGGTCCAAAATTCAAGATGGCTGCCAGTGGCCATTTTGTACCGAAATTAGGTCCAATCAGTTTTTTGTCACAACTTCTACACAGCTCATATTTGTGAACTGATCTTCACGAAACTTCTTGGGTACCTTTGTTTTCACCTTGGGACAGGAATGAGTGTGTTTTGGGGTGCCTTTGTTATCACTGTGCTATGAGAACAAATATTTTGGGGTTCAGTCAGACCCACTCTGGGACTCAAAGATTTTTTCTAGTTTAGCATCTGACTGTCACCCACCTTTACAATACTTTACCTATACATTTGTTACACGCAACGCTCAGTATTTATGTACAGACTGTCACAATACTTTATATGTACCTTTGTTATCAGGTCATTACCTAGATGTTTGTCATTGCTGTGTCACATACTATACATGTACATGTCTTTGTCTTGACAAGTTGAGCTACAGTGTCATTGACACTTTCACTATCCCCCCCACAACAAGTTTTGGAGGGGTATACTGGGATCATCTTGTCCATTTATCTGTCCATCCATCCATCCATCTGTCTGTCCATCCATCTATAGGCATAATTTTGTCCTGAGATTTTCTCAGACGATTATGGACCATTGTCATCAAAATTTGGTATGAATGTTCACCACCATGGGAACCTGTGCACCTGCGATAATAGTTCTGGTGGGACTATTTTTGCCAGAGTTATAAAAAAAACATGCAGGAGGGCCTGAGAAACAGATTTTTAGCTCACCACCTTTAGTTGTGTGAGCTTATGGAATGGCTCGGTCGGTCGGCGTCGGCATCACCGTACGTGTCCAATAATGTTAAAGTTTCTGTTTAGGTCACTTATTCGCCCTATTTCCATATCATGGCTTTTATAATGCTGCTATATGATGATTATTATCATTTTACCATGATTTAACCCCTCATACCCTACATTTTAGACATTTTTCTTGACATTTTTAGTTGCGTTTAGTTTTCTGTTTAGCTCAGAATTTCATGTTTAACTTAGTGTTTAGGTCAGCTGCTGTGCTCCTTCTCTTCCCATGGCAATTATTTTCATCATACATGTTCCTCAGTATCATTGTTCCATGATTAACCCCTCATACCCTGCATTTTAAACATTTTTCTTGACATTTTTAGTTGCGTTTAGTTTTCTGTTTAGCTCGGAATTTCATGTTTAACTTAGTGTTTAGGTCAGCTGCTGTGCTCCTTCTCTTCCCATGGCACTTATATTCATCATACATGTTCCTCAGTATCATTGTTCCATGATTAACCCTTCATACTCTGCATTTTAAACATTTTTCTTGACATTTTTAGTTGCGTTTAGTTTTCTGTTTAGCTCAGAATTTCATGTTTAACTAAGTGTTTAGGTCAGCTGCTGTGCTCCTTTTCTTCCCACAGCACTTATATTCATCATACATGTTCCTCAGTATCATTGTTCCATGATTAAGCCCTCATACCCTGCATTTTAAACATTTTTCTTGACATTTTTAGTTGCGTTTAGTTTTCTGTTTAGCTCGGAATTTCATGTTTAACTTAGTGTTTAGGTCAGCTGCCGTGTTCCTTCTCTTCCCATGGCACTTATATTCATCATACATGTTCCTCAGTATCATTGTTCCATGATTAACCCCTCATACCCTGCATTTTAAACATTTTTCTTGACATTTTTAGTTGCGTTTAGTTTTCTGTTTAGCTCGGAATTACATGTTTAACTTAGTGTGTAGGTCAGCTGCTGTGCTCCTTTTCTTCCCACAGCACTTATATTCATCATACATGTTCCTCAGTATCATTGTTCCATGATTAACCCCTCATACCCTGCATTTTAAACATTTTTTTTGACATTTTTAGTTGCGTTTAGTTTTCTGTTTAGCTCGGAATTTCATGTTTAACTTAGTGTCTAGGTCAGCTGCTGTGCTCCTTTTCTTCCCATGGCACTTATATTCCTCATACATGTTCCTCAGTATCATTGTTCCATGATTAACCCCTCATACCCTGCATTTTAAACATTTTTTTTGACATTTTTAGTTGCGTTTAGTTTTCTGTTTAGCTCGGAATTTCATGTTTAACTTAGTGTCTAGGTCAGCTGCTGTGCTCCTTCTCTTCCCATGGCACTTATATTCATCATACATGTTCCTCAGTATCATTGTTCCATGATTAACCCCTCATACCCTGCATTTTAAACATTTTTCTTGACATTTTTAGTTGCGTTTAGTTTTCTGTTTAGCTCAGAATTTCATGTTTAACTAAGTGTTTAGGTCAGCTGCTGTGCTCCTTCTCTTCCCATGGCACTTATATTCATCATACATGTTCCTCAGTATCATTGTTCCATGATTAACCCTTCATACCCTGCATTTTAAACATTTTTCTTGACATTTTTAGTTGCGTTTAGTTTTCTGTTTAGCTCAGAATTTCATGTTTAATTAAGTGTTTAGGTCAGCTGCTGTGCTCCTTTTCTTCCCACAGCACTTATATTCATCACACATGTTCCTCAGTATCATTGTTCCATGATTAACCCCTCATACCCTGCATTTTAAACATTTTTCTTGACATTTTTAGTTGCATTTAGTTTTCTGTTTAGCTCGGAATTTCATGTTTAACTTAGTGTTTAGGTCAGCTGCCATGTTCTTTCTCTTCCCATGGCACTTATATTGATCATACATGTTCCTCAGTATCATTGTTCCATGATTAACCCCTCATACCCTGCATTTTAAACATTTTTTTTGACATTTTTAGTTGCGTTTAGTTTTCTGTTTAGCTCGGAATTTCATGTTTAACTTAGTGTCTAGGTCAGCTGCTGTGCTCCTTCTCTTCCCATGGCACTTATATTCATCATACATGTTCCTCAGTATCATTGTTCCATGATTAACCCCTCATACCCTGCATTTTAAACATTTTTCTTGACATTTTTAGTTGCGTTTAGTTTTCTGTTTAGCTCAGAATTTCATGTTTAACTAAGTGTTTAGGTCAGCTGCTGTGCTCCTTTTCTTCCCATGGCACTTATATTCCTCATACATGTTCCTCAGTATCATTGTTCCATGATTAACCCCTCATACCCTGCATTTTAAACATTTTTCTTGACATTTTTAGTTGCGTTTAGTTTTCTGTTTAGCTCAGAATTTCATGTTTAACTTAGTGTTTAGGTCAGCTGCTGTGCTCCTTCTCTTCCAATGGCACTTATATTCATCATACATGTTCCTCAGTATCATTGTTCCATGATTAACCCCTCATACCCTGCATTTTAAACATTTTTCTTGACATTTTTAGTTGCGTTTAGTTTTCTGTTTAGCTCAGAATTTCATGCTTAACTTAGTGTTTATGTCAGTTTCTGTGTTTTACTTTTAAGAGGTTGTGTTTAGGTAAGCTTTGTCGCATGTTATGAGCCTGTTTGATACAGTTCTTGTGTTTGCCAAAGTTACTATCAAAGAGGAATGTTGGTGAGCTATAGGGCGTTGGCGTCCTTCTTGTTAACTTTTTTAGGACTTGCCAACACCTATGGGTGGAAATCTTTTGAAGGGGCAGCATACATACGCATAATTGGCTAAACTTGACTTCATACCTATGTTACTGTCACAGATGCTAAACATGACTTCAAAGACCAAAAAATAAGTAAATCTTTCTTCTCAATGGGAACCACACAAACTGGAGCAGTGCTTGACTACTGTGGTAAATAAGCTCTGTTTTACTGGTATAATAGGTCCTATAATGCCGGGGTTGTGAGTCTGTATGATTTCCTCTTCCATTTGATGTTGCTGTAAATATGGATTTTAACAAGATATATTTCACAGCTAACTTGTTGCATGCCAAATTCAGTTATAAAGACAATTAATTAAGAATCATGCTGAAAGGTTTCAAAAAATTTACAATGATTGGACATTGTCTTGATTAACCCTTTACCTAACATGAAAAGCAGACGACACTTGCAAAAACAATTCTTGAATAACTAATTTTTTTCATTTTTTGTCTCAAAAACATACGTTATGACCCCTCGTTGGAACGAGCTCGACGAGCTCGTTCCAACGAGGGTTCATAACCTATGTTTTTGAGACAAAAAATGAAAAAATAATAAAAATTCAATGGCGATTTTTGAGAATCGCGCTGGCCGGTTTTGGCCATTACGTTGGGTAAAGGGTTAACATTGTCAATGTTACCTTTTATGCTGTGTGATGGCCATATGAGGCCAAAGTTATTCACAAAATTTGTCATTCATATTTGAAGTTTTTCAATTTTTGCTTTTAAACACATTTTATGGATGTTCATTGTATTGAGCGATTGAATCATTTCAATGTAGGGGTCATAAGATATGTTTTTGAGTCGAAAATGAAAAAAAGTTTAGTAAGGCCTAAAAAAGTTACAAATCTGTTTCTCATGCCCTCCCGCTTGGTCCTCTTGGCTGCCACATGCTCTCTTTTTATAACCAATCCAGAGTTAAAAAAATAAAAATAAAAAGGTTTTTGTCTGATATTTTACCCAAGTTAATAAAATTGGTAAATTTGTTCCTTTAGTGCAACAAGGCTTTGCAATTCTCTAGCATTGCAAAGCCTTCTTACACTCAAGGGACGAAATACATCACCACCCATGCTATTCTGTAGATTATAAGGCTTAAAACATAAAACAAACCAAGAACATGAACTTTTGATGGCAAAGAAATAATTACAAAAATAAAAAATTAAATTAAAAAATAAAAAAAAATATCTGCCCACTGCAACTTGACAACAAATGTCATGAGAAACAGAAGATCTACTCTGTGGGGCCTTATTCAAGAATTTCTTCTTGGAAATATCTTTTAGTTGTGTTAGGAAAAGGGTTAAAATGTTTTGAAAATAATTTTTTAGAAGTGTTCATAATTTCCTAATTATGTTTCAGGCCTGGAGTAAGGTGAAGGTCAATTTGGATTGCAATAGAAGCAGAAATGTGACAAGTAACCATGATGATCTTGAACAAACAGTAGATGTTGCCCCTCATCAGTCAACAGTAAGTGTTTATAGGAAGTCAGTGATGTTCACATTTATTTGAGGTGAAACTTGCATAATTGCACCATAAAGTCTGTACAATAGGTGAAGAATGGAATATTGTTTACTCTTAACACTTTGAAACTGAGAGGGTGCTTTTTTGGTCCAAGAACATGATACCTCATAATTTCATTAAGCAGGAAGGGTGCTAAGTACATGTGTGGGGTAGACCAATCAATATTTTCAGCGTACTGTCCCAAGGCTGCATTCTGAAAATATTAATTGGGCTACCCCCAAATAATGAATATGGACTCTTCCAATTGCTGCTATTGAATTGACATGGGAGATACCACAAGGTTTCTAAAGGTTATGGGCTGGATCAGTTTTCAAACAAATTCCACTGCACTATTACGTACAAGTCCAGAGGCTCAGCCGTGATTTCTTAACAAATCTTAGCTGCCAGTATAGACATGACCAGAAACCATTGCCTTTATTGCATGATGATTGTCTGGAAAACTTTTGAATGATTGCATGTTAGGACACCGGCTTCTGTAATTGTTTGTCAAAGTCGGAATTAAGCCTGTCAGGAATGAAACCCTCTAAAATGGTAGGTTTACCCTGATAATACCTTCAGCTTTTTGAAAAATAATAAAATGCACAAAAGAAGTATCAGCTACTGAACCTTAACCCTTCACTTAAGGGCTTGGAGATTTTTATACATTTTCAATTTATGTTGAAAGTGTACCTCCTGTGGCTTTGCAGTTGTTTCTAGTCAATTCTTGGCTGCTTACAGGGCAGCCAAGACTTGCCAATAAACAATTGACAAGGTACTCAGAAAACAAGTTTAGGGTTTACAAACAGTGCATGTTGGAACACCTGTTCCTTTGCATTAAAAAGTTATTAATAAGAATTTAGGGTTAAGTTTGAATCCAGAGGTCCACAGGCTGTTACACTGTTCATGCAATAAATGCCTTGTCATGGAATTTGAGAGTTATCACCTGTTTGGAAACACCACATCATGGGTGTTAACCCTTTACCCAACACGACGATTTCAAAATTTATTATTTTAAATATCATTTTTAGCTGCGACTAGCAGCTCTATAAGTTGCAATGTCGGTCTGTCGGTATGTCTGTCGGTATGTCTGTCGGTCTGTCTGTGACCAAAGAGTTTCAAAACTCAATAACTTTGAAATACTTGATGGAATGACTTTGTATTTGGCATGTAAGTGTATCTGATTGATGTCTAGCCACTGTTCAATGCATGTGTTGTTCCAAATATTTTTCTGTCGGTCTGTCTTTGGCCAACGAGTTTCATGTCGGTCTGTCTGTGACCAACGAGTTTAAAAGCCTCAATAACTTTTGAAATACTTGATGGAATGACTTTATATTTGGCATGTAAGTGTATCTTATTGATGTCTAGCCACTGTTTAATGCATGTGTTGTTCCAAATATTTTTCTTGGAGTTATGGCCCTTGATGAACTTAGAATTTTGTGACTAACGAGTTTCTAAAAGAATAACTTTCAAACTACCTGGTGGAATGACTTCATATTTGATTTGCAAGTGTATCTCATTCATGTCTAGCCCATGTCCGATGCAAATGTTGTTCCAAATATTTTTCTTGTTTTTTTTTCACCATCACCTGTAAATTACCCCTGAGAATATTTTTTGGACTTGCAGATTGCACCACCCGTCGCAGCTACGGCGTCGACATCGCGATTTTAAAAAAAATTTCAAACAATTTCAACAAAACCATATCATGTGACCCCTCTTTGGAATGAGCTCGTTCCAAAGAGGGGTCACATGATATGGTTTTGTTGAAATTTTTCGAAAAATAATATTTTTTCAGCTGCTGAATTTGCATATTACGTGGGTGGATGCAGGCGATTCGTTGGGTAAAGGGTTAAAGTGACCATGAATTCCCCACATACTTTGTGTATGAATTCTATACATATTTTGTGTTTTTCAAATTAATATAACACAGCTACATACTTCAGTGAATTTTCTCAAAATGTTTGTCACCATTTCAGTAATACCATAATTTGTTAAATTCAAAAGTAATGGTTTCACGCACCGAAGGTGTGCAGGGACGGTATGGGGAACAAGCCCCTTTCAACCCTCGGTGACAGTATAATTTTGGGTTGACACATGTCTAGGCGTGTTGAAGGAGGAAAAGGAAGGAGGGAAAAGGTTTATCCCCTTCTGGCCTCTTTGCGGCTCTTCTTTGGTGGAGGTTGGCATGGTGATGGGGCTGATGGTGGTGATGAAGTGCGCGCGTAATGATCTTTTAGGTATTCTCTTGCTTTTGCCTGTTCTGCTCTTGACAACTCTATTTCTCTCATTATGGTCTCAAGAGAGACTGGTGGCTGTACCGCTCCCGGGCTTTCCGGTAGTGAAGGAAGGGGGGAGTGAGGTGTGGGAGGCGGTGAAAAAGCAACTTCCAGTTCCTCCTCAGTCTCCACTGGATGTTCCTCATCCAACTGTACCAGCTCAGGAGCCGGCAGTTGATTGGGTGTACCAGTGGGACTAGGAGGGGAACTGGCGGCTGCCTCCTGAGCCTCCACCCCCTCACTCAACTGGCTAATTTAACAAATCTCCGGCCATTTGTTCACATTCACTCTTCTGATCTCAGAGCGTGAGAGATCAGAAGTGTAAATGTGAATGAATGGCCGGAGATTTGTTAAATTAGCCAGTGAGCTAGTTTTTATATTGGGGAGCAGTCCGTACTATGTTTATGCCATTTGTCTGTCCATATGTCTCCATTGGTCCATTAACCTTTTTCAGTCCTCACAACAACATGAAAACCAAATGTCAAGTGGATCCTATTTTTAATGGTTGATTATTGATGAATAGAAGGTTCTTTTTAATATCAGCATTCTGATACTGATATGACCTCATGCCAGCCATCTTGGATTTTCATAATTTTTGCTTGTTCATACTCGAACTTGAAAACCAAATGTCCAGTGATTCTGTATCCATGCAATAACTTGCAAACCAAACCTCGAACAGAGATAATTTTTAATGGCGGGTTAATGGTGACTAGAGGCTAAACTTATTCACAAAAGTTGTTATTCATATTTGATTATTTTTCAATTTTTACCTTTAAAACACATTTTATGGATCACCATTGGGAGTGACTTATTGAATCCAGACATGTTAACCTTCCAAAATTTTTTTCAGGGAGATTGAAGAAAATTTTCAGGGAGATGACATGATTTTCAGGGAGATTTTTTTTTGCACGTAGAAGCCACGTGTGGATCAATTTTAAATACAAATTAATACCAAATACCCCCCCCCCCCCCCCACCCCCCACAGACATAACAGGAAACAGTCCAACAACAATACATCAAAGGAACATACGCCAACGTTCTACTAACCGGTGACTGTCAGTGAGATTTTGATGAGCTCCCAGTGAGACTCGGATGCTTGTCAGTGAGATTTTTGCACATGGGCAGCACATCAATAATTTCCATGTTACCACCCCCCACCCCCCCACACACACACACACATACATTAAACATTCCACCCTAATGTGTTTTATTTGAACAATTTGTCCTTTCAAAAGCCAAAACATAGAAATATAGAGAAAAACAGAAATCAAAAATATGGATGTGGTCATGTGCCAATATCTGAGTTGTTCCAATGACACCCATATTTCAGTGGTTTTATGTACAAAATGTTTGGAGATATTTTCGACCTTTTCAGCACTATATCAGTTTTGATGCTGTGTTGAAAGTTTTGGATCTATTTGGGAAATTATGGGTACTTGCGGTGACCTGCGGTAACCTGCGGCGATCTGTGGTGTTTAGGCACACCCCGAGCCCGGTTGTTGTGGTAATTCGATCTGCCAAAGCTCAGCGCCCCATCTAACCACACCGGGTACTCACTGGAAGTAGTTGGTCATTTACGAAGGGGATTTGGAATGGGGTGATCATTTTTCAGTGAAACGTGAACATTATGCCACAGCCAGCCCAGGACGAAACATCTCCAGGATATTTAATTTATTTTGTTGTCCATTTATCACAACGAATGAAAAACGTCCAAGTGCCGTAAATTAGCAACTTTTTAGAGATTTTTTTCACCAAAAACATAATTTTTTTCACAGCCTGCTTTAGAAAATTGCGAATCGGAAATTTTTCCCAATATATTGAAAATTACGGCTACTCATATGTTTGAGACGTTTGTCTGCAAAATTGGCTATAATTATCTGAAGTGAAAGTGAAATCCAAAATGCACAATAATAAATTTGTGCGTACTTTTGCACATGTTCGATTGGACAAAATTTATGCGTATGGAACTTATTTTTCGATTTCACTGCTACTTGTATACAAGCAAAGGTGTGCCTTTAATATATAATCATTTTCAGCAATTATCCTGCATCTCAAATTCATTTAATCTGCCTGTCAAACGTGTTGCAAATAATCACAACATGGCCATTGACAGAAATGAGATTGGTCACCAGTTCTTACGTAAGTGGTGACGTTTCACACAAACTTAATGACCTTGCCATTGAGAGTAGAGCACATGCTTTTGTATTTGTAAACAAAAGCTGGTGGATTCAGTTTTTGTCTGGTATGTCGACTTTCCGGGAGATTTTGGCCCAAATTGACTCCCGGGCGGGAGGGCGGGAGGGGATAGCTGATTCCGGGAGAATCCCGGGCATTCCAGGAGAGTTAACATGTCTGATTGAATCTGATGAGGGTGTCATAAGACGTATTTTATAGTCAAAAATGAAAATTAGCTTTTATCCCTATCCTGCCATGCTACTTTTACCATGCCCAGTTTTACCATATATAGAGTACCTACATATATGCTTGTATGCAAGGAAGTTCAATAATATTTGAACACAACTGTAACTTTGGCCTAAAAAAGTTAAAAATCTGTTTCTCAGCCCCCCCCCCCCCCCCCCCACATGGTCCTTTTGGTTGCCGAATGCTAGCCTTGTATATAACCAATTCAAACTTTAAAAAATAAAAATTAATGGTTTATATCTGATATTATACCCACACCTTAATAAAATTGATAATTTTTCTCCTTGAGTGCCTTCTTGCACTCAAGGGATGAAATACACCACCACCCATCTATTCTGTAGTTTATGAGGCCTGGAACATGAAACAAACCAAGAACATGAACTTTTGATGGAAAAGAAATAATTACAAAAATAAAAATAAAAAAAACAAAACGCCCACCCACGTGCAATTTTACATACAGTTAAAACTAGAAGTCCTGTCACGAAATGCGTGCTTATCTAGGCTTAATTGCGCGTAGGAATTGCACGTAATTGCCATATCAAATGGAATCCAAAGCATGGCAGGTTCTCCTGGTTACTCATAGCAAACACAGGCAATGTTTCGGCCAATGGACCTCCGGGTTACCCAGAGGTCCATTGGCTGAAACATTGCTTATGCACAGGCGATATGTACATAATTTGATAGCCTTACTATGGTCATAACGCATAGATTAACGCGCAGATCAACGTGCTATTTGTGCGCATTTCGTGACAGGACTTCTAGTTTTAATTGTAAATGGGCCTGAGAAACAGAAGATCTGCTTTGTGGTGTCTAATTGATGGAAAATGCACTGTATGTAGACTCTTTCCAACAATTAATTAGTGTTAATCTGTTTATGCCAGAATGTGCTGAACATCATAATAAAATATGAAATAGTAGTTGCTATGGACTTGAAAAGGTTAACAATTTAAAACTTTCAAGATAGAATAACATATAGTCTCCTTTCTTTCCAGGCCTGAAAATAAGCAGTCTGACATTTGCAAAATGAGGTACCCAGAGGGTGAATTTGATAATGCTATCCCATACAGTGGGCAAATTTATCCTCTGGATACCTCTTTCTGTTTAGTTTTGAGACCCTGATTCAGATTGAGGGTCACAGAGGGTAAATTTAGTGATGCTACCCTGCTGTGCAGGGTAGCATCACTAAATCACCCTCTGGGGGCCTCATTTTGCAGATGACAGTCTGCTCATTTTCTGGCTTGTTTCTTTCATAAAAAAAATTCCATGGATGGCTTATTTATCTTCTCGTATTGAATTCATCTTTATTTTAATTTCAGATTGGATTACATTTGATGCCAGATGATGATCGATCAGATTGGTCAGCTAAGTGTTCAGAATCGGTTCAAAAATAAAACATTTAACATATATTCCAGCACTTTGTTATATGGAACTGTTTTTCTGCACAAACTCCCAGTTCATTATTTTTGGAAAAGTTTGGATAAAAAAAAAATCACAACCCACAGTGTATAAATTCTCCCTGTTAACTCTTAGAAGCCGGGAGTCGAGTTTTCTTGCCTGTGATATAATAAGGCAGGTAATCTGGCTGTGACGGTTCGGCTATCTTTTGGCCGGGGGGAGAATTAAACACTGAGCGGGTGCTTCTAGTCAAGATGCAGGCAGACAACACTTGACTAGAAGCACCTGCTTTACTGTAAATTTTTCGCGGAACGTCATGTTCAATAAATTCATTCTGATTCCCCGTTTTCTAAGAGTTAATAATTCAGATTATCAGTGATATATTGAACAACAGAGCTATCTATGCTCACAAAATTATGTTAGTTATAAATGATGAGTATTGTAACTTGCCATTAGGGAAGAATGGTTGCCTGCCTTGATTAAGTACACTTATTTAGTCATAATATTAATGTTATGTCATTTGAGGCTTGAATGTACAAATATGACGAATGACCAAATATATTTATTGTAGAATAAAAGCTAAAAGATAACAGAAAGAGCAAATATTTGTTCTGACATGTTTGTTACAGGTGCGAAGTGCTCTCACAAAACTCTGTATACACTTTTGATCCATACAACCACAAGCAATTAGATGAGTTCTCTTCTACATGTGTTAACTGGTTGAGTGCAAGAAGCCACTATCATGGCTCTATTGAAAAGACCTGAAAGCCACTTTTGTGGCTTTACACTGTATACATTAGCTTGATTTTTGCTCAGCAGCAGAAGAAAACAACTTTTTATCTGATAACCATAGAGTATAATAATAATAACACTTCGGCCGGCCGCTTATTTGTCGCGGTTCTCGTTTGAGAAGGCCTTGGTTACCCATGTTCTACCAACTGCCTCCCCCTATTCCCGTGCTTCTTCTCTCCTCCCAACACTCGGAGACGAACTGCTTGATGACATCCCTTGCCCCATTCTTCCCAATCTCTCCGATTAGTATATTAACCCTCTCCTTTGAGTCACCCCCTAACCACATGTCCTTCATTCTCCCATCCCACTTCTCCATTATACTACCCGTGAATCTTGTTCTTTTAGACTGGTATTTTGGGCATTCTATAAGAAAGTGTTCCAGGGTCTCCACCAAGCCCACGTTACACATCTGGCACTCCTTTTCACTGTGTTTCCCAATTTTTCCCCTCAGCTCCAGGGACCGCGACCTCAGCTTGAACAACAGTGATCCCCCAAAGGTGCCATCAAGGTACTCTTCAAAACCAGGCTTCTCTTTATCACGCAGGCCACCCAAAGATCTCTTTGGTTTGACCCCCTCTCGCCAATTACGGTTACAATCCTCCATGACCCTTTCTCTGACGATCTTTTTGCCCTGGTTTGCCCCAACGTCAAGGTCCGAGATCTCCATTGAGTAGTTTTCTACTAGCTCCCTCACTTGGACCATCCACCCAGTCTTGATATTTGAGTTGAAAGTTCTCAGGAACATGACTTTACACCATCGGCTATCGGGGAGATTTACCAAATAATTAAGATAACCAAGTTTCAATAGGTCTATCCTGTCCTTGATCCTCATCCACCCAAGCTCGCCCCTGATTGCTTCTTGTGCTGCGGCATTACTCGAGCCTGTTATCCATCGACCTGCATCGTTCTGCAGGATTTCCAAGCTCTTAACAGCTGTCTGGTTTAGGGGTATAACTTCCGTACCGTATGTTATACTAGGCAGACCCACCATTTCCCAAATGTTTTTCCCCACGAAAACCTTATTGAAACTGTTTCTCCTTATAAGTTTCATTTGGTTAAGGATTCGCTTCCCCTTCAGAATCAATTTATTTGTGTGGTTTCGGTAGATGCCTCTTCCTGTGATGTTTATATTTACCCCCAGGTATTCATAGTCACTAGTCTCTCCTACACTAAGAAGTCTACTGCTACCTTTTCTGATAACACCCATTGTATAAACTTGAAGTATATACAACAGGTGTTGTATATAATTATAATTTATGCAAACGACCTTTGACCTCATTTGATTCCATTTTCATTCATTCATAAACTTCATGCAGGTTTGAATTCTTTTTTGAAGGAGCAAGTGATATTTTATCGAAATACAGTGGAGCCCACTTAATTGGATATCTCTTAATTGTATATCCCTGTTAATTGAATATCATTTTCAAACACAAAACCATTTACCATACCTTCAGTACAAATTTGATCTGTTAATTGCATATGGGTTGTAGAGTAAACTCCTGTTAATTGTATATAAATTTTTGTAATGTGTCGAAAAAATTACTGTGACACGCACCAGATTCCCCTTATTTATCAACCTTTTTGGCCTCACTACATCCAATACAGGCATTTATTCTATTATATCTTGTTTGACAGAGCTCTATGAGCTATGTCAAACAATAAATAATAGAATAAATGCTCAGTTTACCTCCAGAACACAGGAAACTGACCAAATCCCTGTTAATTGTATACTCCTGTTAATTGAATAATTTTCACTGGCAAAATGGATATTCATTTAAGAGGATTCTACTGTAATATGAAATATTTTCTAGAAGTATAAACACGTAAATTTTCTGTTTATTTAGCTGAAATAAAGAAATAATTACAAACTACTTCTTTCAAAACATTATAAGTGTGTAGAAATTCCAAGAGTGTCAGCAATGTGTTGGGCACTATTTATAATTATGGCTACGTCCGCGATCAAAGTACTGCCCTGATTACAATTTCATCTGCTACCTGAAAAAAAACATTTAGTACAAACAATTGTAAACAAAAACAAAAGTGGACCATAATTAATGGAAATTGGAAGCTTCTCGATTGAATACACATTATTACAACATATTGTCTGAACATGGTAGAAAATCAATGTGCCCTTCAGCTTCAAGTTTGATTGCTTCGGCAATAACATCATCAAATCAAGTGTCATAATTACACCACCCCAGCAGCAGCAGCACCCTTATTGGCCTTTAAACATTCTAAATCACTAAGAAATTACAACGAACAATGTTCAACAATTATTCTACGGAGCAACATTAAATGTACAAAATATGAACATATGCACTTACCAGTTCACAGAGAATCCTACAACGACACCACCAAGAAAATGTAATTGTCCGATTCCGAATGAAAAAGTTACTAAACAATCCATTTTTCATTGATATCACACAGCGTAGTGACAAATCCTAGAAAGTGTGAATCAATCGCTGTCATCGATTTTGTGGTATAAGGGCCGCAACTCTGTTTGTCTCATCCCATTTGCTTTGTCTCATTTTCTACGGAGGCCCAATTGAATCCAGATAAAAGTGAATATAAGCCTCCATGAGTGAAACTGCTGTTTATTATCAGATAAAAACAATACACATATAGTGTTTTTTATATCTGGTTTATACAACTCATTGAAATATAGTTAATATTTTCTCGGCAGAGCCTGGTGGCACGGTGGCTCAGTTGGTAGAGGTGCAGGCTGCAAGCTGAGAGGTCCTTGGTTCGAATCCTACCTGCGGCAACCGCGTTGTGTCCTTGGGCAAGACACTTCACCCCGATCGCCTACATGGGAGCACGCTGACGCTGTGTACTGCACGTCGATGGTGCGCATGTCTTCAACCAATCTATCCCTGCCTGTGCTGCAGTGCAGAGTTCAGAGTTACGATGTTGGAGAGCTGACAGCTGCTCGTCGTTGCTCGGTGGTTCTCTCCGGGTACTCCGGCTTCCTCCACCCGTAAAATTGTCACGGTCACGATTAGCCATTGTGCATAAGTATGTGACCTTAAACACCAATAAATAAATAAATAAATATTCTCGGCAGAGCCTCAAAAATATTAACAATATTTCAACTCGTTATATAAACCAGGTATAAAAAATTACTATATGTATATTGTCTATATATAAAATTGTTTGGTTACAATTTATTAGAGAGTGTCTACTGGCACTCTCCACTAAATTGTAACAAAACTATTGTTTATGAACAAAATCTTGGTAAACTAAGGCTACTCATTCTGGTAAGATGGTATATTTAAAAAAAAAAACAAACGTTTCAAATCGCGTTTGACAAATAATTTAGCACTCAACCAGTTACATAAAGGTAAAATGATTGCCTGCAAAACAAAACCCCAGAGTGTACACCTCTTACAGGGGGCATAGGAAGTATTTTGAACTTAGAGGTGAGGGTATGACGGAATCTTTGGTCACATCCTAGGATTAAAGAGTCTATGCACCCCTTCCCGCTAATTGCTAATTCCCAATAAGATTGCAACGATGAGAAACCCCAAAAAAGAAACAAGTTTCAGGAGTCTAATATCTCTCTCTCTGTGGCAAATGTTAGTGGGAAACCCGGCCTCCATCTTCCAACGTCCCTGACCTAACCCCTTATCTGTGCACACAGACCTACCAGAGGAGAACATTAGAATACACCAGTCTGGGATCATAGTATTCTTTTGTTTTTCTATGATACAGTACAATCGCCGTGGAATGGTCAAAATCCACGCATGGGCAGTGTTGACCATTCCGTGGCGATTGTACTGTATCATAGAAAAACAGAAGTACACTATGGTCCCAGAGTGGTATGTTCTCCTCTGGGAGGTCTGTGTGCACAGATAAGAGGTCAGTGCACTCAACAATGAGTAGTTTTCAGCAAATATTCAATATAGGAAGCACCAGATCATACCCGGTGCATTCATTCATTGAACATTTGATGACGATTCCATTGTTTTATGTTGGAGATTCACAGTTAACGAATACGTGGAACTATTGCCCAGGCGTGGATTTTTACATTTGCCCAATGACTGCACTGTAGGTTTATATATAAAGTTCAGAGGTATACACTCCAGATTTGAAGGGTATATGATGTTTTCTGCATAGAAATTGCCGTGAGCACTGCTAGTTCAACTGCATTCATATCCATCTATAGGGAGGGGGGGGGCGGTGACATTGTGGTAACCGGTTCTCCTCAGATCACCGAAGCTAAGCAACGTCGAGCCCGGTTAGTCCTCGGCTAGGTGACCATCTGAGCGATCGATTTGGACTCGTACGTTGTGTCCTCGGGCAAGGCACTTAACCCTGATTGTCCACATGGAGGCACGATGACGCTGTGTACTAAGGCGTACTGCACGTCGATGGTGCACATGTCTTCAACCAATCTAACCCTGCTTGTGCTGCAGTGCGGAGTTATGATGTTGGGGAGCTGGCAGCTGCTCGGTGGTTCTCTCCGGGTACTCCGGCTCCCTCCACCCGTAAAACTGTCATGGTCATGATTAGCCATTGTGCATAAGTATGTGACTTTAAACACCAATAAATAAATAAATAAATAATCCATCTATGAAGGACTGAGCAAGTGGTGCTGTTGTGATCAAATATTTACATATTTCCAAAGGGTGGTGTATAGTATTAACTACGATATACTTTGTCTGTATTCTTATTGTTATGGTGCTCATTTGTATATATACAGTACTGTGATCACAACAGCAGAAGATTTTGTAAGGATCGTAACGATCAGGGGTCAATACTGTAACACTTTTATAATTGTATTTTCCAGAATTGTATTTTCTAATTATGACTTTAAATGGGTTCAAATGAACCATCAGCATTTTTAAAGATATGGCAATTTGCCAGTTGGCAAATTGCCATATCTTTTAAAATGCTAAGGATTCATTGTAGTCAGTTATATTAAAAGTAGAAATACAATTCTAGAAAATACAATTATATAAGTTTTATAGTATTGGCTCCTGGTCAAAATTAACTTGATGCTGTTCTCCTCATACACTGTAGAATCTCGCTTGTCAAAAAATAATTGTGAGAACATTTAGTCTGAGTTCCTACTTTCATTTGTTTTTATACATCCATTTGAAAAAAGGTTGTATTATGTAATCAATTTGTCCATCCGTCTGTCTGTCTTAATATTTTGGGTTTTCGACCAATAATTCCAGTTTGGATTATATGATCTCAACCAAAGTTGGCATGTGTATTACCCAGCTCGAAGTTAAGCTGTGTATTACCCAGCTCTCAAGGTACTTAACCCGATTGTTCGAATGGGGGCACGATGATGCCATGTACTAAGGCGAACTGCACGTTGGTGGTGCGCATGTCTTCAACCAATCTAACCCTGCCTGTGCTGCAGTGCAGAGTTATGATGTTGGGGAGCTGGCAGCTGCTTGAGATTGCTCGGTGGTTCTTGGCAGGTACTCCGGCTTCCTTCACCTGTAAAACTGTCACGGTCATGATTAGCCATTGTGCATAAGTATGTGACCTTAAACACCAATAAATAAATTACCTAGCTTGTAATACAGGCTAAGTTCGAATATGGGTTCCGTCAAATTATTTTTACATGAGTTACAGCCCTTTTTCGACGTAGAATTTTACCGTCTATTAACTTATCTGGTTTCTGAACGATAACTCCACTTTGGATCATTTGATCGCAACCAAAGTGAAAGATTCTGCACATTGATTGCGATTATATACACAAGTATCTCGAACTACTGTCACATGTTAAAGTTACTTGAAAGTTTTCACTTCACTGTATACTACGTATACATGGCAATTGAGACTATGGCCTGCGTCCTGATGATTTTTACGCAATCGAACAGGCTTCACAGCAATTGCCGTAGAAGCATCAGTTTTCCACATGCAATTTTTTCACTGAGGAAACAAGGATGAATTACAAGGACTGGCAAAGTCAGTACAATTCAAAATGGCTAATGGGTGTATTCAGCCACACCTGCCAGTGCTCTTGTTTTTTCATGATTCAGCCATAATTTTGCAATATTTTGTTAATGAAATTTCAACCCATTGGTGAACAAGTGTGGCACAACCCGATCGTGATCTGATCAAGAACAGTACCACTTTTGTGATCAGAGTACTGTCATGGTTAAGAAATATGTTTTCAATAGTTGCACATATCGTATTTTTTTCAACATATTTCATGTTCATAAACATAATGAACAGAGAAAACTCCCAAAATATTCTAACCATACACACACATTCACTTGTAAGTTTCGAAGATCAGAAAAATATTGTTCCTTTATTCTTTTCCACACTTACGATAGTCACAATTTTAACGTGAAATCGAGTCTTTGCTTATTAAACATATTCCTCTTGCACTAGAGCTGTAGGTTAACCGAAACCGAACCAAGGTTTTTAGTTTTTTTTAAAAAAACAAAACCAAAACCGTCGACATCCCGTAATCTAAGGTTTTTCGTTTTTTATTAAATACTCTCTTGCCAGCTCTTGCTGCAGAAATTCACAGAATGTAGCCATCCCAGAGCAGTGAGAGTACCCAAATGGCAGTGTCTGAGTACTCTCACTACTCTGGAAAGGCTACATTCTGTGAATTTCCAACATTTCAGTTTAGTTGTGTTTGCAGCTTTCCTCAAGTTGCGTGTAGGTGTCAGACCTCGAAAAATGGACAAGCACAATAAAAGTTCTGTATATTTAGGTAATTATTATATTGACCTTCCTGATTCTTCATGTATTGTAGCTTATTCCGGGCATTCATTGAGTGTCACTCAATTTCACTACCATTCAGTTATGACTCTGGACATAAGAATGAGTTTTATTGAATTTTATTTGGCCTCATGAACAAACCGAAAACCGAACCGAACCGAGGTTTTTCTCCACCTGAAAAACCAAAACCAAAACCGGACAAGAAATTTAAAAACCTACAGCTCTATCTTGCACGTGCCACAAAGATTGTGAAAAACGAACTTCAAAATGTTGCGTCTTCATTCGCACATAAGGAAGGGGTCGCAGTAAACTGAAAGAATGAGTGTAACCGTTCTATCTACATTTCTGTATATGTTGTATGATGTCCCAACTGTATCATGAACAAAAGTTGTAAAATGTTGCACTTAATCACATACTGTTTAATAATTGTATGGATCTGTTTTTAATCTGTATATAATTGTCAAAACACTATATATTCAGTACAGACTTGACCTGTTTATTGCATATGGGGTAGAAAGTAAATCCCTGTTAATTGAATAACTCCTTGAGCTCTGTCAAACAAGATATAATAGAATAAATACCGAGTTTATCATGAGAATACAAGAAAATGTCCAAATTTGTGTTAATCCTTTACCTAACATGAAAAGTAGACGACACTTGCAAACAAAATAATTGAATAACTTGGGAGGGGGGGGGGGGGGTGCATGAAAGACACAGCTTATGACCCCTCATTGGAACAAGTACAGTAAGCTCATTCCTATGAGTGGTCATAAGCTATGTTTTGGAGACAAAAGAATGAAAAAAATAATGAAAATTGAATGGTGATTTTTGTGAATAGCACTGGCCGGCTTTGGTCGTTATGTTTGGTAAAGGGTTAATTACACTTCACCCCCATTGCCCATGTGGGGGCACAGTGACGTCGTATACTAAGGCGTACTGCACGTCGATGGTGCACTTGTCTTCAACCAATGCTAACCCAGCTTGTGTGGAGTTAGTATGTTGGGGAGCTGACAGTTGCTCGGTGGTTCTCTCCAGGTACTCCGGCTTCCTCCACCCGTAAAACTGTCATGGTCATGATTAGCCATTGTGCAAAAATATGTGACCTTAAACCCCAATAAATAAATAATAAAGGGTTAATTAACTGGTTGAGTGCTAGAAGCCACTACCAGGGCTTTCAAAAAAAATGAGAGTAACAGGGTAAAAGCCGATGGGCACTCTCCAATAATGTGTAATAAAACAAATTGTGAATAACAAATTCAGACCACCAAAATAACCTGGCCCTTAACCAGTTAAATTCTCTTGTTTACTAAATATTTTTCCCTGACAAGAAGGCTATTTAGTTAACATGGATCTACTTTAATTTTAGTTTATTTTTAAATGCACATTCAGGAGCACTCAAATTAAAAAAATATAATCCACAACACAAACTTTTAGTTTCAATATTATTTTGTACATTTGTAAACTTTTATTTATATTTTATATCCGATTTTTATTTTGTTGTCATGATTTAACCCTTTACCCAATGAATCAGCCACATCTGCCCACTTAATATGCAAATTCAGCAGCTGAAAAACTATTATTTTTACAAAAAATCCAAAACCATATCATGTGACCCCTCTTTGGAACGAGCTCATTGAGCTCATTCTGATGAGGGGTCATGATATGATTTTGTTGAAATTTTTTTTAAAATTTTAAAAAATGATATTTAAAATAATAAATTTTGATATTGTCTGCATTCGGTAAAGGGTTAATGCCTCCTCCTTCAAAGGTCTGTTTAACTTCATGATGACTTTGTATTAGGAAGCTGTTATGTGCCAAGGTTGAACTGATCAGCCCAGAATGTCCCTGATCATTTATGGAAGCTTTACCAACAAACTGATGATCTGCTATTATATGTTAGGCTGGTAGAAAGGGCTGGTGTTTTCATTTCTGTTGGACCACAGATTTTTCCAGTTCTTTTCGAAATTAGACCTAGGCCTATCTTGTTGGGAATTTGCTAATAATTCTTTGGCCTTCCTCCCCCCCCCCCCCCCCCTGCCGTGGGAACCCCGGGAAGTGAAGCAGTAATTGTTTATTGTGGTAAACAAGCTCTGTTTCACTGGTAAAATAGGACCCAGTCACTAATGCTTGGGTTGCAAGTCCTCTAAAATAGTCAACATGGGGTATAAACGATTGACTGACCTTGACTTTATCTCCATGTTGTGTTCATGATTAACCATTGTGCAGAAGTATGTGACCTTAAACAACAATAAATAAATAAATATTTGGCCTTCCCCTGACAGTTCTCTATTGAAGAAGCCTACATAAACCCTCTCCGTCCTAATCTCCCAGAATTCAGTCACAAGAAGTTTCATAATTCCCACATTGGTGCTTTCTCGATCTCCCCAACCATAAATTGACCCTTTACCTCATATTATTGCTTATCCACTTATCCCTCACATTTTCATCACATTTTTTAATTATTTTCTCAAGGAGTCTTGTTCTACTTCGCAAGTATTTTGGGCCTTCAAAATTGAAGTGCTCCAGGAGCCCCATTACTCCTAAGTTGCACATTTGGCAAGCTCTTAGGGCTGCACGATATTCAAAACTGAATACCGGTATCGGTATTCAAAAAAATATCGCAGTATACCGGTATATCGAAAACTGTTCAAATATATGAACACAAGTACCACACTCGACACTCCAGGCATCACATTCGGAACGAATTAGCATGCCTTGATGATGCGGTTCGAAAAACCTTTACCCAACGCAGACGATATCAAAATTTATTATTTTCAAAATTAGTTTATGAGATTTTCCCCAAAGATTTCAACAAAACTATATCATGTGACCTCTCATTGGAACGAGCTCAACGAGCTCGTTCCAATGAGGGGCCACATGATATAGTTTTGTTGAAATTTTTGAAAATTATTTTTTTAACAGCTGAATTTGTATATTACGATGGCACAAGCAGGCGATTCCTTGGATAAAGGGATAATATTATTCATTCGGGGCAGCACTTAAAAAACTAAAGACATCTGGGTAAATAAATAATGACGATAAACCGATATTTTTGTAATTACATCGGTATTCAATCGATATTGGTTTGAATACCGGTATATATCAGTTTATCGATATACCGTACAGCCCTACAAGCTCTTTCCTTCCTTTTCCACCTACACTCCAGTGACTTGGATCTCAGTTTGAACAACAATGACCCCTAAACAATTCATCTAGATACTCCTCAAAAGCTGGTGCATCTTTTTTTATATAACCCATCTAAAGAGCTCTTGACTCTAAACCCTTTTACCACACATGAAAAGAAGACGACACCTGCAAAAAAATATTCTTGAATAACTATATTTTTTAATTTTTTGTCTCAAAAACATAGGTTGTGGCCCCTCATTGGAACAAGCTCAACGAACTCGTTCCATTAAGGGGTCATAACCTATGTTTTTGACAAAAAATGAAAATTAATTGGAGATTTTTTAGAATAGCACTGGTCGGTTTTGGCCGTTATGTTGGGCAAAGGGTTAATGGTGGCTCACAATTTCTGTTGTAATCCTTGAGCACTCTTCCCCTGATAAAACTGCTCCCATCCTCGAGCACTCTTTCTCTGATAAAACTGCTCCCTTGCTTCAGTCCCACTTCTAGATCTTCAATCTGTTATAGAGTATTTCTCTATTAGCTCGCTCGCTTACCTTATCCCTCCTGTCTGAATGTTAGAGTTCCATACATAGCTAAAAGTTGTTTTACACCATCAGCTGTTTGGAGTGCTTACCAGGTAGTTGAGGTACATGTAGCATAATTTTCTCATATCTATTCTATTTTAACCGTACTCATACCAAATGATAGAGGAATTAAAATAGACAGAAAAGTCAGGGGTTTTATCTCCTATGGGATCCCCAGGAAGTGGAGCAGTGCCTACTTACTGTAATAAACAAGGTCTGTTTTACTGGTAAAATCAGACCATGTAACCACTGCCTGGGGTAAAGTCCCCTAAAATGGGCAATGTGGGTAATAAATGATGGACTGGACTTGACTTTGTATCCATGTTGCAGTGATAATTAGCCGTGGTGCAGAAAGATGTAACCTTAAACACCAATAAATAAATAACCTATTTTCATTTTTGCCTCAAAAAACATGGCTCATGGTGACATCCCATTGGAACCAGCTCAACAAACTTTTTCCAATGAAGAGTTGCAGAGTGTTTTGAAGGAATATATTGAAAAAAATAATTTTATTACAATAACATAAGTTTGGAGGGCATTACACTTTTTTAACTGCCCGAGAGGAATGAATAACAGCCCAAGGGTTTATTGCTGGCCTGAGTCAAGGTCTTGGGCTATTAATAAGCCAGAGGGCTGTTATTCTGTCCTCAAAGGTCCTTAATAAACCAGGATGCCCGACAAAATCATGTTATTACTATTATTACCTTGACCAGAAGTGTGCGGTGGGCTGTTACTTAATTGTTTTCATTAATGCCCGCTTCCGGTTGCATGATATTACTGAGTTTTACTGCCCCACTAAACTCTGTTAATATACTAGAGAATTCCTGCTAAAGTGCTAATAATAAAATTTGATGTATCGTTTGCTGGATATGGCCATTACATTAGGTAAAAGGTTAAATTGAAAGATGTCCAAATTTTTAAAACATCACAGCATGATCCATGGCTAACTGTCTTTCTGAAATAAATTGGTTCTCATACCAAATGCAAGAGAAATAAACATAGACAGAAATATCAGGGTTTTTATATTGACCATGAAGTACTTACAGACCTTTCTAAAAGTGTTTCTAATATATTTTGTGTAAAAAACTGTTATTGATATTGTGATATTTGTTAACGGCTGTGATATCTTCCATATCCACGATTTATAAGGTTGTGTACATTTATATAAAGTTTTTAGGTTTAAAAAAGTTAAAAATCTGTTTCTCAAGCTCTCCCACATGGTTCTTTTGGTTGCCGCATACTCTCCTTTTATAACCAATGCAAACTTGCAAAAATAAAAATTAAATGGTTTTTGTCTGATATTTATACCCATGTTAATAAAATTAATAAATTTGTCCCTTGAGTGCAACACGGCTTCGCAGGCGAACGACTATATTGTAAAACACTTGTGCGCATTCGTGCACTCGTGTTTGTACAACGTCTCTCACCTCTGATAAATTATTTCATGTACAGTTAAAACTAGAAGTCCTGTCACGAAATGCGCGCTTATCTAGGCTTAATTGCACATTGGAATTGCGCGCAATTGCCATATCAAATGGCATCCAAAGCATGGCAGGTTCTCCTGGTTACTCATAGCAAACACATGCAATGTTTCGGCCAATGGACCTCCGGGTTACCCGGAGGTCCATTGGCTGAAACATTGCTTGTGCACAGGCGATATGTACATAATTTGATAGCCTTACTATGGTCATAACGCGTAGATTAATGCGCAGATCAACGTGCTATTTGTGCGCATCTCATGACAGGACTTCTAGTTTTAACTGTAATCAGTCCAGTAAAGCGATTATTCTCTCTGTCTTTGAAACCCCAGTTAAATGCTATTATATGTTTATTTTGATTTTTATTTCAATATAATCTGTCCATATATATTATAACAAAAATGGTAAAAAAAAATCCCATTGTATTTGTATGTTAATATATCCATCATATTCAATTATAACATATTGTGGATAAGAGAGATTTGTTTGAGATCATTATGCCATCTAAGAACTTGGTAGGAATAAATATTCATTTGTTAGTCTTGTGTTTCTATTTTACATTTTTCCCCTGAAAATATATTTAATGAAAATGAATAACTTTTCACCACTGTTTCTTTTTTCACTGGGAAACAATAGATTGTTCTTGGTTCTCACACCATTGTTAGTCCTGGATAAAGTATAAGGTTTTCCAGACATAGAAAATTATGGATAAATGTTGAACATTTTCTCATCTGGTTGTGAAAGAAGTATGAGCCATATAGGCTCAAGAGTAAATTCCTGTTAATTGAATAAAAAATCTTGTGATATCTTGAGAAATTACCTTAACAATCTCCAAATTCCTCTTGTTTATAAACCTGTTTGGCCTCAGCACTTCCAATTGATACAAGCATTTAATCTTTATATCTTGTTTGACAGAGCTTAATGAGCTCTGTCAAATGAAATATAATAGAACAAGAGACCTGCATCACAAAGCGCTGCTAATGCCCCCCGAGGGCAATATATCAAAACTGAAAAAGGGCCATAACTCTGGAAAAAATGTGTGGAAGAAACTCACGCTACACAGATTTCATTCCCCTGTGATGCTCTGTCACAACACCAAATATCATTCAAATTGGAGTAGCTGTGGCTGAGATACAAGGGAAAATGTTTGTACGGAAGGGAATTTTGAAATTTCCAAATCAAAAAAGGGCCATAACTCTGCAGAAAATGTGTGGAAGAAACTCACGCTAGACAAGAATTGTTACCCTCATGTTACTCTAACACTGCATCACAGAGTAGCTGTAGCTGAGCTACATAGGAAAATGTTTTTGTACGAGTCGAAAAAGGACTATAACTCTGAAAAAAAATGTGTGGAAGAAACTCACGCTATACAGGTATCGTTCTCCCATGCTGCTCTATCACTGTACCAAATATCATTTAAAACAGAACAGCTGTAGCTGAGCTACAAGGGAAAACATTCAGACGAAAGAGAATTTTGAATTTTCCAACTTCAAAAAGGGCCATAACTCTGGAGAAAATGTGTGGAAGAAACCCATGCTACACAGGTATTGTAACCACAAGGTGCTCTAGCAAATATCATTCAAATCAGTGTAGCAGTGGCTGAGATACAAGGGAAAATGTTTGTACGGAAGGGAATTTTGAAATTTCCAAATCGAAGAAGGGCCATAACTCTGGAGAAAATGTGTGGAAGAAACTCACGCCAGACAAGTATTGTTACCCTCATGTTACTCTAACACTGCATCACGGAGTACCTGTAGCTGAGCTACACAGGAAAATGTTTCGTACGAAAGCAATTTTGAATTTTCTGAGTCGAAAAAGGACTATAACTCCAAAAAAAAATGTTTGGAAGAAACTCACGCTATACAGGTATTGTTCCCCTATGATGCTCTATTACATAACTTAATATTCAAATTGGAGTAGCAGTGGCTAAGATACAAGGGAAAATGTTGGTACGGACGGACGAACAGACATCTCCAATAGATACTTCTTCAACTTTTCAAGTCGGGGCATAATAAATACTCTGTTTATCTCTGGAATACAGCAGGGTGACCAAATTCCATTTAATTGAATATATCTGCTAATTGGATACTTTTCACTTGGCAAAATGGCTATTCAATTAATGGCATTTCACTGTATAATTTTTAGATGAAATATGGATGTATCATAGGGTTCATTGTGGCACTTGAAAACATGGAAAGTCCTTGAAATGAAAAATGGTTTTTCAAGGCCTTGAAAGTACTTGAAGTTTGTGCATTCGCCTTAAAATCCTTGATTTTTATGGATTCTTCAAAGTTTTAACACAGACCAGTGAACTAACAGAATTCTATGCCCCTGATAGGGAGCCATCTTTAATCTGATATGTCCATCTGTCTGACTGTCGATCCATCCGTCTGACTTTATTTGTCTGTCGGAGCCATAACTCTGTAATGCTTTGGTGGATTTCCATGAAACTTTAGACATGGGTAAAGACCAATGAAAGGTCTTTTGCACAGCAACACCATGCTAGAGTGGCAATGGTCAAGGTCGCAGGAATGGGAAAATTTAATTCTCTCACTGTATTAGTCATTCTGGAGCCATAATTCTTCTACGCTTGGCTGACAAAAGTTATCTGCTTACACATGTTTGCCATTTACAATCCCTGTGTACAGGGTTTCATTGTTTAAAAGGTTAATCTACATCAGTTAACCCTTTATCCAAGAAAGTTTTTTTTTTTTCTTTTAAATAAACTAAATTACACTTGCGGCAACCTATGGAGGAAAATTTTTATCTCCATATTCCAATAAAACCATTCAGATATCATAGTAAAAAAAAATGATTTTAGTTTCTGGTCATATCAGTATAGGAAGAGAAAGATACATAGTTTATAGCAGTTATCCGACAACTTTATTTTGACTTGTACAGTATGCCAATTCAAGTGACATCCATATGTGTATGGTTCTGTTGAGAGAAAGTTCCAACATATTAGTGGCTGTGTTGACTGTATGGAATAAGGTCGATACAGCTTTTGGCTGCTATGTTCAGATGCATTTTGTTAAATTTGACACCTTATGGACTATAGTGGCAAACACAGAATTCAACACAGAATCTTTCATTCCAGTATTATAGGCCATTTGGACATAGTATGGGTATCCATGGCCGGGCAGACACAGTCTTGTTTGAATATTACAAGGTATAAAGACTTGGCACATAGCCATTATTTCCAGTCTGTCTGACAGATGGCATTTTACGAACACAAGTGGTGAATTAGTAGGCCTTAGGCATACAAATACAAGTAGGGCTTAGGCCTACAAATACAAGTAGGCCTTAGGCCTACTCACATGAATCTTAGTTTGGAGAGCCTGAATGATTTAATTGATTTGAAAATGAAATGTTGATAAGAAAACTGGTTCATATACACGTAATCGCACATCGAGTTTGTCTTTTCCACACAGTTTGGAGAGAAAAAATAATTGATTTGAGAATGAAGTGTTGATAAGAACCAATTTATATATACTACTCAAAGTTTGCTAAGCACGAAGTATATCCCACTACCTGTTTTACGTTTTCAGTTGAAATATTGTTATGAAAAGTTTATACATTTTTTATTTAATTATATCTTTAATGATTGAAGTACAGAAATTAAGATTTTGTTTGTGTTTGACATTATTTTTTAGCTTTTGAATACGATAACCATAGAAAATGGATATTATTGGTAAAAGAGGAAATTTTTCAAATTTGCCAAAAAGTTGACGGAGCGAACTGGTATGGTTCAGTATCGGGTATGAGACCCATTACTGTTAAATTACAGCTTGACAACGCCTTCTCATGCCCCCATTCATGTTCCTGATGGTCCTTTGTGGGATGTTGTTCCATTCTTGGACCATCACAGCACTAAGCTCCTGGACACTTCTTGGCTTGACTGGACGGGCTGAAATTGCAAGCTGCAACACATTCCAGACTTGTTTGATTGGGTTGATGTCAGGGAATCTTGCTGGCCAGTCCACACACTCAATCCCCTCCCTCTGTCGGTACTCCCGGACAGCATAGGCTACATGAGGATGGGCATTATCGTCCATCAGAATGAATCTATCACCCACTGCACCTGCATACAATCTGACGTGGGCATCCAAGATGTCATCAATATACCGCTGTGCAGTCAATGTACTATGGTCAAGGACACAGAGCTCTGTACGTCCATCCCAGCTGATGCCAAGCCAGACCATTATTGACCCTCCGCCATAGCGGTCATGTCCAGCAACGTTGACTGCATGGAATCGCTCTCCTGGACTTCTCCATGCCCTAGAACGCCTATCTATGTAGTTGAGGAAGTACCTCGACTCATCTGTAAAAAGGACAGGTTGCCAATCTTCTCGGGTACATCCAACATGGTCCCTGGCCCATTCATATCGTGTCTGGCGGTGGTTCTGGGACAGCAGAATGCGAATACATGGTCTTCTCGATCGGAGACCACCTTCGTGCAACCTACGTCGAAACATTTACCCCGGATGCATTCTGAAGGTCATTGCTAATCTGGGTTGACGTTGCAAAGCATTTCCTACGGGCCTGAATGATCAAAAACCGGTCTTCAGCTGCATATGCTGCCCTGTCTCTGCCACCACCATGCCTTCTTACTGGTGTGCCATACTGTTGAAATCTTGCTCAGGCTCTGGTGATCAGTGTATGGTGCACTCCAAGGGCTTCACCAATCTGATGATGTGTGGCCCCTTGCTCCACCATCCCAACAACCCGCCACATTTCTGCTTCAGACACAAATGTCTTCTTACATCTGCATTCGCCATATTCAATCATTAAATCACAAGGGTTTGTGTTGAAATGCCGATTGAATACCCTAAACATGTCATGTACATGTAGACAGTACACAAAACCATCGTGAAAATCAAGGGGTACATGCTTTCCATTAATGTCACGAAAAGTCTGCCTGTCAACAGAGCTAATGTAAACACTGGGGACCATCTCAATCATATCCACCAAAAATATAGCAAATATGTCACAAGCAAATTTCACAATGATGTCATGTGTTCACTGCATTAAAGACCCCGATTCATCAAGTGATAAAGTCGGGGTGATCGACCCCGATTTTGTTACTATTAATATCCACTGGAGAATCCCATTCTAAGACAATTAACTTCGATATTGTTAGGACTTAGAATGAAGTCACACCACGAGAGTTAATTCTCAAACAGGTGCAAGTGAATTCAATACTAAAGGATACTTTTTCGTTCAACAAGTTCAAAATGTTATAAAACTATTAATTTTACAGATGTGTATGAAGAAAATCTGTTTATAATATGACGTTTTAATCCGCGGATTGTTATTCAGATTACCAAACAAAGACGCGATTCTAATCCCACCTACAAAACTTGGTCGTCCAATGAGAGGCCGGCACAGATATGAGCGACACCCTGCATTTTGAACTGAAACACGTTGTGAAGCTAGTCACAATATTTGAAGACAGTTTGAGACGAAGAATAGTTGTTGGAAAGTGGAAACTTACTGTGAATATATTAAAGATTGTTGGAAAGTGGAAACTTACTGTGAATATATTAAAGATATACAGATTTACTTAATGTAATAGGAATAAACAGTTTTGATGATAAAACAAACCACCAGTTTTTTGCGCGATGTAAATGTGAAATAATTTCAAATAAATCCTGAAAGTTTGTTTTATTTATGGTCTTTAAACTTAACTGTTTTAAAAAATTTACCAAAATCTTTAAATGTCATTTGCCGGTGAAACATTGACCGGAAAAAATCTTAGTAATTTTTAATAAATGGGGAAAAATTCTGATTTACAATTTTATAACGTAAGTTGAGAGTGGAATTGTATTTTTGGTGAAATCTTTGAAAGTTGCAGTTTACATACATAATTAAATTACATGAACGAAGAAGGAATGCTTGTGTGTGGTGGTTCTTGGACTTTTCACCCCTGATGTTTCAGACCTGGTTCGCGACCTGACACGTTTCGGCATGCATATATTGAAATATCAGGGCGGCTTTTACTAGCAAAGAAAAATGGTCGAGCTAGTGTGTGTGGGGGTGGGGGTGGGGGAATTACTCATATATTTGTGTGTGTTGTCATAGTGGCGGGGGGGAGGGGGGGTGGTATTTCGATACCGTGGGGAGATAGGAGGATATTATTTATTTCACCATTTAGCAATGGTCTGGATGACTGGATCCGTCGC
Source organism: Pictodentalium vernedei (assembly GCA_031216915.1). Lineage (NCBI taxonomy): Eukaryota > Metazoa > Mollusca > Scaphopoda > Dentaliida > Dentaliidae > Pictodentalium > Pictodentalium vernedei. Next base: position 485,208,431 of record CM062293.1, on the reverse strand, counting down.
TCGACTCTGGAAAGACGTTTTCCTTTAGAACGAAAAACATAGCCCTTCCATCCTGTTGTGTTTCTTTGTATTTTTCTTCTTTGAAAAGGGTGTCGGAGATTCGGCGATGGCAGGGGGCAGACTATCTGTAGGCTCACAGGGCCTGCTGCGCCCCAAAACTACGTTTCCAATCATAAAAGGCATACACCCCCATCCCCCCCCCCCCATCATACACACACCCCTTATTTAAAAAATCCATTGCAAACGTATTATTTGTCTTTGTACAAACGTTTCCTAATATGCTCATCGGTGTTTTGTTTTCTATTTTCTGCTAGTTAATTGTCATCTTTGTCATCATTAAATCAATTAAATTAAATATTTACTTTGAAAGAGAAAAGAACACTGCAGTAAATTGTATAGTGTCAGTATCTTCGACAAGGTGTGATAATCTTTTCTTTGTTTCCTCTGACTGCCGGTTCATGTTTATTGATTGAGGATAATCGTCTATTAATCAAGAATATACCCATAAATAAAAATACGGGAAGTTTTTTGCATTCAAAACTTGTCCAAATGTTATGTTCAAATTTTTCACAATTTGTACCAAATAATTGTTGGACCTATGCCATTTTAGTTCAATTCATCTTCAGCTTGTTCATTTGAAAGATGCCAAAGAAAGCTAACATATAATAATTAAATGCTATTCACTGTAAGACAGTGGCCTACCTTCAGAAAATAGCACCTGTGGTAAGCACTGAAATATAACAAGTCTCCAACGTTTCGAAAATTTATTTAAAAAATCACCAGTTAAAACATGTAGAATGACATTTTCTAAAAATGATCAAGAAAACCCCGAAATGGAAAACCGATAACATGATTAAGTCTCCAAATTTGAGAAAATTTATTTTTTAAGAATCACCAGTTAACCCTTTACCGAACGCTGGTAGCAGACGACACTTCCAAAATAAATTATTGAACAGCTTAAAAATTTTAATTTTTGTCTCAAAAACATAGCTTATGACCCCTCATTGGAACGAGCTCGGTTCGTTCCAATGCGGGAACATAAGCTAAATGGCATTTCTTGTCTGGCCCTCCCCACCTCCCAAATATCTAGCCCCCCCCTCCCCCCCAGCCGGGAATTGTCTGGCGCTAGCCTGGCACAAATTATTAGGCGTTTGGCGACTCTGAAGAACCATTATTTAACAAATTGTTGGTCCGACCATGACCCTGGGTTGTCCAAACTTGGATCTAATGTAAACAATTTAATTTTTTGGTGTGGTACGTTCATGCATGCAACAAAAAAATATATATTGCAGACCTCTGGCCCAGGTTTGAAAACACAGCTGGATTTTATTTTTACACCAAAGCTAGGTTTATCAACCTGACCGACAAATGATTAAAACTACATGAAAATATTGGGAGAGGGGGGGGGGGGGTCAACCTCCTCCCCCCCCCCCTCCCAATTTACGGCCCTCCCTCCATGGTACAAATCTGTCTGGTTATTTGTCGAGTGATTTGTTTTTGCATTTCTAACCCCCCTCCCCGACTTGCAAACTAATTAAGCATGCTTCCCTCAATATTTACAAACACAGCTGGGTTGTTTATTGTCATGGAGATGAAATAGTTCAGTTCAGTGAGGAATCTATTTATAGTCAAAGGTGGGCATTAATTAGCTTCCTGAACTGGACTCAAATTTTTAATGCACTGTACACATAATGTGTCAAATATTTGGTGCTTAGCAAACTTTGAGTAGTATATATACACTGACACACACATCGAGTTTGTCTTCTCCATATATTTTGAAAGAGAAAATAACAATTGCTTTGAAAATGAAATGTTGGTATAGAAAGCATTTTAACACGTCTAACCACGCATCAAATTCTCCACCTAGTTTGGAAAAAAAAGATTTTAGAAAAGCAAGTTTAGTCAAATGTAAAAAAGTGATTTCAAAATGAAATGTTGACAAAAAAAAAAATTCCTCAGCTTGTACACATATACATGCGCATCGAGTTTGTCTTCTCCATATAGTTAGAGGACAAAAAATTGATTTGAGAATGAAATGTTGACGAGAAAACCAGTTTATATGTACTTATGCATGCACTGAGTTTGGTTTCTCCACATTGTTTGGAAAAAGATGATATTTGAAAAGCAAGTTTAGTCGAACAAACATAAAAAAAAATTGATTCTCTCCCGGTTTCTGCGCCACTGCTCCTATCACGTTGCTCACATCCACCCACCCACCCACCCACCCACCCACATCAAATTGTGATTAATACATCCCCGTGCTTCTAACAGACGCCTCTTGGACTCAGTCTGTCTGCTTGTTTTACGCGCTATATTTTTGGGGACAAAAATTCAAAACATAATGGATGTATGATTTTTTTATATCAGGTAGGACAAGTATATAATGTATTTGGATATTAATTATACATTATTTATTAACTTCTCTGATATTAAAATAAAACTTCAAAAAAATTAACAAAACCCTTTTCAGAAACGGAAAGAAAGGATATTTGTCTCTACAATAGTAACATTACGGGAGAGTTTAACACTTTGAGTTGGCTGCATTAACCCTTTACCTAACATGAAAAGCAGACGACACTTGCCAAAAAATGACTGAATAACTATTTTTTTTCATTTTTTGTCTCAAAAACATAGGTTATGACCCCTCGTTGGAACGAGCTCGACGAGCTCGTTCCAACGAGGGGTCATAACCTATATTTTTGAGACAAAAAATGAAAAAATAATAAAAATTCATTGGCGATTTTTGAGAATCGCGCTGGCCGGTTTTGGCCGTTACGTTGGGTACAGGGTTAAAAATGGAATGTTGTTGTAAAAAATTAAAAAATTTCACTGAAAGATAATTTCATTTACGTGAAGATAATCTAGCAAAGGACAAAAAAATTGTGCAAATTTCCTATAAACATATATGAAATGAACCAATATGATTAAAAAAAAGTATTTTCAACAAATTAATCGGAGAAAAAAACTGATTTCCATTTGCTTTTCTATTTATATATCTAGCTCACCAGAGTCAAACATTATGTACATGTATTCTAGACAACACTTCTTTTTAATGTGATCACAACTGTATGAGTTGCATTACATTCAAACAAGAAGAGTAATGTCTGAAAACAAACTCTGGGGTATCTCAAGCAATAGAGAAGTGGCCATCCATGAAATTGCTCGGTTTCTGCAGTAGTTTTCTCAAAGTATCTGGGCCAAACATACCCTGGATTACATCTCTGATTGGTACTGCCTGTTGAGAAAATCCTTCATCCCAACACGCACCATCATTTACATCAGCTTCATTAACATAGTTACCCAACTTTCACTCTTATTTCTGTTATGATAAATACAGATTACCATGATTATGTGCATGTCCTGTGATTTGTATCAGATTTGAGGTGGTGTAGTGTAGTCTGTACTAAAGTTTTTCGGGTTTTGGGCTCGGGAAGCCATCATGGTTGAATGATTGTGACCAAAAGGGGGCATTGTCATCTGGGCATAATCTGGAGTGATCCTACGAAGTTACAATGAAATCCCTTCATATATATGACCTGTAGACTGTGCTCAAGGTTTTCGGGCTTCGGGCCCCTGAAGCCATCACAGTTGACCAAACATGACCAAAAGGAGATGTCAACATCTAGGCATTATATGGAGTCAACCTATCAAGTTACAATGAAATCCTTCCATAAATACGACCTATACTATAGACTACGCTAAAGGTTTTGGGCTCGGGCAGCCATCAAGGCTGAATGATCGCGACCAAAAGGGAACGTTCTCATCTAGACATTATTTGGAGTCATCCTACCAAGTTACAATGAAATCCCTTCATAAATATAACCTCTAGACCGTGCTGAAGGTGTTCGGGCTTCGGGCCCCTGTAGCCATCACAGTTGCCCAATCGTGTCCAAAAGGGGCTGTTCTCATCTAGACATTATATGAAGTCAACATACCAAGTTACAATGAAATCCCTTCATAAATATGACCTGAAGACTGTGCTAAAGGTTTTTGGGCTTTGGGCTCGGGCAGCCATCATGGTTGAATGATCGCAACCAAAAGGGGACATTCTCATCTGGGCATCATCTGGAGTGATCCTGTGAAGTTACAATGAAATCCCTTCATAAATATGACCTGTAGACTGTGCTCAAGGTTAACGTGCTTCGGGCACCTGTAGCCAACACAGTTGACCAATCACGACCAAAAGGGGATGTCATCATCTAGGCATTATATGGAGTCAACCTAACAAGTTACAATGAAATTCTTCCATAAATATGACCTACAGACTATGCTAAAGGTTTTTGGGCTTGGGCAGCCATCAAGGCTGAATGATCGTGACCGAAAGGGGACATTCTCATCTAGACATTATTTGGAGTCATCCTACCAAGCTACAATGAAATCTCTTCGTAATTATGACCTGTAGACTGTGCTAAAGGTTTTTGGGCCCCTGCAGCTGTCACAGTTGCCCAATCATGTCCAAAAGGGGACGTTCTCATCTAGACATTATATGAAGTCAACTTACCAAGTTACAATGAAATCCCTTCATAAATATGACCTGTAGATTGTGCTAAAGGTTCTCGGGCTCGGGCAGCCATCATGGTTGAATGATCGCAACCAAAAGGGCACATTCTCATCTGGGCATCATCTGGAGTGATCCTACGAAGTTACAATGAAATCCCTCCATCAAGGCTGAATGATCGCGACCAAAAGGGAACGTTCTCATCTAGACATTATTTGGAGTCATCCTACCCTGTTACAATGAAATCCCTTCATAAATATGACCTGTAGACTGCTAAAGGTTTTCGGGCTTCGGGCCCCAGAAGCCGTCACAGTTGCCCAATCACGTCCAAAAGGGGACTTTCTCGTCTAGACATTATATGAAGTCAACCTACCAAGTTACAATGAAATCCCTCCATAAATATGACTTGTAAACTGTGCTAAAGGTTTTCGGGTTTTGGGCTCGGGCAGTCGTCACGGTTGACAGATTGCGCCCAAATGGGGAAATTCTCATCTTGACATCATACGGAGTCATCCTACCAAGTTACAATGAAATCCCTCAATATTAAACATGACCTGCAGACTCTGCTAAAAGTTTTTGGGTTTCGGGCTTGGGCAGCCATCACGGTTGACAGATCATGACCAAAAGGGGACGTTCTCATCTAGGCACAGAGGCATCCTACCAAGTTACAATGAAATCCCTTCATAAATAAGACCTATAGACTGTGCTAATGGTTTTCGGGTTTTGGGCTCGAGCAGCCATACCGGTTGACCGATCTCGACCAAAAGGGGATGTGACCCCAAAACTGCATATGAAATTTTGTGACGATCAGACAAGAACTACGGGGTGTAGCCTGTTCTAAAGGAACATGTGAACAGACTAACAGACTTCCGCATGCGTGATGGCAATAGCTTATCTTGACTTTGTCAAGTTAAGCTAAAAATTTATTCAAATTATTCATATAGAAGTTCTGTACAATAAAAATGATTGTACCTAATTTCGGTATAAAATGGTTAAGGGCAGCCATCTTGAATTTTGGACCGCACCCAAAAACACTTGGTATCATCCCAAGGTGATAACAAAGGTACCCAAGAAGTTTCGTAAAGATTGGTTCACAAATACGGCCTCTAGATTGAGCCGTATAGAAGTTGTGCACAAAAAACTGATTGGACCTAATTTCGGTACAAAATGGCCACTGGCACCCATCTTGAATTTTGGACCACACCCAGAAACACTCGTTCTCATCTCAAGGTGATAACAAAGGTACTCAAGAAGTTTCGTGAAGATCGGTTCATAAATACAGCCCCTAGCCCGAGCCGTATTGACATGTGCACTTACTGTGTGTAAGAAGCACTGAAAAAATCAGAAGTTCATCTAATTTGCAGAATTTCTGCACGAGAAAAAAAACCTGTTTTATATGTGATGTATTCCATGTTACTAAACATTCAGACAAAAATTTATTCGAATCAGAACTTTCATACAGAAGTTCTGCACAAAAAACTGAATGCACTAACTAAAGTACAAAATGGCTGCTGGTGGCCACCTTGAATTTTGGACCGCACCCAAAAACACTCGTTCTCATCCCACGGTGATAACAAAGATACTCAAGAAGTTTCGTAAAGATTGGTTCATAAATACAGCCTCTAGCCCAAGCCGTATTGAATTGTTGATGGACAGACGACGACAGGTCATGGCATATCCTCAAATTTGACTTACGTCAAAGTTGAGCTAAAAATCGATAGCTGACATCTTTAGGTCACCCCAAACACACATACCAAGTTTCAAAGTGATCTGATCATAAATGTGCCCTGAGGGGAGTGCCAAAGAGAAATATTGAAGTCTGACTACACTAAGTTCAAAGGTCATTGCCAGCGGCAACATTTTTTGACAGAAATGGAAGAAAATCGATAACTCCCATATTGATATCACCCCACACAAGCACACCAAGTTTCCAAGCGATCCAATCATAAATGTGCCCTGCAGGGTGTGTGAAAGGGAAATATTGACGCACAACTGCACTTAGTTTTTACTAAGTTCATCAGAAGTCATTGCTAGCAGCAACATTTGTTGACAGAAATTGAAGAAAATCAATAGCTCCCATCTAGAGGTAACCCCAACCAAACACACCAAATTTCAAACCATTCTGATCAAAAATATGCCCTGTAGGGTGTGCCAAAGGAATATATTGATGCCTGACTTAAACTAAGTTCAAAGGTCGTTGCCAGTGGCAACATTTTTTTACGCAAATGGAAGAAAATCGATAGTTCCCATCTAGAGGGCACCCCAAACAAGCATGCTTGGTTTCAAAACAATTCAATCATAAATGTGCCCTGTGTACAGGGTGTGCCAAAGGGAAATTTATTTATTTATTTAATGGGGTTTAAGGTCATATATTTCTGCACTGTGGCAAATCGCCAAAGGGAAATATTGAGGTCTGACTTAACTAAGTTCTCAGAACGTTGCCTGTGGCAACATTTTTTAGACGGAAATGGAATAAAATTGATAGCTCCCATCTAGAGGTCACCCCAAACAAGTAAACCCAAGTTTCAAAGTGATCCGATAATAAATGTGCTCTGCAGGGTGTGCCAAAGGGAAATTTTGATGCATAACTGCACTAAGTTCATCAAACGTCGTTGCCAGTGGCAACATTTCTTGGTGGATATCGCAGAAAATTGATAGCTCCCATCTAGAGGTAACCCCAAACAAGCATACCGAGTTTCAAACCGATCTGATCAAAAATGTGCCCAGTATGGTGTGCCAAAGGAATATATTGATGCCTGACTAAACTAAGTTCAAAGGTCGTTGCCAGCAGCAACATGTTTTGCCGGAAATGGAAGAAAATCGATTGCTCCCATCTAGAGGTCACCCCAAACAAGCATGCCATGTTTCAAAGCAATCCAATCACAAATGCAACCTGTGAGATGTGCCAAAGGAAATTGTGGACGTATGTACGTACGTATGTATGCCCGGACATACATACGTACGACGACAGACGAGAAGTGATGTCAACAGCTCAGCTTGACTTTGTAATAAATACCGTTCCTTGAGTTCAACAAGGAGCCATCTGCAATGCTAAACCATGATGATGCATTGTTGCACTCAAGGGATAATATACAGATCAAATAAATGTGATTCCTGACCCATTTGTTTACATTTTGTTTATGTCCTGAGAGTTATCCTAAAACGAATTTCCTCTGAGGTTACAGGTAAACTGAATTTAAGTACTTTTCAAGAGTAGTGATAAAAAATCAAGTACTTTTCAAGGCTAGAAACAATTTCAAGCACTTTTCAAGGAAGGGCTAAAAATTCAGGGACTTTTCATTTGAGTGGGAATCCTGGGATGTCTGGCCTCAGATAACCGATAACCTGGCTCTTATGGCAGGACCCGAGGCAACTTGTCCACAACAGAAAAAATGTTTACATTTAGAGCTTATTTTATTCAGACCAGTATATAAATTAAAAAAGAACAATACATGTTATCTGTAATAATAATCAGGTGAATTCATTTCACCAAATGTATAAAACTCAAAAGTAATATTACATGTTACATTTAGCTTATCACCAAATGATTAATACGTGGATTAATTTAACAAAATATGAAAATTATCTATGAAATATATATTTGTAATTGCACTTGACATATTTTAATAATATTAAAGAACAAATGTGAGCACCAGCTTGGGTTTGTTTGCATAATATTCTAAACTGGCCCATTTTTAGGCTTTCTAACAGTGGTGTGAAGTACTCTTTCAGTGCTCTGTTACAAATCATAATGCAAGCTTGGGTCTCTTTATTACCATGGAACCTTGTTAATTGATAACCAAGTACATTCAATTAACATGGATTTGGTCATTTTCTTGTATTCTATTTATTTATTGGTGTTCAAGGTCACAAATTTCTGCACAGTGGCTAATCGTGACTGCAACGTGGATATAAAATCAAGTCCAGCCAATCGTTTATACTCGTGTTGTCCATTTGAGGACGCCACCCCAAGAATTTGTGTCTGGGTCCTATTTTATCAGTAAAACAGTGCTTGTTTGCCTCAACAAACAAGCAGTGCTTCACTTCCTGGGGTTCCCACTGTGATTCCTGTATTCTAGAGATAATCTGAGTATTTATTTTATTATATCTTGTTTGATGGCGCTCTGTCAAACAAGATGTAATAAATTAAAAGAAAGTCTGTATTTGTATTTATTTTTTGAGTTTAAGGTCACTTTCCACAATGTCTCTATTGGGTCTATAAACAAAGGAAATTCAATGATTGTCCGGGTAATTCTTGACATGTCTTACGATTTTTATTCAATTTTGTATTCAGTTCACTCAACAACTGATATGCAATTAACAGGTCAAATTTAACAAAGTATGGTAAATGGTTTGGCGTTTGAAAATAATATTTAATCAACAGGGTTATTCAATTAACAGATATACAATTAAGAGGGCAGCACTTCACACAACTCCTTGTTTCTAAAAAATTTGACACACTGATGGCAGTTTTTGAACTTCTACTTTTTTTCCAGAGGTATATCGGATGGAAAAATATAAATTTCATTAACCCCCACAAAGTAGATCTTGTTTCTCAGGCCATTTTTTGTAAACTGCATATGGAGAGGCATTTTTGTATTTTATTTTTGTAATTATTTCTTTGCCATCAAAAGTTGATGTTCTTGGTTTGTTTTATGTTTTTAGGCCTCATAATCTACAGAATAGCATGGGTGTTGGTGTATTTTGTCCCTTGAGTGCAAGAAGGCTTTGCAATGCTTTAGCACTCAAGGGACTAATTCATCAATTTTATTAACTTGGGTAAAATATCAGCCATAAACCATTCATTTTTGGGGCTTTGATTATAAAAAGAGAACATGCAGCAGCCAAAAGGACCTTGCAGGAGGGCCTGAGAAAACAGATCTTTAATCTTTGTAGGCCTTACTATCAAACTGTTTTTCATTTCCAAAACCATTTACTTACAAACAGTATTGCTATCAAAAAACTGGCATTTTTCTTGGTCAAATGATAATCAGATTACAACACTCTTACCAACAGGAAGATGAAGATTTTGTAAATAAAATATTTCCAAATCATGAAAAACAAGTGAAACATTCATCTCAACTCTTGCATTTTTTTTCTGACAGCCGAGATTCAAGTTTAGTCAATTGTTTTCATAATGTTCCCCATTTTCAAGGACTTCCACCCAGGCAGTGGTGACTGGGTCCTATTTCACCAGTAAAACAAATCTTGTTTACCACAGTAAATAAGTACTGCTTCACTTCCCGGAGTTTCCACGGGGAGGATAACTGATAATTTAGTCCTACAGCCCCACTGAGCTATAGGATAAAATTATCATTGAACCTCCCCATAAATACAAGATAGTCTAGCTTATTTCACTGTGTACAGCAGTGTTTAGATGATTCCATTGGGTTCATCAGGGTTGAAAGGGTGACAACATTCAAATTTTTTGCTGATAGGCCCCACAAAGTAGATTTTCTGTTTCTCAGTCCATTTTTTTGGTAAAATTGCATGTGGATGGACGGGTGGGCATTTTTGAATTTTACTTTTCATTTCTGCAATCATTTCTTTGCCATCAAGAGTTCATGTTCTTGGTTTATTTTAAGTTTTAGGCCTCATAATCTACAGAATAGCATGGGTGGTGGTGTATTTCGCCCCTGGAGTGCAAGAAGGCTTTGCAATGCTAAAGCATTGCAAAGCCTTCTTGCACTCAAGGGACAAACTTATCAATTTTATTAACTAGGGTAAAATACCAGACATAAACCATTTAATTTTTAAGTTTGCAATGGTTATAAAAAGAAGGCATGCAGCACTCAAAAGGACAATGCAAAAGGGCCTGAGAAACAGGTTTTTAATTTGTTTAGGTCTTAAGCTGTTTTTAATGATACAAAGTGATTTTCAGACAAGTGTGCAAACAGTCATTCAAGACAAAAGTAAGGCCAAGGTAAATCACAGCAAACAGGAAATTGTGAAAGATAAATTTGTTATATGCTTTCCAAGATTTCATTAATGAAGTAAAAATGACACTGGTCAACGAAAGACTTAAAGAAACAAGATATTTAAACAATAAGTATCTGAAACAAAACAAACAACACTCAAATGCAACAAGCATAAAAATATTAAATAACATCATCTCTATAACAATAACTCTGTTAGTAATGCATAATACTCTCATAATATAAAAATGTTCAAATTTCATTCTCAATGTTTAACTGTTTTGGTGCCAACTCTGAAGATCAAGTGTGGTTCACCATTTTATTTATTAATTTACTGGTGCTAAACGTCACATATTTCTGCACAATGGCTAATCATGACCACAACATGGATATAAAGTCAAGTGCAGACAATCGTTTACACCCATGTTGCCCATTTTAGAGGGCTTCCACCCTAGGTATTGGTTACCAGGTCTTATTTTACCAGTAAAGCAGCTTGTTTACCACAGTAAACAAGCACTGCTTCACTTCCTGGGGTTCCCACCTGGTTGCCCCATTTTAAACAATTGAACAAAATCCCACCAGATCTCGTGAGAGGTTGGTTGTTTATTACAGTCAAATGCCACTTTTACCACAGGAGCCTGAAGTCAAGTCTACATACAGTACAGCCGTGGTGGACTGGTCACTTTCCACAGGTGGGCAGTATTTCCATGGATGCAATAATAGATTCCAAACACTAATTATAGGAATAATCATCAAAAATTTAATTAATATGCACCGGGTTCAACCCAGTGCTTCATTAATTCAAATTTTGATAATGATATTTATTACCTGGTAAATGCATGCATGGACATCACTGCCCATGCATGGATTACTACCAGTCCACAATGACTATACTGTATCTCCAATGTTATACCAGCGGACGCTCTGACACTGACGTTCGATTAACAGCCAGCAGAAAGTGCCATATAACCTGACCAGTGCTGTCTCTTGTAAAGTGTCAACAGCCTATTCAGGCAGATGACATGCTTAAAAATGAAAGTGTCAATGACACTGCAGCTCAACTTGACAAACTTGAACTTGGTAAGTTATAAATGAAATGGCAAAATTGAAGATCATTGGTACCAATGTCATTTTTTTTGCCAGTGGCAACATTTTTTGCTGTTGTTCAGATACCGAAGAAAATCAATAGCTCCCATCTAGAGGCCTCCCCAAACAAGCATGCCAGGTTTCAAAGCAATCCGATCATAAATGTGCCCTGTAGGGTGTATAAAAGGGAAATATTGTGGTCTGACTAGACTAAATTCTAAGAACGTTGGCCGTGGCAACATTTTTTGACGGAAATGGAAGAAAATCGATAGCTCCCATCCAGAGGTCACCATAAATAAGCATACCAGGTTTCAAAGCAATCTAATCGTAAATGTGCCCTGTAGGGTGAACCAAAGGGAAATATTGTGGTCTGACTAAACTAAGTTCTAAGAACGTTGGCTGCGGCAACATTTCTTGATGGAAATTGAATAAAATTGATAGCTCCCATCTAGAGGTCACCCCAAACAAGCATGCCAAGTTTCAAAGTAATCTGATCATAAATGCGACCTGTGAGGTGTGCCAAAGGAAATTGTGGATGTACGTACTAACATACTAAAGTACGTACGTACGCCGACGGACGAGAAGTGATGGCAATAGCTCAGCTTGACTTGTCAAGTTGAGCTAATAACTGCTGGCCCATACGTCCCGATAACTTTTGATACTTAAAAAATCCTTTCCAATTATTCAGGCAGATGACACTTGGCTAGAAATAACTGCTGGTAGAGAGCCAGAAGCCCATATATGGGCTTTATGAAATACCATAAGCTATGACCATAACACCTAAACTCTATTGGAATAGGTTTCTCATAATGACCCCGGGAAGACTCTGATTTTGTTATTTATAACACACTGCTCTTTTACATTTGATTGGATAGTGGCTATTGGCACTATCCAATCAAATGTAAAAGAGCAAATAATGGTAAGAAATCTATAGTCAGAAAAATGTAGCACTCTACAGGGTTTCTGCGGTTTGGGAAGGAGCAAATTTAAGATTTTTGAAGACTTTTTTCAATGTGAATTCAAGACTTTTCAAAGTGAAAAAAAGAGAATTCAAGATTTTTTATTCTAAAAGACAGGCATTGAAAAACACTGATTCTGGGGAATCAATGTTCACAATACACAGCACCTCAGACGTACTTCCTGACTTCTGTGAATTTAACCCTTTACCCAATGAATCGGCCACATCTGCCCGCGTAATATGCAAATTCAGAAGTTGAAAAAATATTATTTTTCAAAAAATTTCAAGAAAACCATATCATGTGACCCCTCGTTGGAACGAGCTCATCGAGCTCGTTCCAACGAGGGGGTCACATGATATGGTTTTCTTGAAATTTTTTGAAAAAATGATATTTAAAAAAATAAATTTTGATATCGTCTGCGTTGGGTAAAGGGTTAAGACTTTTCAAGGGTCTTAATTTTTTTATCAAATTCAAGACTTTTCGAGCTTTTTAAGACCCCGCAGGAACCCTGCTCTACCAGTTAATAAATCCATTTTAATTACTTGGGCTTGTATGAGTTAACAGCCACAGTCATAATGTATCGACAGTTTTACAAATGGAGGATGCCAAAGAGAACACACAAAGCAGCAGCGAGTAACTGTCAAATCGTCAAACTTACTAACCCAGCACGAGCCAAGTTATTACTGTTTGAAGGAAAGCACAGCACAAACATCCTGTATGCCAGAGCAGAATGCTACCCTGTCTTACTCCCAGTTGGGAACTGGGATTGTGTCTTGCCTGAAGACACAAAGCAAATGTGGGTAAGGATGGGACTTGTAACTCTTTGAATGGTTGCAGTGTCTGCCTCACAGTTAGTCAAACAGGTGAACACACACAAACAGTTTGTCAAACAGGTGGACACACACAAAAAGTTTCCACAAAACCATATCATGTGACCCCTCATTGGAACGAGCTCGTTCTAACGAGGGGTCATATGATATGGTTTTGTGAAAATTTTTGGAAAAGTAAAATTTTTTCAACTGCTGAATATGCATATTACGCGGGCGGATGCGGGCGATTCGTTAGGTAAAGGGTTATGGAAGCAAGGTAGTTTCTATGAATTTCACAAAGGTGTTATTTATTTATTGGTTTCATTGTTTATATATATTTTTTTTACGGTTGGTTAAGGTCATTTTCATCATCTATGGCTGTATCCCAACAGCAATATAGGTTTGAAGTCAAGTTTAAGCAATTGTTTACATATTTGTCGCCCACTTTAGAGGAGATCTGCCCCAGAAATTGGTTACCATATTCTATTTTACCAGTTACCCAGAACTTGTTCACTACAGTAAATAAGCACTGCTCCACTTCCAACAGTGACACAAAGCTCTTATCATTGATGTGAAAACTATGACACAAAAAACAACTGAAGAATACTTGTTCATCTGTGGCCCCACAAAGTAGATCTTATTTCTTAGGCCATTTTTTGTAAAATTGCATGCGGGTGGGAGGTTTTTTATTCTATTTTTTATTTTTGTAATTATTTCTTTGCCAGCAAAAGTTTATATTCTTGGTTTATTTTATGTTTTACGCTTCATAATCTACAGAATAGCATGGCTGGTGGTGTATTTTGACAAATTTATCAATTTTAATAACTTGGGTAAAATATCAGACATAAATCATTTAATCTTTATTGTTTTCAAGTTTGCATTGGTTATAAAAAGAGAGTACGCAGTAGCCAAAATGACCATACAGGATGGCCTGAGAAATAGATTTTTAACTTTCTTAGGCCTAACCATTAAGTACATAATAATTCTTGTGAAATAAAGTGCTTTGAGAACTCTTGAGTTACAAACACCTCAAGCATTCTGTAAGTAAAACTAAAGTAAGTTTTCAGTCCCCGAACTGGAATATTTTATCACAAGTTACGACATCTTAAGTACTGATTGAATTGAAAGTATTGTAAAGAGACACTTCATTAGAAAGATCAAGAATTAATTTGGCAATGTCAAGGAAACAATACTGTTTGCTGAATCACAACATTAACCCCAAGTCCTCAGATTCATTTTATACAGTGGAACCATGTTAATTGAATAGCCACATTGCCAATGAAAATTATTCAATTAACATGAGTATCCAATTAACAGGGGTTGTCACTTTCCTGTATTCTAGAGATAAACATAGCATTTACTCTATTATATCTTGTTTGACAGAGCTCCATGAGCTCTGTCAAACAAGATGTAATAGATTAAATGCCTGTATTGGATGTACTGAGGCTAAATAGATCTATAAACAAAGGAAAACTGTGGAAAGTCAGGGTAACTTCTCTACAGGTTACAAGATATTTTATTCAATTAACAGGAGTTTACTCTATAACCTATATTCAATTAACAGGTGAAAGTTGTACTGGAGGTATGGTAAATGGTTATGGTGTTGGGAAATTATATTCAATTAACAGGGATATACAATTAAGAGATATCCAATTAAGTGGGCTCCACTGTATTAATAACTACAGTGTATACATGTACACGACTGCAGATGACTTAACCGTGTTTCTACATTAATGTTGGCTGCTTGTACAGGCAGCCAACAATGATGTAAAAACACTGTCAAGAAAAATGCATCCTACCAGCGGAGTTCTCAAGGAAGAATACACTAGGAACAACCTTTTACAGTAATATAAAATGGGCTGTTTGTGGCTGTATCGAGACTTAAGTGTTAAGCTCTATCACATGATCTAGCTTGGGCCATGTCACATCAGTCCAAGTTAAAAGTATACAATAATCCCACCTGACTAAAATCAAATAACAAAATAGCAAAAAGAAAAAAAATAAATTTCTGTAACTTACTCTCAAACTCTACAGGCATTCTTCAATAAATTATAACAAAACAATGCACAAACCAAGTGGTATCCAACATTCTTCAATGAAGATAAAATTTGTTTTCTGGCAGAGTCAGCTTTTTTTTTCACGTGTGGAAATCATAAAGGTTAGCAATATTATTTACACTAGAGTCTAAGAACAAAGAGATTTAGCTCTAGGTATTGATAACTCTCATTAATTCGTAGAGTGCTGGAAGCCCATATTTGGGCTTTAATCTAAACCACGGCGACCACAAATAAAAGGTTTTGCATTCAATGGACATGCTTCACATTATCTTTAAAGTGAAATTATTTATCCTGCAAGGATTTGTCTTGTTACAATTTATGGGAGAGAGCCCACAGGCACGCCCACAGGCAAACCCACAGGCACTCTCCCATAAATTCTAACAAGACAAAGGCCTGTGAATAAATTTTGACAATCAAAAATAATTTAGTGCTCTAACAGTTAACCCTTTACTCAACACCGACAATATCAAAACTTTATTTTAACCCTTAGGGGACTGGAGATTTGTAACTTGCAAGCTTACCCCAAAACTACATGTTGGGGAACCTGTTTTGTTGTAGAAAAATGTGATTGAAGTCAGAATTAGGCCCTGAGAGGTTCAAGATCATTTTTTCAAATTTTTCAAAAATTTCAGCAAAACCATATCATGTGACCCCTTATTGGAACGAGCTTGATGGGCACAGTCCAATGGTTTTTCACAGAATAAAGTCGTGGCTGCTGTAGAGGGATATGAAGTTCTGCTAATAGCGTGTGGAAGTCAAATCTGAAGAGGTGTTGCAAAAATTATATGATTTAGTAGGATTATTTTGAGATTACATCAGTTACACGTAATATATCCTACCATCCTCCCCAGAGGAAAATAAAGCTTAGATTTATAACATGCCTAACTGTAGGACAATTTTTAACCCTTACGGGCCCACTTCTGACTTTTACATCCTCAGAACAGGTACCCTTAAAATGCAATCAGTAGGAGATTCTGCTGAAAATAGACATATTACCTTGACAGTGGTTTCCAGTCAAGTCTTGGCTGCCTAAAAGGGCAACCAAGACTTGACTAGAAGTCACTGCTTGGCCACTAGCAATGCATAGGTGGTGGTACAGAAATTTGTCCAGCCCATTAAGGGTTAAATAATCTGTTATTTTATTCTGCTTTTCAGATAAAAAAAAAATTCTCTCCATTGCCATTTGTACAAAACATGATGCAATTGCTGAAAATCCTTTCTGACTGGAAGCAGCCCATTCTCTACATATGTTATGAAAGTGCTGTTTGAAATTAATGTTTCTCCACATCTGGATAATCTTTATGAAAAATTACATTTCTGAAATTTAGCAATGACTTCAAACATTTAATGTAGTGATGAACCGATTATCAAAACTTGCTATCAACCGATTATCGGTTATTTCTCTGCCGATTATGCCGATTCCGATGGCTGAAGTAGGACACTGAAGATCTGTTGGTGCCTGTTATACTATAGAATTTCGTTGATAAATCATCAATTACGGAAGCTTAATACCACATGAGATCTCAGAGTATGCATATTTAGTGCTGGGCAATATTAGCCAAATTAAAAATTTTTGTATTTTGGTTGGGATGTGGTGAAAAGATCGTTATTAACGATACAATCACACGATATTGTTCTCATGAAGATGATTGTGTTTTATACCAGTAAATAGTGTAAATACGGTTTTGTGTAAGGATACAATACTTGGCTGTATTAATCAGGAATATACTGAGCACACATACTTTGTGTCCTAAATGAATAATAATTTTAATGTTAATGTGTGTTGTGAAGTCATATGACGCATGATTTACACGTATGTCAATGTATTTTTCAATGTTCTTTTTTCAACTTGCTATCTCCCTTGATGTGTTTCTCTAATGTTTACATGAACTCTACAATCTTCGGGAAATGGTGATGGTCTCATAACGATTGCAGTTGGTAAATTCTGTAATATCTCTGCTCTGCAAATCCCTAAATTTTCTGCTATGCACTACACACGTTTTTAATGGGGAAACTTTATTGAAATGGTCAGATATCAAAGGGATTTTTAATAGTCAGTGTTAAATATAGACTAACCGGAAACTGCTGGTTTTTAACTGCCGGTTGTCATAATCAGCCGATTCCCCATAACCAGCCGGTTCCGATTGCCAATTCCTATTATCGGTTTATCACTAATTTAATATTATTTATTTATTGGTGTCGAAGGTCACTTTTAACATCTTTGGCTGTATCATGACCACAACAATGGTATGAAGTACAGTTTAGCCAATTGTTTATATCTATGCTGCCCACTTTAGAGGACTTCCACCTCAAGTGTTGGTTTTGGGACCTATTTTGCCAGTAAAGCAGAACTTGTTCCTTGCTCTAAATAAGTGCTACTCCACTTCCACAGGTTCCTCCAAAGGGAAACATTTAATGTTAATTTGCATACAATTACAACATTATTCTATTCGACACAGATATGAATAATGCTATATGCACTCCATACACACACATACACACACATACACACACACACACATCTTCTTTTAACCCTTTACCTAACAAATTGGCCGCATCCGCCCGCATAATATGTAAACAGCAATTGAAAAAATATTAATTTTCTGAAAATTACAACAAAACTATATCATGAGCAAGCCTGAATATAAGCAACCTGTCATTTGCAAAATGAGGTCCCCAGAGGGTGAATTTGCTGATGCTATCTCATACAGTGGGCCAATTTATCCTCTAGGTACATCTTTCTGTTTTGGCTTGAGACCTTGATTCAGACAGAGGTTCACAGAGGGTACATTTTGTGATGCTACCCTGCTGTGCAGGGTAGCATCACCAAATTCAACCTCTGGGGACCTCATTTTGCAGATGACTGTCTGTTTATTTTCAGGCTTGATCATGAGGGGTCAGATATGGTTTTGTTGAAATATTTTGAAAATTTTGAAAAAATAATATTTAAAATCACAAATTTTGATATCGTCTGCGTTGGGTAAAGGGTTAAAGACAGATGGCATCAAAATTATACAATGCTCATGTTTATGCATTTTTAAAAAGTTCATGTAAAAACTTGCATATTTCTATTATCTTGCTCGTATTTAATAGGACTCATAACATTAATTATTGAAAAAACATTACAATAATGCAACAATGCAACAACAAAAATTTCAATATGATTTTAATCAATATTTTTTTATTTGATTTTAGCAGTGTGGTTTGGGTGGGGGGGGGGGGGGGGGGGGGGGGGGAGTTAACATAAATTCATGTAAATGTTTTCAATTTCATTTCATTACAAATTCAGCACTTATTATGCAAATTTACCTCAGTTACGGTGCAAATTTCATTTGATTGCAAATTTTCAGTTTTGACAAATACTTGGGAGTTAACAAACAAATCCTTTACAATTTATTCTATTTAAAAACCCAATGTTGAACAAACTGTTCTTCGTTTTGTTTTATTTCACAAGTTTCTTGAACTGATTCTTATTAAATGTTTTTACATTGATTTCACGAAGACATTTTAATTAAAATGATTTATGTCAAAACTAGATTAATTTACTTTGAAAGGTAAGTGTTGTTTTATATAACTTGATGGGAATTAACCGATTTCCAACTGACATTGATATTAAGGCCTGGAAAATTTTCTACAGTTATTGCAGCACTTGAGCAATGACATTTGGTGGCTTTTAGTTCTTTAAATTTATTTATTTTATTGGAGTTTAATGACACTTTCAACAGCTTGGATCACCACGTGTCGGACAATATTACGCGTGGAGGAAGCCAGAGTACCTGTGCAGAACCATCGAGCAATGGCAAGCAACTGACAGACTCCCCAATAAACTAACTCCACACAAGCAGGGTAAGCATTGGTTGAAGACAGGCACACCATCAACATGTAGTACACCTTAGTACACAGGGCCACCATGCTCCCGGTGCTTCAATAATTAAAATTTTGCTGATGGTCATTTTTATTACCTGGTAAACGCATGCAAGAACATGACTGCCAATACCTGAATTACGACCAGTCCATGCTCACTGTACATTACTATGATGAAAGTTGTGGCATTCTCTTATCATAGCAATATTGACTGTTGGGGCTATTTTAAGTAATTGTAAATTACTTGTCTGAATAGCATCCAAAAACATAGCCGTGCATACTTACAGTTAAAACTAGAAATCCTGTCATGAAATGCGCACAAATAGCACATCGATCTGCACGTTAATCTACACGTTATGACCATAGTAAGGTTATCAAATTCTGTATATATGGCCTGTGCTCAAGCAATGTTTTAACCCGGAGGTCCATTGGCAGAAACATTGCATGTGTTTGCTGTGAGCAATCAGGAGAACCTGCCGTGCTTTGGATGCCATTCAATATGGCAATTGCACGCAATTCCTATGCACAATTAAGCCTAGATAAGCTCACAGTTCGCGATAGGACTTCTAGTTTTAACTCTTTATCCAAATGCATAGGGTATCAAAAGTTTGTATTTTAGGCCTATGAAAAATAATTTGTTTCTCAGGCAGTTTTGCTTCAATTTTATGATGAGGGAGGGAGGCTTTTTCTTAATTTTTTTTATTTGTTAATGCACAACAGTCCTGTAACTAGTTTGAATTAAAAATTCTTCGAATTGCACCATTATGTGGAAAAAAAAACAATTTTCAGTGGTCAAAATTTCCCATACTGCAGCTGCAAATTTAACCAACTATATCTTGTTTGACAGTGCTCACTGAGACTGTCAAACAAGATATAGTTGGTTAAATTTTTCATCCCAAAGGTGCAAAATAGTAAAAATTTCCAGGTAAAAAAATGAAGTGATGAGGCAGGTTTTCATTGACGACGGAACTGCCTGAGAAACAAGAATATTTTTTAATAACCTTAATTGGTGTTTTTTTTTTCAAAACTTTAAACAGATTTCAACAAAATAATATAATGTGTCCCGATCTTGGAACGAGCACATGCAGCTGGTTCCAATGAGGGAGGGCACATGATATTGTTCTGATTAATTTTTTGAAAAATGTATTTTTTTAAACTGCTTAATTGGTAAATGACGTGAGTTGGGATTGATGCAGCCAATTAATTTGTTAAGTAAAGGGTAAAGGACAGTCAGGCACCTTCATGGCATGAGTGATCAAACAGGGTCCTCTCCTCCACTTCCTGAAAGCCTCACACCCTCCCCATCACCTAAAGATAATTGTTGGTCTGTTTGTAACCAGGAAAAGCAGAACTTTTGGTCAAAAGTAAGTACAGTAAAACCTGTCTTGAGAGACCACTGTCTTGAGAGACCACCTGTCTTGAGAGACCATATCTACCAGGCACCGATTGTTTTTACTCTATAATGGACCTGCTATGGGAGACCACCTGTATTTTTATGCCATAATAGACCTGTCTTGAGAGACCACCCCTTTGAAGACTGAAACCATGACAAAAACTTTTTACCTGTTGTGTAATTGGAAAATCCTTTGTGGTTATACTAACATAATTAAAAGTATTAAAAGCTCTTAATTGGGTTTCAATTGCTTACTCATTAAAGATTGAGATGTTTTATAAGACCCCTGTGAAAAGATCATGATTATCGCTGAATAAACTATTTCAAACATACCTGAAATCTGACAGATAGGAATGAAAATAAATTTGTGTTGAAAATCTTTTTGTAACAAATTGAAATGGACTTATAAAAATTATAAAAATAAATTAATGTTGAAAATCTTCAATTTTCAACACTAATTTATTTTTATAATTTTTATAACAGTCCATTTCAATTTGTTACAAAAACTTCATAAAAAAGAACAGCAACAAAGTAATTACAAAAATCCTTTCTTCTCCATTTCTGAATTTTGTGGTTGGTTATTCACTGACTTGAGAAAACCTGAAACCTGTTATGAGAGACCACCTATCTTGAGAGACCACTTTTGTGTGGCCCAAAGGACGGTTTCTCAAGACCAGTTCTAATGTATACAAGACTTTTCACTTTTTCCATTTTTCCAACAGAAGTTGGAGTAGTGATTAAGAAGTTACAGTACAGCCACCATGGACTGGTCACTTTCCATGGGTGGGCAATACTTCCACAGATGCAATAATATTTGATTCCAAACACTAATTATAAGAATAATCATCAAACATTTAATGATTTTAATTAATGATGCACCATGTTGTACCTGGTGCTTCATTAATTAAAACTTTGCTGCTGATGATTTTTATTTTTACAACCCCAACCAGTCCATAGCGACTGTGCTGTGGAACCTTAATAAAAAATGTGTAACTATTTTGACCCAACAAAATATACATATATAGTCATATATATGATTATGCCATTCCAACGAGTTATGTAAAACACCCACAGATTCAAACACACATCGCGTTCTGTGTTTATTACACAACCCATGCATTAAAATTCATTTAAATAAACAAATTTTAATTCCGATGTTTAACCCGGTGAAGAGTTTGTTTTGACTGAAGCTGCACTGATCAAATGGATCAATAAAAAAATCAAAACAACCTTTTCGGAACCAGTGTTTGTTGAAATTTGTATCGCTGTTTACTAACAGTAATAGACACCAAATGGTTGCCCATTCACGCCAAACCATTTGGTGGCCATTACTGTTAGTAAAAATATAAGTACAAATATGTGCAGAATTGCAAAACAGCTGGGAGAAACATTTTTAAAAGAAGTTCGAAGCATGTCAAGATGTACAAAGAGTTACCAAAATAAAGTTAACCAATTTAGATATAATGGGATCCACAAAATGAGATGGCCACTGGACTGGGTTAAAGTTCTGGTTGGAAATGCTTGGGTTTGTTAAAAATATTATCTCATTTTTGGCTATTTTTTTGTGAATCGACTTTATTTTGCTTTGGACGTTTTCATATTCACACTATGCGACAGACGGCCGATGATTGTATAACGAAATTTGGAAACTTTTCGAAGCGTAACTAAACGGTGCGGTAAAAAAGTTCTGGCTTGTATATCACCCGTTGAATACAGAATCATTTATATCATAGTGGCGATTCCGTTGAATACAAGGGTTTAAAGTTTAATGGATGTGTAATATAATTGGTTTTGAAACTGGCAAATTGTGATAATATGTTTCTGATACTGAAATTAGGTGAAAGTGTAAGATTTTTACAAAGCAGGTGTGTTAATAATCATGAAAGGCAAGAGCTTGAGAAAAGCCTGTACAGATATACATTAGTCTTTGCCACAACATAAAGCACACATCACAGTCGACATATTGTTCATGTACAAAAATAGATGTCTGTTCCTCTATAATACTGCATTAATTCTGTATTGCTCTCAGTACTTCTTAATATTCTGAAAATGAACACAAATAGTAAACTTTAGGCCTAAACAAGTTAAAAATCTATTTCTGAGGCCCTCCTGCATGGTCATTTTGGCAGCCGCATGCTCTCATTTTATAACCAATGCAAACTGCAAAACAATATTAGAGGATGGCCACCAAAGGGTGGCTGATTCCCCCCAAAAAAGCCTTGATAGCCATTCCAACCTTATTCGCGACACACCCTCTGGTTGTGGGCAATAATAATACCAAGTATCATTAATATCCTTGAAGGCTGTAAGAAGTTATGGAGCGGACACGAATTCCGTCTACGCCCGGACGGACAGATGGACAGACAGACAGACGGACAGATGGACGACGTCACGGCTAGATTCCCCCGAATTTTTTTCGGGGGAATAAAATATTAAATAAGGCCTAAAAAAATAAAAAATCTGTTTCTCAGGCCCTCCCGCATGGTCTTTTTGGCTGCTGCATGCTCTCTTTTTATAACCAATGTAAACTTGAAAAAAAATAAAAATTGAATGGTTTATGTCTGCTATTTTATCTGAGTTAATAAAATTGATAACTTTATCCCTTGAGTGCAAGAAGGCTTTGCAATGCTTTAGCATTGCAAAGCCTTCTTGCTCTCAAGGGACGAAATACACCACCATCCATGCTATTCTGTAGATTATGAGGCCTAAAACCTAAACCCATAAACTTTTTATAGCAAAGAAATAATTACAGAAATAAAAAATAAACTAAAAAAACGCCCGCCTGCATGCAATTTCACAAATAATGGCCTGAGAAACAGAAGATCCACTTTGTGAGGCCTAATTTATATCCGATATCTTACCCAAGTTAATAATTTGATAAATTTGTCCCTTGAGTGCAAGAAGGCTTTGCAATGCTAAAGCATTACAAAGCCTTCTTGCACTCAAGGGATGAATAACACCACCACCCATGCTATTCTGTAGATTATGAGGCCTAAAACATAAAAACAAACCTAGAATATGAACTTTTCATGGAAAAGAAATTACAAAATAAAAAATAAAATAAAAAAAATGCCGCTCAGGATCACCGATCCAATGTCGAGTTGTGACAACAGTTCCTCGCACCAAGGCCAACACACCTATGAAGTTTCATGACTCTAGGCTGAACTACTATCAAATTCTCATCCGGAAACCAATTGTTGCGATATACTATGTTCAAGGTCACTGTGACCTTGACCTTTGACCTGGTGAGTCCAACATCAATAGGGTTCTTCCTCGCACCAAGGCCAACACGCCTGTAAAGTTTCATGACTCTAGGTTGAACCACTATCAAGTTATCATCCGGAAACCAATTGTTGCGATATACAGGCCTCGAAATAAGTCGCGAACGGTCGTTCAGGTTACGTGGAGGTTACGACGTTTGAAAACAGCGTAACCTCCCGACCGTTCGCGACGATGTTCAGTCGTGAACGGAGTGAATAATGCAAACAAAAATCGTTCTGTTGAAAGATAAACAAAGGGTTACAATCACGCTGATTAGTTCTGTAATAGCGATCGCTTATCTGATATCAGACCCTGTTATTCAAACTAGTAGCCCTAAAGCGGGTTCGCTACACGTGGTGCATGAGGTAAATTTGGAACACTTGACAACTGTTTCTGAATTATTTGTGCCACTTTTTCATTACTTTTACATGCCCTTTCAAATATTCCATATTATCTACAAAATGTGAATTTCATATATAATATAAAATGTTTGAAGGCCCCCCTCTCCCGTTTACGACATGTCTGAAGCCCCCCCCCCCCCCCCCCCCACCCCCCCTATCACCAATGACCATTCGTCAAACGCGATGCTCGATTTATACGAGAAATTATCATTCCATTCACGTGAGTCATCACCATTCCGAAACATAACTTGAAATTCAGAAAATGATTTAACTGAAGTTTAAAGCGTTCCCCGTTACCCATGAAGGCCTAAAATGTTTTTCATATGGCCTCAGTCACCAATATTTTATATTATTCATGAAATGTGAAACAGAGTTTCATGCTTCATCTACAATATAAAATGTTCGAATGGCCCACTTTCTATATATATTACAAAAAATGTTTGAAGACCCCCCCCCCCCCCCCCGCCCCCCCTCTCCACCCCCGTTGAACATCTTTTACGTGTCCCCGTTAGCCTACCCATGTAAACCGTTTTTCGCATGATTGACCCCTCAGATATTTCATATTAACTAACTTGCTCGAAGTGACTCAAGTAAGTTCTCATATTTTTTCTACACTCTCGGTATTTTCCATTTCATTGGCTTGACAGTGAAACGGAATCTCACGACAGTACGTCACGCACGTGCAGTTTAAATATCATGGCCAACCTTTTTCTCATGTTATGTTTTTATTGTGAACTTACCTTGGATTTTCGCACCAGTTAATCAATGCTGCTTCTCACATCAGCGGTACCATACGGATTAAGGGCAGTTTATAAAAGGTACGAAGTAATTTAATACCACCTTCATTTTTAATAACAACAAACATAGACTGATACTAGTTGAATGACGGGGAATTTGGCAATATAAATTCCCATTTTTATGTCACGAGGATAACGGGTTACGATAGGTTACGATGAAAAATTTTGCCGTAACCTATCGTAACCTGTTTTTAGGTTGCGATACAAAAATGAGCGTAACCTGTGAATGGGTTGCGATGAAAATTCTTATTTCGAGGCCTGGATATACTATGTTCAAGGTCACTGTGACCTTGACCTTTGACCTGGTGAGTCCAAGATCAATAGGGTTCTTCCTCGCACCAAGGCCAACACACCTATGAAGTTTCATGACTCTAGGTTGAACCACTATCAAGTTATCATCCGGAAACCAATTGTTGCGATATACTATGTTAAAGGTCACTGTGACCTTGACCTTTGATCTCGTGAGTCCAAGATCAATAGAGTTCTTCCTCGCACCAAGGCCAACCCACCTATGAAGTTTCATGAATGTAGGTTGAACTACTATCAAGTTATCATCCGGAAAGGAATTGTTGCGATTTACTATGTTCAAGGTCACGTTGACCTTGACCTTTGACGTAGCGAGTCCAAAATCAAGAGGGTTCTTCCCCTCACCAAGGCCAATCTACCTATGAAGTTTCATGAATGTGAGTTGAACCATTATCAAGTTATCATCCGGAAACCAATTGTTTAAGATTTACTATGTTCAAGGTCACTGTGACCTTGACCTTCGACGTAGCATGTCCAAAATCAATAGGGTTCTTCCTCCCACCAAGACCAACCTACGTATGAAGTTTAATGAATGCGAGTTGAACCACTATCAAGTTATCATCCGGAAACCAATTGTTTACGCCCGCCCGCCCGCCATTCACCAAACTATAAGTCGAGTTTGACTTCGTCACAACACGACTAAAAATGCCCACCTGCATGAAATTTTACAAAAAATGGCCTGAGAAACAGAAGATCTACTTTGTGGGGCCTTACTGTCTTTCATTAAAATGATCGTGTTGGCAGTCACCTGCAATGCCGAATTAGAGAAAAGGTCAAAATATCCTTGTTGACAGTCATGTAGACAATGGAGGAGGGGTCTAGATGGCATTTCCCCGAAGAAGAAATCGTGTCAGAATTTTGCGATTTTTCTCTTAATTTATTTTAAACAATACTTTCTTTCAAAACCCAGTTTAACCTTTGAGGGCGTAGAAGTTGTCCCGAATTCACACCTGATCACAACCTGCACACGTCCAGTGGCTTAACAGTGATTAACAGGCATCCAAGACGTCACTAGAAACCATTGCCTATGTAATTTGTTTATTGGCATGTTAAGCACACCTGTTCTGAGATCGTAAAAGTCAGAAATGGTCCTTTAAGGGTTAAACAAGAGGTGTGCATCAGAGATGCAGCCATCGAGTTGTGGCTACTTTCTTCATGCACTCTCTATTTAAAATCAGAAATGTCATCACACGGAGCTCAAAATTCATAAAAATTGAAGCTGACGAGCTCAAAATGCGTAAAAATGAACTAATTAACTGGTAGAGTGCTAAATTATTTTTGGCCATCAAATCTTGTACACATGTCTTTGCCTTGTCACAATTTATGGGAGAGTGCCTACGGGCACTCTCCCATAAATTGTAACATGGCAAACCCTTCAGACTAAATGATATCACTTCAAAGATAATACAAAGCACATCCACTGAATATGAGCGTTCAAGCAGTGGTACCTGCACTTCAGAATAAAGCCCAAATATGGGCTTCCAGCACTCTACCAGTTAAGGCCCATAACTCTGTAACGAGAAATCAGACCAGTTTTTGAACTCACTTGAGATATTATTGCAAAAGACCTGTATGATAAATATTAGTCAAATCAGAGAAAGTTTGTTCAAGTTATAGCGCTAACAAGCTCAAAATTCGTAAAAATTACTAATTAAGGCTTATAACTCTGAAACAAAAAATTAGCCCAGTTTTCGAACTCGCTTGAGATATTATTGCAAAAGACCTGTACGGCAAATATTAGTCAAATTGGAGAGCAAACGTTATTGCACTAACAAGCTCAAAATTCATAATGAAAGTGTCAATTACACTGTAGCTTAACCTAACTGTGTGCTGTGTTCGATGAAAAGGATTCTGTTCCCTGTGTGCTATGTTTTCAATAAGAATAATTTGAGTGCAGACTATACTAAAGAATTAAGGCCTGGGTTGATGTGGCCCTAACAGTTAACGTATGTCTACCAAAGTTACCAAGTTACAAAAAAATCATTCCAAAACAAGTCATCCTACCAAGTTACAGTGAAATCCTTTTATACATATAACTTGTAGACTTTGCTAAAGGAATCTAGGTCACATGACGCTTCAGCAGTCACAGTTGACTGATCAAGACCAAATAGATCAATCTCATCTAGATATACTAGATTATCCTACCAAGTTACAATGAAATCCCTTCATAAAAACAACCTGTAAGCAGTGCTAAAGGAATCTAAAGTAACAGCTGACTGATCGTGACCAATCTCATCTAGATATACTAGATTATCCTACCAAGTTACAATGAAATCCCTTCATAAAAACAACCTGTAAGCAGTGCTAAAGGAATCTAAAGTAACAGCTGACTGATCGTGACCAAAATACGACCGTATCATCTAGACATCATACCAAGTTATCCTTCCAAGTTACAATGAAACTGCTTCAAAAAAATGAACTGTAGAGTGAGCTAAACAAATCTAGGTCACGTGCCTGAGCAGCTGTCATGGTTGACTGATCACTGCCAAAATAGGACATTCGCATCTAGACATTATACCGAGTCATCCTACCATGTTATAATAAAATCCCTTCATAAATATGACCTGTAGACTGTGCTAAAGGTTTTTGGGCTTCGTGGCGTGGGTAGCCATCACAGTTGACTGATTGCGACCAAGAGAGGAGGTTCTCATCTAGACATTATACGGAGTTATCCTACCAAGTTACAATGAGATCCCTTCATAAATATGACCTGTAGACAGTGCTTAAGGTTTTGGGGTTTCAGGCTCTCGCAGCCATCACGCTTGACCGATTGCGACCAAAAGAGGACGTTCTCATCTAGACATTTTACAGAGTCATCCTACCAAGTTACAATGAAATGCCTTCATAAATACAACCCATAGACTGTGCTAAATTTTGGGGGGTTTCAGGCTCTCGCAGCCATCACGGTTTACCTATCGGGACCAAAAGGGGAAGTTCTCATCTAGACATTATATGAAGACATCCTACCAAGTTACAATGAAATCCCTTCATAAATATGACATCCTGTAGACTGCATTAAAGGGTTTCAGGCTTTTGCAGCAGTCACGGTTGACTGATTGCAACCAGAAGGGGATGTTCTCATCTAGACATGACCTCGAGCCTGTATATGAAATTTTGTGATGATCGGACAAGACCTACAGGGTGTAGCCTGTGCCAAAGAAAATGTGAACAGACTCACAGACTTCCACACATGTGATGGCAATAGCTTATTTTGACTTTGTCATGTTAAGCTAAAAACTGACTAATGAAGGCCCATAACTCTGTAACAAAAAATCAGACTGGGCCAGTTTTCGAACTCACTTGAGATATTATTATAAAAGACGTATATGGCAAATACTAGTCAAATTAGAGAATGTTTGTTCAAGTTATAGCGCTAACAGTGCGAGGATGCCTAGATGCTTGCCCACCCACCCGGATGCACACTGACCGTCGCCAAACCATAGGTTGCGGTTGTTAATATAACTTTATCCATAATATTTGATCCCAAGTCATTAGCTGACCAAATACCCTGGGTTAAATCTATTATCTTTCACATAATTACAAAAAGGTAGTATGTATACAGAGCAGCATGAGTTGGGAATGCTACTTGTAGAGTCAGGCATCTGCAACATGTGTTACTGCTTTATGATTAGGCCCACAAAGTAGATCTTCCATTTCTCAGGTCAATTTTTGTAAAATTACATGTGGACAGGCATTTTTTATTTTTGTAATTATTTCTTTGCTATCAAAAGTTCATGTTCTTGGTTTGTTTTATGTTTTAGGCCTCATAATCTACAGAATAGCATGAGTGTTGGTGTATTTTGTCCCTTGAGTGCAAGAAGGCTTTGCAATGCTAAAGCATTGCAAAGCCTTCTTGCATTCAAGTGACTAATTTATCAATTTTATTAACTTGGGTATAAAATATCAGCCATAAACCATTCAATTTTTTGGCTTTGATTATGAGAATAGCATGGGTGGTGGTGTATTTCATCCCTAGAGTGCAAGGCTTTGCAATGCCAATTTATCAACTTGATTAACTTGGGCAAAATATCAGGCATAATTTTTATTTTTTGAAGTTTGCATTGGTTATACAAAGAGAGCATGTGGCAGCCAAAAGGCCCAAGCAGGAGGGCCTGAGAAACAGATTTTCAACTTTTTTAGGCCTCGGAGAAAACAAATATGCTACATAAAAGAACTAGCACACCACAAGAGCAAGAATATATTTGTGAAATCTTTGAAAAACTTCATTCATTTGTGACAATATTATTCTATAAAGCTGGGATACACAATCTTTTTCTTTTTTCCCTGATTTGTGGAATACAGGTAATGATTTATATTTTCTAGATTCAGTGTTTCCGCTGGGGATAAAATGTTGGTTCCCTTTTTATGGGGCTTTGGGGGAAAAGTCTTGTGCTGGAACAGTTCATAGGAAATCCAGTTACAAACCATTTCAAGGAAAACAGCAGAATCTGAAGCAATTTATTGATAAAACATACGAA
This sequence comes from Pictodentalium vernedei, assembly GCA_031216915.1. Classification (NCBI taxonomy): domain Eukaryota; kingdom Metazoa; phylum Mollusca; class Scaphopoda; order Dentaliida; family Dentaliidae; genus Pictodentalium; species Pictodentalium vernedei. The sequence continues at coordinate 485,178,607 of CM062293.1, read as the reverse complement.
AATGAAGAAAGCCTGAAAAAAACCTTTAAAATTGAAGAAAACGGAAAAACAGAGGAGTGCAACATGTACTGATGGTACAGTGGAACATTGTTAATTGATTAGTTGTAAATCGAATAACCATTTTGTCAATGAGAATTATTCAATAAACAGAATTCAATTAACAGGGATTTGGTCACATTCCTGTATCCTAGAGATTTATTTATTTATTAGGGTTTAACGACACATTAACAGCCAGGGTCATATCATGTCGGTGACAGTTTTACGGGTGGAGGAAGCCGGAGTACCCAGAGAGAACCACCGAGCAATGACGAGCAGCTGTCAGCTCTCCAACATCATAACTCTGAACTCTGCACTGCAGCACAGGCAGGGTTAGATTGGTTGAAGACATGCGCACCATCGACGTGCAGTACGCCTTAGTACACAGCGTCATCGTACCCCCATTTAGACAATCAGGGTTAAGTGCCTTGCCCAAGGACACAACGCTGGTGCATGAATCAGTTGTTGGAATGGTCACCCATCCAACTACTAACCGCGCTCGACGTTGCTTAACTTCGGTGATCTGACGAGAACCGGTTACCGTGACGCCACTGCGCCCCGTATCCTAGAGATAAACTGCGCATTTATTCTATTATATCTTGTTTGACAGAGCTCCATGAGCTCTGTCAACCAAGAAATAATAGATTGAATGCCTGTCTTTATGTACTGAGGCCAAATTGGTCAATTAACAAAGGGAATTCAGTTAATATCAAGATAATTTCATGACATATTGTATAATTTTTCTCATTCAAATAACAGGAGTTTACTCTATAGCATATATGCAATTAATAGGTCAAATTTGTACTGGAGATGTAGCAACTGTGTTTGTCTGGAAGTAATATTCAATTAAAAGGGTTATTCAATTAAAGTGGTGTGAAAAATTAATGAAAGTTATAATCTGGCAAGCCGAGAGCGCAGTTGCTCAGTAGCTGGAGGTGCAGGCTGCAAATTTAAAGGTCCTACGTTCGAATCCGACCTGCATTGTGTCCTGGGCAAGACACTTAATCCCAATTGCCCACGTGGGGGCACGGTGGCATTGGTACTAAGGCGTTCTGCACATCAATGGTCCACTTGTCTTCAACCAATGCTAACCCTGCTTGGGTGGAGTTAGTACGTTAGGAAGTCTGACAGTTGCCTGCCGTTGCTAGGGTTCTCTCCGGGTACTCCGGCTTCCTCCACCCATAAAACTGTCGGACACGAGGTGACCTTGGATTTCGAAAGTGTTGTTAAACCCCAATAAATAAATAAATCTATCAAGCTTGACATGATGTGATCCTGGTTGTTGAACGTATCCTTAAACCCCCCCAAAAATTCAAACAAACAATCTGGCAAGTATGATCAAGTTACCCAAAATAAAACATACCTCTTGTGAGTATTTCTGCCCATATCACAATCCTTCCTTCAAAAAAAATTACCTCCAAAAGGATCATTGTTATTATTCTGAAATGAGAAAATATTATTCAACCATGTAATACATTAGACAATAAATACAAGATTACTACAACAGTCAATGATCTGGGTTTCACATTCTGTTTTGTTAAGAAGACAAGATGAGCCAGATTACACAAGATGCCATACATGAGGCCAGATAAGCCAGATCAAACAGCCTCAAAAAGTAGATATCCTGTTTCTCAGGGCATTTTTTGTAAATCTGCATGTGGGCGGGTTGTTTTATTATTTTATTTTTTTTTTGTAATTATTTCTTTGGCATCAAAAATTCAAGTTCTTGGTTTGTTTTATGTTTTGGGCCTCATAATCTACAGAATAGCATGGGTGGTGGTGTATTTCGTCCTGTGAGTGCTCAAGCATTGCTGAGCCTTGTTGAACACACAAGGCACAAATTTATCAATTTTATTAACTTGGGTAAAATATCAGACATAGACCATTATATTTTTATTTTTTTAGGTTTGCAGTGGTTATAAAAAAAGAGCATGCAGCAGCCAAAAGGACCATGTGGGGGGACCTGAGAAACAGATTTTTAACCTTTTTTAGCCTAAAGGTATCATGTTTGATCTGGCAGCACTGCTTGAAATTTATGCAAGAATCAGAATTGATTTTCACAAATGATTCTCGGAACAAAAACAGTGAGAATTAACTCTGATTCTCGCAAATGATCATTTGATTTCCGTCCTACATTCTAAAAGTGTCCTCAACGATCTGGAGATGTGCACTTATTGTTTGTTCACTGGGAATGAGATAGCACTTTGCCTCGGCTGTAGTTTCTATTGCAGTTTTGGCTGCCTACAGACAAGGTATTGAAACTTCTATCAGCAAGACTACCAAAAGCTGGTATGCTGCAACATCTGTTCTGCATGTAAAACAAAACAAACTCACAAAAATTGGAACTGGGCCCTTAAGGGTTAAACTGGTTGCATTCACAAGCCTGACGAGGGCACAATAGCACTTCAAATTCTAAATTAAAGAGAACTGAAAGGGAAAATTGATTCAACAGGTATTAACGTCAGCTGGAGTTAACAAGAATCAAAACTGATTCTCGCAAAGCAGGACAAATTTTAAGCCCAAGGCTGATCTGGTCTCATCAATGAGATGGATTATGCAGGCATGTTAACTCTCCTGGAAAGTCTGGGAAAATCCTGTAAATTCAATGCAGTGCCCTGCCTCCAGGAAGGGAATCGGTTCTGTATGGGAATCCCAGAAAATAGCAGTCTAAAATTTTTCCATTTCAAGATATTAGGTCTTGAATCATTGGCCTTCGAAGCTCTGATCATAACGATTGATATAAAAAATATGCTGACGGGTGAATTATATGTAATAAATAGAGGATATGGAATGAGTGCTTTTCTCATATAATATTTATGAAGCGAGTCTATGAATTTTCCATTTTGGTGAGCCTCTGACTAACTTGAGTTGCAGGCGGCACTTGGAAAAAAAACATCCTTGTGTAACTAAAAATTTTCATTTTTTGCTTCCAAAACATAGGTTGTGACCCCTCATTGGAACAAGCTCATCGAGCTTGTTCCAATGAGGGGTCATAACCTATGTTTTGGAAGTAAAAAGTGAAAATATAAAAAATGAAAGTTTCAATGACACTGTAGCTCAACTTGTCAAGACAATGACATTGACATGTATAGTATGTAACACAGCAATGACAAACATCTAGGTAATGACCTGATAACAAAGGTACATATAAAGTATTGTAACGGTCTGTACATAAATACTGACCGTTGCCTGTAACAAATGTATAGGTAAAGTATTGTAAAGGTGGGTCAGATGCTAAACTAGAAAAAAATCTTTGAGTCCCAGAGTGGGTCTGACTGAACCCCAAAATATTTGGTCTCATAGCACAGTGATAACAAAGGCACCCCAAAACACACTCATTCCTGTCCCAAGGTGAAAACAAAGGTACCCAAGAAGTTTCGTGAAGATCAGGTCACAAATATGAGCTGTGTAGAAGTTGTGACAAAAAACCGATTGGACCTAATTTTGGTACAAAATGGCCACTGGCAGCCATCTTGAATTTTGGACCGCACCCAGAAACACTCGTTCTCGTCCCAAGGTGATAACCAAGGTACCCAAGAAGTTTTGTGAAGATCGGTTCATAAACACAGCCTCTAGCCTGAGCTGTATTGACATGTGCGCTCTTAGTGTATAAGCAGCACTGAATAAATCAAAGTTCATCTAATTTGCATAATTTCTGCACGAGAAAAAAACCCGTACTATATGTGATGTATTCCATGTTACTAAACATTCATACAAAAATTTATTCAAATCAGAACTTTCATACAGAAGTTCTGTACAAAAGACTGATTGCACTAATTTTGGTACAAAATGGCTGCTGGTGGCCATCTTGAATTTCGGACCACACCCCAAAACACCCGTTCTCATCCCACGGTGATAACAAAGGTACCCAAGAAGTTTCGTAAAGACTGGTTCATAAATACGGCCTCTAGCCTGAGCTGTATAGAAGTTGTGTACAAAAAACAGATTAGATCTAATTTCGGTACAAAATAGCCACTGGCAGCCATCTTGAATTTTGGACCGCACCCAGAAACACTCGTTCTCGTCCCAAGGTGATAACAAAGGGACCCAAGACATTTCGTGAAGATCGGTTCATAAATACAGACTCTAGCCTGAGCCGTATTGACATGTGTACTTACTTTGTGTAAGTAGCACTGAAAAAATCAAAGTTCATCTAATTTGCAGAATTTCTGCACGAGAAAATATATGTGATGTATCCCATGGTACTAAACATTCACACAAAAAATTAATCAAATCAGCGCTTTCATATGGAAGTTCTGTACAAAAAAACAGCAGAATCCTGCATCGTCGGTACAAAATGGTGGCCATCTTGAATTTCGGACCGGACCCAAAAACACTCGTTCTCATCCCACGGTGATAACAAAGGTACCCAAGGAGTTTCGTAAAGATAGGTTCACAAATACGGCCTCTAGCCCGAGCCGTATTGGCATTTGCACTTACAGTGCTGAAAGTAACACCAAAAAACATCAAAGTTAGTCTAATTTGCATAATTTACGCACGAGAAAAAAACCTGTATTATATGTGATGTATCCCATGGTACTAAACATTCATACATAAAATTATTCAAATCAGAGCTTTCATACGGAAGTTCTGTATAAAAAAACAGATTTCTGCATCATCGGTACAAAATGGCGGCTGGCAGCCATCTTGAATTTCGGACCGCACCCCAAAACACTCGCTCTCGTACCCAAGAAGTTTCGTAAAGATCGGTTCATAAATACGGCCTCTAGCCCGAGCCGTATCCAATTGTTGACGGACAGACGGATGGACGACGGGCCATGGCATAAGCTCAAATTTGGCTTCGTCACAGTTGAGCTAAAAATGAAAGTGTTAATGACACTGTAGCTCAACTTGTCAAGACATGTACATGTATAGTATGTGACACAGCAATGACAAACATCTAGGTAATGACCTGATAACAAAGGTGCATATAAAGTATTGTAACGGTCTGTACTGACCGTAGCCTGTAACAAATGTATAGGTAAAGTATTGTAAAGGTGGGTGACAGTCAGATGCTAAACTAGAAAAGAAATCTTTGAGTCCCAGAGTGGGTCTGACTGAACCCCAAAATATTTGTTCTCATAGCACAGTGATAACAAAGGCACCCCAAAACACACTCATTCCTGTCCCAAGGTGAAAACAAAGGTACCCAAGAAGTTTCGTGAAGATCAATTCATAAACACGAGCTGTATAGAAGTTGTGACAAAAAACTGATTGGACCTAATTTCGGTACAAAATGGCCACTGGCAGCCATCTTGAATTTTGGACTGCACTCAGAAACACTCGTTCTCGCCCCAAGGTGATAACAAAGGTACCCAAGAAGTTTCGTGAAGATCGGTTGATAAATACAGCCTCTAGCCCGAGCTGTATTGACATGTGCACTTACAGTGTATAAGTAGCACAAAATAAATCAAAATTCATCTAATTTGCATAATTTCTGCACGCGAAAAAAACCCGTATTGTATGTGATGTATTCCATTTTACTAAACATTCATACAAAAATTAATTCAAATCAGAACTTTTATACAGAAGTTCTGTACAAAAGACTGATTGCACTAATTTTGGTACAAAATGGCTGCTGGTGCACTCAAAAACACTCGTTCTCGTCCCAAGGTGATAACAGAGGTAACCAAGAAGTTTCGTGAAGATCTGCACGAGAAAAAAAACCCATATTATATGTAATGTATCCCATGGTACTAAACATCATACAAAAAATTATTCAAATCAGAGCTTTCATGTGGAAGTTCTGCGCAAAAATCTGATTGCCCCTAATTTTGAACAAAATGGCTGCCAGCGGCCATCTTGAATTTTAGACCGGACCCCAAAACACTCGTTCTTGTCCCACGGTGATGACAAAGGTACCCAAGAAGTTTCGTAAGGATCGGTTCAAAAATGTGGCCTCTAGCCCGAGCCGTATTGGCATTTGCACTGACAGTGCTGAAAGTAACACTAAATAAATCAAAGTTAGTCTAATTTGCATAATTTAAGCACGAGAAAAAAAACCCGTATGATATGTAATGTATCTCATGGTACTAAACATTCATACAAAAAATTATTCAAATCAGAGCTTTCATATGGAAGTTCTGTACAAAAAACAGCAGATTTCTGCATCATCGGTACAAAATGGTGGCTGGCAGCCATCTTGAATTTCGGACCGCACCCAAAAACATTCGTTCTCGTCCCACGGTCATAACAAAGGTACCCAAGAAGTTTCGTAAAGATCGGTTCATTAATACGGCCTCTAGCCCGAGCCGTATCCAATTGTTGACGTACGGACTGATGGCCAGACAGACGCTCCAACATTTCGGGTTTATGGGCTACCAAAAAAACATTTTGTATGTCCAAAACCTTATTTTACCCAGAACCCCACCCCCTCCACCCCAGAACTTATATTTAACCCTAACCCTACCCCTCCACCCAAAAACCACACCCTAACCCTAACCCTACCCCACCCTGACCCTAAACCCTAAAAGCCCACCCCAGACCCTAAAAGCCCACCCCAGACCCTAACCCCCACCCACCCTGGCACCTAACCCCCCAACCTTAGGCCCTACTCTGGGGCTACCCCTAACCCTAACCCCACCCCTGACCCAACCCCACCTTAGCCAAACCAATAGGATTAGGAGCTATTTTTCGGTTTAGGGGCTACTAAAACTAAAACCTCACCCCTGACCCCAACCCTACCCCCCCCCCCCCAGGACCTAACCATCCAACCCTACCCCACTCCTAACCCTAACACTACCTTAATTTGGAGGTAGCCCCTAATCAGACATGTTAACCTTCCAAAATTTTTTTCAGGGCGATTGAAGAAAATTTTCAGGGAGATGACATGATTTTCAGGGAGATTGTTTTTTGCGCGCAGAAGCCACGTGTGGATCAATTTTAAATACAAAATAATACCAACACAGACATAACAGGAAACAGTCCAACAACAATACATCAAAGGAACATACGCCAACGTTCTACTAACCGGTGGTGAGTGACCCAGACCTGTTAACCTCTCGAGGTGACTGTCAGTGAGATTTTGATGAGCTCCCAGTGAGACTCGGATGCTTGTCAGTGAGATTTTTGCACGTGGGCAGCACATCAATAATTTCCATGTTACCCCCCCCCCCCCCCCCCCCCCCACACACACACACATACATTAAACATACCACCCTAATGTGTTTTATTTGAACAATTTGTCCTTTCTAAAGCCAAAACAAAGAAATATAGAGAAAAACAGAAATAAAAAATATGGATGTGGTCATGTGCCAATATCTGAGTTGTTCCAATGACATCCATATTTCAATGGTTTTATGTACAAAATGTTTGGAGATATTTTCGACCTTTTCAGCACTATATCAGTTTTGACGCTGTGTTGAAAGTTTTGGATCTATTTGGGAAATTATGGGTACTTGCGGCGACCTGCGGTAACCTGCGGCGATCTGTGGTGTTTAGGCACACCCCGAGTCCGGTTGTTGTGGTAATTCGATCTGCCAAAGCTCAGCGCCCCACCTAACCACACCGGGTACTCACTGGAAGTAGTTGGTCATTTACGAAGGGGATTTGGAATGGGGTGATCATTTTTCAGTGAAACGTGAACATTATGCCACAGCCAGCCCAGGACGAAACATCTCCGGGATATTTAATTTATTTTGTTGTCCATTTATCACAACGAATGAAAAAACGTCCAAGTGCCGTAAATTAGCAACTTTTTAGAGATTTTTTTCACCAAAAACATAATTTTTTTCACAGCCTGCTTTAGAAAATTGCGAATCGGAAATTTTTCCCAATATATTGAAAATTACGGCAACTCATATATTTGAGCCGTTTGTCTGCAAAATTGGCTATAATTATCTGAAGTGAAAGTGAAATCCAAAATGCACAATAATAAATTTGTGCGTATTTTTGCACATGTTCGATTGGACAAAATTTATGCGTATGGAACTTATTTTTCGATTTGACTGCTACCTGTATACAAGCAAAGGTGTGCCTTTAATATATAATCAATTTCAGCAATTATCCTGCATCTCAAATTCATTTAATCCGCCTGTCAAACGTGTTGCAAATAATCACAACATGGCCATTGACAGAAATGAGATTGGTCACCAGTTCTTACGTAAGTGGTGACGTTTCACACAAACTTAATGACCTTGCCATTGAGAGTAGAGCACATGCTTTTGTATTTGTAAACAAAAGCTGGTGGATTCAGTTTTTGTCTGGTATGTCGACTTTCCGGGAGATTTTGGCCCAAATTGACTCCCGGGCAGGAGGGCGGGAGGGGATAGCTAATTTCGGGAGAATCCCGGGCATTCCGGGAGAGTTAACATGTCTGCCCCTAATAATAATATCCCCAGAACCTCCAATGTTGGCCCGGACAGACGGACGACGGACCATGACAAAAGCTCAAATTTGGCTTTGCCAAAGTTGAGCTAATGAATGGTGTTTTTCTTGTGTATAAAAGATTAATACAATATAACCCACCCTAAATAGGACAGATAATGTAAATTCTCCCTACTGAAATTATGCAAATGTGACCCAGTTGTATTTTGTTTAGCCAATCAAGTTGTCCAGTTTTGAAATTGACCAATGAAATTGACGGAAGGCTTTATTTATCACTGATTAATATGAAAACAAAATATCAAATGTTTTAAAGTGAACAAAATGGACAAGTCATATGATAAATGAGTCTTTCATTATAAATATTTCACTTTTATCCAATGTTTGTTTCTGTTTTATTCATTTCAATTTTGCTGCCTTGTCAATTTATGAGTGCCAAAGCAAAAACAGGAAAACTCCCTGAGTTAACCACTGAATATCTGTCTAAATTGAACCCTTGTTTTACTAGGTCCGTCAAAACAATACTGGTTCAAGCAAAAGTGTCTTCACACTCCAGTTCTGAGTGAAGAATATCTGGAGGGGACGTGCGCGCAGATGGTCCATCAGAATGAGATCCACAGCTGCTCCACCAGTTGCATGAATTCCCTCACTATTAATGCGTCTGAGTGAAGACAAAAGCGGGCATAACAACTGACTAATTTCGCTCTGGATAAGGGCAGATGAACCAGATTGTCGTGAGTCTCAAAGCTCAATCCCCAGTGAATAGATGACTTATACGGAGCTAGATCCGACTTTTTCACGTTTATGATGAAACCGAGACGTCGGAGTAATAGAAGCAGACTCTGAACATCGTTATGAAGAATAATTCTGTTGCCGTATCCCTGTAGAAGGTCATCCAAGTAAGCCGACGTTACCGCAGACAAATGAGCTCGTAAGTAAGACATTAGCGAGTTCATTATTCGAATGAAACGCCCGGGGAGCCAGATTCAGACCAAAGCATATTGTTCTGAACTGATACACCTTCCCGTGTACGGCAGACAGCAGGTACCTTTAGAATGGCGGATGTACCAGGACATGAAAGTACTGATCCTCAGATCACTTGAATGCTCGCTTTTACCTGAATGATTTCCATAAAAAACTTTTAAAGCTATGATAAACTTGTTATCCAGCTCAAGTCTATTACCGGTCGGAATGAGCTGCCTGGCTTGGTACGAGGAACAGGTGACTAAAAATCTTGAGAATCCTGATTCTCGATGACCTGCAATTGCTTCCTTTGGTAAGAGAGCTTATACCTCTGGTAGGAGAAACTCTCTTATGCAAGAATTTAATGGAAGATTTGTCCAACATGGACAACTTGTTAGTGGGGTTTTACTCGGAATGATAGCCGTAAGCCGTCCGAGACTACACTTCTCACCCACTGATCTTCCGTGATTGTTATCCAGTTTTTTACGGAGCTTGATAACCTTCTGCCAACTGGCCAGCAATAGAGGTCTAAACCATCACCTGTATGACCTGTGAGGCTTACGTCGACCTAGGGGGATCTGACCTATAGTCCCGATCAGACCTACGCCCCTTTTCCGAGTCGCTATACTGACGACTTCCAGAGTAATTATAAGAGGGTTACTTGTACCCTCGTGAGGAGTTTCCTTTTGACGATTTTTGTCTGGAAAGCCCTCCTTTACTCTTGTCTGCTGAAGCAAGTCGTTGATACGGCGACTTCAAAAGCAGAGCACTAGACACTTTCTTAGTAGCCTGTTCGTAGACTAACGAAAGCTAGTCGTTGAAAACAAGAAGTCCAGAAACCGGAGCGACTCGGAGAGAGCTGTTCACCTTGTCATTTTATCAGTGATGACGACGCAAGAGCAGTATCACGTCTGATTAACTCCAGATTAGCCACTGTTATGGCAGAGTTATACCTGGTATACATAATTGCCCTGGAAAGAACTCCAAGAGAGGTACGAACGTCCTCAAAATTCCTTTCCTTTGAGATGCTGTTCCATAGCTCTTGTAAGGTGATCTGCGTAAGACATAACGTCCAAATTCGCTCTATTTGAAGAAATTGCTGTCTCAATTGTGTCTGGGCGAATAGTGAATGATACAGGTAAGGATACCTCTAGAACCCCGGCCTGCTCATCCAAACGCAGAAGAACTCTCTGAACATTTTCTCCGACCATTTTTAAAACGGTTTGTATACAGAATATTTAGATAAGAAACCGCCTTCTTCCTCGCACTCAAGAGGGTAAATACGGCGTTGTCTATATGGCCGAAGGCCTGCGACACCTGCATAAACTGAACCGGAAGAGAAAGGATTTCCTCCTGTGTCCGGATAAAGTCTGCGCCTAACGACGCCAGTGGTTTCTCTCTTGTCGTCGCAGCATTCTGATTCAGCAGAAAAAAGCAGGGTAGTATTAATGGATGAAAACCATCGCAACCATGTACTACTCCGAAAGGGAAGGGTAATCCTCATCCTTATCCCTTTCACCATCCGAGAGAATCAGTTGCGAATCTCGGTCCATTCCATCTGCACGAACAGACGACTGGACAGACCCAGGTCCAGAGGATGCATCTGCACTTGCTGGGATGCTGCGATTAGCTGCGCAATCTGTGACAGCAAGTCCGTCATCGAGGCCTGGGGAGCAGTGAACTTCTGTTCCTCAGCCGCATGCTGCTTTTGGGATGGTGTGTCAGAAACGGATCCTTCCTCCAAGCGTTCTGATGATCAAGGCCTCATCTCCCTAGCTACCGGATGGTCCGACTTCACGGGCGAAGAGTGGTTCCTTCTTCGTGCAGCAGGTTGAATATCCGAAGTTGGGTAGCTATTATGCGGTCGTGTGTGCTTAATTAACGTAGCGGAGGAAGCCATGACTGAAGCCATCCACGGCTGCAGACTAGACAGAGCAGTCCGAGCGGCGGGCGGACATATGCTCCGTCTCGTGCAAGTTTCCAACCAGAAAACTTCATTTCGGCCTTGTGAAACATAGTGGAGAAAGCCTTGACTGAAGCCGACCCTGGCTGCAGACTAAACAGAGCATCCAGAGTGGAGGGTGGACATATGCTCCGGCTTGTGCAAGTTTCTCAAAACAACATCTGACCACAGACACTGCTATATTAGAGAGAGGGGCCTCTCCCACTCACGGTCTATCAGACCTCGCCGAGTACAAGAACTTGCAGACTTCCGCCCTATTTCCGTCATCGCTGGGTGAGCTATTTATATTATAGTGCTCACTCTACCCAATCCACCTTAGACCATAACAGACTTACCCGGCATCACAGCACCCACGGACAGAGTACCGCTTCAGCGGTCGCGCTAACTGCTTGCAAGAGATTAAAACCTTTAACAAAAGGCCCTAACTCCTGCAACAATGAGCACTGCAGCTAGCTCTATATGCTCCAGAGAGTGCGACGATGGTAGCACAGTTGGATAGGTGTTAGAATATCATCACCATGTTCATGTTCCTCTGAAATAGAAACTGACAGAATGAATTAAAATGTGGTAAGAGGCTCTGATCCTCAGAACCTCACTGCCAACACGTACCGCAACACCCGACTCCAACATCAGTCATCCTAGTGCAACACAAGAATGACAAGAGTCCACAGGAGTAAATCAACTAAAGTCAGATATCAATAACTTAGTAGCTTTTCAAATGATATACTACAGTTTGGCCGCCATGGACTGGTCACATTTCATGGGTGGGTAATATTTTTACGAGTGCAATAATATTAGATTCCAAAAATTAATTATAGGAATAATCATCAAAAATTTAATTAAAGAAGCACCAGGTACTACCTGGTGCTTCATTAATTAAAATTTTTCTGATAAGGGTTTTTATTACTGGGTAAATGTATGCATGGATTTCAACCAGTCCATGGCGGCTGTACTATATAAGATAAACTGGACATTACCAACTGAAATGGTGTAATAAATAGGGCTATCACGATCAATCGTTTAATCGATTGTTGATCGGTCACAGCAAAATCGATTAGTATTTTTCGTTGTCGAATAATCGGTAAATTGTATCCCGTTTTAGATGTTTAATAATTAAAAGAAAATTTGATGAAAAAACTATTGTTTCTAAAGGTATTGAGTTAAGAACATCGATGTTAAACCCCAAGAAGCCGTTGGAAGCATTTGTCTTCCAGGTATATTCATCAAAGCTTTGATGTTCTAAATCTTTGAATCGTCAGTGTAATAATCAAGACCGTTCGGCAGTTGCGAAGATCGCAACTGCCGACCGGTCTTGATTATTACACTGGCAGTTCAAAAGTTCAGAACATCAAAGCTTTGAATGTACCTAAAAGTTGATCACCTTCGTTGTTTACTTGAGGTAGGTCAGCTGACTTGGACTTCATTTTTATCAACTTCAATAGGAGGGAGAGGGGTAGGGGTCATCTAGGTACGATTAATCGATTATTATCGATTATTTGCGACGATTAATCGATTCCTAAATTGAAAAATCGTGACAGCCCTAGTAATAAAGTCTCAATCTCATCCCTGGGCCATATATATTAGGGACCGATCAGGACTATTTAAAATACGCTCTAGCCTCGGAGCCTATTTTTTCAATTCATGCGCCAGATTTCAATTTACGGAGTCACACTGCTGTTTGTAACACACACTGCAAGTATGTAATAGCTCTCATCATTTTCATTTAGTACACTATAGCAAACATTAATCTTCACTGTGGTTTCTGATCAAGTCTTGGCTGCCTATTTAGGCAGCCAAGACTTGATCAGAAACCACAGTGAAGATTAATGCTTGGTAATGAAGACTTGAAGTATTAACTTAGGCACTCTACAACAATGATAAATGATAATCATATATATAATACATGTAAGAGTGTCTCTCTTGATTATCCATCGAAAGAATGATCTGAGAAGTTACGCGCCAACTGAGAAGCCTATTTCTGAGATTTAAGAGCCAGGTCCTGATGTTTCAGAACCAAATACGCACTGGCGCATGCCCAGGTCGGTCCCTGATATATAGTTGTCATCTAGATTCATTGATATATGTACAGAGATGAGGTTTCAACTTCAAAAACCATCTCAGAACCCAGAACATGAAGTTCCTAGCTGTCTCAAATGAAGGCTGTTACCTAAACGATAGCCCAAGTGCAAAATCCCTGCCTCAATAAGGCTGTCTGTTACCCTATAGATGGGAAAGTATAATCTAAGAATATTACTTTCAGAAAACAGGTGGACACAAAATGTTGTAAGAAAGTATCATAACATCACATAATGTGAATACAAAAAACCCATGAGAATGTGTAATTCTACATTCTTCTGAGTGTAAAACATAAATAGTGGAGGAAGCCCACGGCATAAAATCTGTTCATTTTTATGAGAATAGAAATGGATTTGTGTAAATATGATCAGGAGAGTCCACAATCTGTTTTGGATATTTTCAATGCAAGTAACACATTTCTGTAGTGAAAAGGGGTGGGTTTGGGAGGGGGTTTCCACGGCTGGAAATTTTTTGACAAAAATGGTAGAGCTGGGAAATATTAAAATTTCAAGTTCAGTTTCGGTATCAGTATTTTAAGACTGATTTACCATGGTATCAGTATGGTGTTCAGTATCAACAACATACATGTACTTGCACTAATACAAATATCAAATAATATTTTGGATATACTGCCCGGCTGCAGATCCCTGTTTGACAGCAGACAAAGCCGTCAAATTGTCAAAATGTTCGAAGAACACAGGCACTCATCATCAGTCATTTGATGTAACAAATAGCGGAGAGAAAATTTTCTCTCAGCTTTTTTGTTACCTCAAATGACTGGTGTTGATTACCTTTAGAAATACACAGACCATGGGCTCTTCTTATTGTTAATTTTGCGAAAAGTTCTGTTGTTTGCCCGTTTATTTTTTATCAAATGTTGGGAATATTTTTTCGATACCAAACTTTCGGTAGTTTGAGATTCCCTCGGTACAGTAAATCAGTATTGACTTGGTACTGACACAAAACAGTATTTACGGTATACCACCCATCTCTGAAAAATGGACATGAAAATAGCACATTTTAGGGATTATATTTATTTATTTGTTGGTGTTTAAGGTCACATACTTATGCACAATGGCTAATCGTGACAGGTGGAGGAAGCTGGAGTACCCGGAGAGAACCACCGAGCATCGACGAGCAACTGTCAACTCCTCAACATTCTAACTCTGTTCAAGCTCCACTCAAGCAGGGTTACAGCGGTTGAAGACATGTTCACCATCGACATGCAGTGCACCTTAATACAAGGCATCATCGTGCACCCATGTTGGCAACCAGGATAAAGTGCCTTGCCCAAGGACACAATGCGGTTTGTCCCAGTCAGGGATCGAACTCAGGACCTCTAGCATAGATTGTCCTGCAGTCTACAACTGAGCCACCGCGCACCCTTTTTAGTGTTTTACACTCACCATTGGATTAAATTATGTGCAGCTGATTCATTGCATACAAGGTCCAGTGTTCATATCTTTCAAAACATTGTGTGTGGGATAACGAGTATTTCCTTGTTCAACGCTGACAACACCAGCATGCCCATGATATTTTGTTGTTTACAAAATAAGTACATGCAATCATCAAAATGTCAACTCCGCCAAACAGCAGCAGCCATTTGGTGAGCATATGTACAACCCATAAGATTGCCTTACGACTGATTTCTACTCCATGGATAAATAGCCTATTCTTTGTGTGGCCACAATTAAATACCAATACTACATGACTGGTAGAAACGGCTCTTTTTTTAAATATATTTCTTCATAAATCTCGACTGATTACTTCTCGATCAACACCAATCATTTTGCTGACTACTGATGGTTACGTAGAAAAAAATCGAGCAGGTGGGGGGTAAAGGGGGGGGGGAGACATCATATTTGCATCCTAGTACCCCCCCCCCCCCCCCCGACACTTTTGAATATGATAGGGCTTTTTAATCAATATTTAATTACTTTAACCATTGCCTTACAAAAATGGAAAACGGCTCTCGCCTGTGTATAAATTTTAGAAACAGCGCCTCCATGTATTGACAAAATTAATTTTTTGCCCCCAAAACAGCTTATGGACCCTCATTGGAATTAGCTCATTCCAGTGAGAAGTTACAGCCTATATTTTTACGGAAGGAATGGAAAAATAATTTAATTTGAATGATGATTTGGGGGGGGCTGAGGTAGTTGGGACTGTGAACTTTTTTATTTTCTCCTCTTTTTTTTGTCTAGTGTGTTTTATGTCACAGTATTTTCATTTTCGATTTAAAGTGAAATTACAAATTATGTGAGTATACTGGCTCGGACTGAAGATTTTCATTCTCATCACAAGTTTGAGATGGACTATCAACACTTTTTAAAAGAACTTTGATACTGAATTCCACAAGAAACCAAGCACAAAACAATAAAAAAAAAAACAATTTCTCAAACCTCCAACATGAAAAGATATACATGTTGGCCTATCGTTTATTTGTGTTTCCCATTCTGTTTACAAATGATTGACAACCACATTTATCATGTTCAGCTCAATCCACAAACAACACATTTATTATATCGTTTATGACTGTGCATAAAAATGCAATATCCGCAGTTTTGCTACAACTATTTCTGATTTGTAGTGTAGCCAGACATGTTAACCTCCAGAATAATTTTTCAGGGTGATTTTCAGGGAAATGGGATGGATTTCAGGGAAAAGTTTGCGCGGGGACAAAATAAAACAAAAAACTTGTGAATTTTCAGCTCATGGGCCACTATTAACACAAGGTTATATCCAGAACTAGTTGTCAACTATGCTGATGCATTTATGCTATGTTAAACAATCATAAAATACCCCTTCCCCCCCCCCCCCCCAGGATCCTCTTCTTCATGAACCCCCCCCCCCCCCCCAACTGTCCCACAGAGCACCTCCACCTGTGGTTTGCTCTTATCAAAGTCTACTTTGCTAATAATTTCCCAAGTCTGGAAATGTGAACAGGAAAAGATGTCCCTCAATTCAGTTACTTCAAGAACATTACTACTTAGAAAGTATCTTTATCAAACTTCATGCATGTGGGACGTTTGTGCCCTACACAAAACTTTTCTTTTCATCATTGAAGCATTTTTTTTAAATTCCATTCGAAATTTTCTGGGTACAGATGGCCAACAGTTGACAGTTCTGTAGTCAGCACAAAAGAATAAATGTAGTGTTAGAAGTTTTGATTTTGGAAATGGAATGAGAATTAAAGCTATTCTATGAAGGAATAAATAAATATATATTATTTAATTCCTTTTCATATATTTTAATTTCAAAAAACTGCATTTAAATGAAGGTGGAGTTTTCAATTTTTTGAAAGTAAGTCACCTATTTTCACTTCGACACTCGCACATTGTCAATGATCACGAATCTCCGAAGAAAAAACCCAAAAATAAACATGAACACAGTTGAAATATATATCATAAAATACCCTTTTCTTAAATAAATGTAACTTAAATCCTTATTTTACTGCTTCATGAGTTTTTACCAGAGTTTGAAATGCAGTAGATTTGACTCCGAACAGTTTTCATAAGTTACAACGGGAATGAAATTTTGACTGTTGTTTTCCAGGATTTTTGGTCCAAAACTGATTCCCGTCCAGGAGGCCGGGAACTACACTGAAATTCCGGGATTTTCCCGGGCATTCCAGGAGAGTTAACATGTCTGAGTGTAGCTTCGTGAAAATTTTTGAGTAAATCATTATTAAACAGATACGGAAGAGAATGTTTGTCCAATGTATTCCACAGAAGAAAAAAAACACTTGAGTTCTTATTTTTCATTCACAAAACTGTCACTTTGAGATTCTGTGCATGTCATGTTACCTGCATTGCCAACATGCATTATACGATTTGGGAAAAGTCAAGACTAGTTTTCTGGTAATGGGCAAACTATGGCAATATTGAGGAGCTATTTGAAGTTGTCATGAAACAATAATTTGATTCTACAGTAGGAATCTACGAAGCTTTGAAATTTTATTCTAAACTGTCCAGATAATTTGATTTGACTGGATTTGATTCGAGTCACAATGATTTAGGTCTCCTCAGTTTGATCCCCACGAGAGGTAACTCCTTTGTGTCCTTGGGCAAGGCACTTAATTAAGGCTGGCACGATTTTTTAATTTAGGAATCGATTAATCGTCGCAAATAATCGACGATTAATCATACCTAAATGCCCCCCCCCCCCTCCTCCTCTCCCTCTCTTTGAAGTCAATAAAAATGAAGTTCAAGTCAGCTGATCTACCTCAAGGAAACAAAGGAGGCGCTCCTTTTTAGGTGCATTCAAAGCTTTGATGTTCTGAACTTTTGAACTGTCAGTGTAATAATCAAGACCGGTCGGCAGTTGCGAACTTCGCAACTGCCGACAGGTCTTGATTATTACACTGACGGTTCAAAAGTTCAGAACATCAAAGCTTTGATGAATGTACCTGGAAGACTATTGCTTCCAACAGCGTCTTGGGGTTTAACATCGATGTTCTTAACTCTTTACCTTTAGAAACAATAGTTTTTTCATCAAATTTTCTTTTAATTATTAAACGTCTAAAACGGGATACAATTTACCGATTATTCGACAACGAAAAATACTAATCGATTTTGCCGTGACCGATCAACAGTCGATTAATCGATTAATCGTGACAGTCCTACACTTAATCATGATCACCCACATGGGCGCACGGTGGAGTTGTGTGCTAAGGCATACTGCACGTCGATGGTGCACTTGTCTTCTCTCCAGGTACTCTGGCTTCCTCCACCCGCAAAAGTGTCCGACATGAGGTGACCCTGGCTGTTGAAAGTGCCGTTAAAGCCCACTAAGTATAAGTATTTATTTAGAAATTTTGTAAATCATTGAGATTCTCTAAAAAATCCTACCAAGTGTCTCCACTATCATCAGATCTCCTGTACAGAAGGTCTGATGATAGAATAAGAGTTCAAGGAGGTTCTACATCCACAACTACTTTTGATTCTTTGTCTTCATCCAGGATTATTCCAGTTTTTTAATTTACTTGCCCAAACAGAGTCATCGGTGAGATTCGGATGGCTTTATACTACATCCAAAAGGGCTTTAGGATTAACTGGTTGAGGGCTAGATTATTTTTGGTGGTCTGAATAAGTTATTCAAAACTTGTTTTTATAACAAATTATTGGAGAGTGCCCATAGGCACTCTCCAATAATTTGTAATAAAACAAATTTATATGAACAAAATATTATTTGTGTTTGACTGAATATGAAATATAAGCAAGGAAAGTGTTGGCTTTTGCTCTGGTATCATCATTTTTGAAAGCCCTGATAGTGGCTTCTAGCACTCAACCAGTTAAATTACTACTGATTCTCATTATAAACTGTATGTTTAGGTCCCACAAGGTGAATCTTCTGTTTCTCTGACCATTTTTTGTAAAACTGCATGTGGGTAGGCAATTTTTTATTTTATTTTTTAGTTTTGTAGTTATTTTTTTGCCTTCAAAAGTTCATGTTCTTGGTTTGTTTTATGCTTTAGGCCTCAAAATCTACAGAATAGCATGGGTGGTGGTGTATTTTGTCCTTTGAGTGTAAGAAGGCTTTGCAACGCTGAAGCATTGCAAAGCCTTGTTACACTCAAGAAGCAAATTTATCAATTTTTTAACTTAGGTACAATATCAGACGTTGTTGGGAATGAACCCACTTTTACATTTTTTTCAAGAATGGAGAATGCAAATAAATCTCTCAAAGGCCACCAGGCAGCACTATTTGATACTAAATTTTCCTCCCAGACCCCTCCCCCCCCCCCCCCTAGTATGTTCGTGCTTTTGGCACTTCCATATCTGCCAAGTGTACCCTTAGTGTACCTTTTTCATCAGTAAAAAAACAGGCCTTTAGATTAGTCTAATTTGGGCACAACATGGCCGGTGTCGAGGGTCCACGGTTTTGAAATTTTTAAATTTGACATTCTGAAATGCAATTTCCTTGCTTCAGGTAATGAATTTTAACAAAACTCACCTGACAATTATTATGAAGTATACCTGTCTGAACATACTTTCATGCTGAATAATATCATCGTTCCATAAACATGCTATGGACAGAATGACTGCTACTGCTAGAGCTAGTGATGAACCGATATCGGAATCGGAACCGGCCGGTTATGGGGCATGAGCTGATTATGACAACCGGCAGTTTCCAGTTATTCTGTATTTAACACTGACTTTTGAAATCTCTTTGATATCTGGCCTTTTCAATAAAGTTTCCTGATTAAAAATGTGTGGAGTGCATAGCAGAATATTTTGGGAGTTGCAGAGCAGAGATATTACCGAATTTACTATCTGTAATCGGTACAAGATCGTCACTATTTCCAGCTGATCAAAGTCACTGGCCTTCAATGATGGTGCTGTACAACATTGCTTTGGGTACATGTATAAATAAAATGTGTTCAGTCGGAAGTTTGTAGGGGAACTGGATGTTTCGTACTTTGGACGTTTCGTACTCTGGACATTTCGTACTCAGTCGGATGTTTCGTACCCAAATCTTTGGTCATTTCATACACAACTTTCTGGACGTTTCGTACCCAAGATTGGACATTTCGTACCCTAGGAATTTCTGACTGTCACAAACACGTTTTCAGTTTGTCAAGTTCATTTTATAGCTTGTCAACACAGAAGAAACACATCAAGGGAGGTAACAAGTTGAACAATGAACATTAAATAATATATTCTGACGCTGTGTGCATTTTTGTAAACAATGCACCAAACAACTTCACAACACACATTAACAGCAAAGTTATTATTCAATTAAGACACAAAGTATGTGTGCTCTGTTTCTTCCTGTTTAATACAGCCAAGTGTAATGTATTCTTACACTAAACTGTATTAACACTATTTACCAGAATAAACCACAATATTCACAAGAGAACAATATCATGTGATTGTATCGTTTATAACGATCTTCCCCCAACCCAACTTCCAATGAAAGTGTCAATGACACTGTAGCTCAACTTGTCAAGACAAAGACATGTACATGTATAGTATGTGACACAGCAATGACAAACATCTAGGTAATGACCTGATAACAAAGGTACATACAAAGTATTGTAACGGTCTGTACATAAATACTGACCATTGCCTGTAACAAATGAATAGGTAAAGTATTGTAAAGGTGGGTGACAGTCAGATGCTAAACTAGAAAAGAAATCTTTGAGTCCCAGAGTGGGTCTGACTGAACCCCAAAATATTTGTTCTCATAGCACAGTGATAACAAAGGCACCCCAAAACACACTCATTCCTGTCCCAAGGTGAAAACGAAGGTACCCAAAAAGTTTCGTGAAGATAAGTTCACAAATATGAGCTGTGTAGAAGTTGTGACAAAAAACTGATTGAACCGAATTTCGGTACAAAATGGCCACTGGCAGCCATCTTGAATTTTGGACCGCAAACAGAAACACTCGTTCTCGTCCCAATGTGATAACAAAGGTACCCAAGACGTTTCGTGAAGATCGGTTCTTAAATACAGACTCTAGCCTGAGCCGTATTGATATGTGTACTTACTGTGTGTAAGTAGCACTGAAAAAATCAAAGTTCATCTAATTTGCCTAATTTCTGCACGAGAAAAAAACCCGTATTGTATGTGATGTATCCCATGGTACTAAACATTCACACACAAAATTATTCAAATCAGCGCTTTCATATGGAAGTTCTGTGCAAAAATCTGATTGCACAAAATTTTGTACAAAATGGCTGCCATCGGCCATCTTGAATTTCGGACCGGACCCCAAAACACTCGTTCTCGTCCCACGTTGATAACAAAGGTACCCAAGGAGTTTCGTAAAGATCGGTTCATAAATACGGCCTCTGGCCCGAGCCGTATTGACATTTGCACTTACAGTGCTGAAAGTAACACCAAAAAACATCAAAGTTAGTCTAATTTGCATAATTTACGCACGAGAAAAAAACCCTTATTATATATGATGTATCCCATGGTACTATACATTCATACAAAAAATTATTCAAATCAGAGCTTTCATATGGAAGTTCTGTACAAAAAAACAGATTTCTGCATCGTCGGTACAAAATGGCGGCTGGCAGCCATTTTGAATTTTGGACTGCACCCAAAAACACTCGTTCTCGTCCCACAGTCATAACAAAGGTACCCAAGAAGTTTCGTAAAGATCGGTTCATAAATACGGCCTCTAGCCCAAGCCGTATCCAATTGGTGATGGACAGATGGACAGACGGACGACGGGCCATGGCATAAACTCAAATTTGGCTTTGCCAAAGTTGAGCTAAAAATGCAAATATTATTTTGGCTAATATCGCTCAGCACTAAACATGTATACGCCGAGAACATATGTGGTATTTAGCTTTCGTAATTGGTTATTTATCAACGAAATTCTGCAATATAACAGGCACTAACATATTTTCTTCTTGGTCCTATTTCAACCATCGAAATCGGCACTATCGGCAGAGAAATAATCGGTAATCAGTTCATAGCAAGTTTTGATAATCAGTTCAACACCAGCTAGAGCAGTAACAGTCAGTCTGGAACTCTGAGTCTGCTACAGTTGAGTTCAGATTATTGTTACCGGTACTCATTATTTCAAAATTCATATGTTGAACTGTCAATGTATAGATGATTGTACTGTATCCTTGTTTATTCTTCATGTTTAATGTAAATTTTGACTGTGTGAATGATATTTTGATATGATTAAAATTTGATTATAAAGGCAATACAGTGGAGCCCACTTAATTGGATATCTCTTAATTGTATATCCCTGTTAATTGAATATAATTTTCAAACAATAAACCATTGACCATACCTTCAGTACAAATTTGATCTGTTAATTTCATATGGGTTGTAGAGTAAACTCCTGTTAATTGTATATACATTTTTGTAATATGTCGAAAAAATTACGGTGACAGGCACCAAATTCCCCTTATTTATTAACCTTTATGGCATCACTACATCCAATACAGACATTTATTCTATTATATCTTGTTTGACAGAGCTCAAAGAGCTCTGTCAAACAAGATATAATAAAACAAGATATAATAAAATAAATACTCAGTTTACCTCCAGAACACAGGAAACTGACCAAATCCCTGTTAATTGTATATTCCTGTTAATTGAATAATTTTCACTGGCAAAATGGATATTCAATTAAGAGGATTGTACTGTATTGATTTATGTTCAACTTTATGGGGCAACCAAGGGCCAAGAGTCATTGATACCACGGACCGAAACATACACAGGCTGACCATGGTTCTTGCATCTGAGGGATATTTTGAGGTTTTTCACAGTGATATTTATGTTGGTTTTCTCATTTCCAGAGCCGGTACTGCATAAGAATTAGGACCAATGAGCAGAAATTCAGGTGAAAAATCATTCATACAGACAACACAGTACTTACCGACAATACCGATCCATGGTACCATGGACGATCCAGTTCAATTCAAACACGTGTTGACGCAAAAACTTTTAAATTATAATCGGAATTCCCATATCTATTTTAGCATTTACCGAAATTACCGCAAAGACACAGAAGAGTTTGTCTGGTGAGTCATCGTTTGTAGACCATCATCTTAACGATAAAATCAACTTACAAATCTATTTTCGTGACAGCAAAAACTTATAAATATGATAAAAATATGATGATGAGACGTATTTGCACAAATTTATTACGTTTTGACTTAATTGTTTCATGATAAATATCTTTATCATTGCTCAGATTGGCGAAAATTTGGAAACCACTTTTTGTAATTGGGGCACATTTTAGTATTTTGGGCACAGCGTTTAACATCATGAATTTGGGGTAATCTAAAGGCCTGGTCAAAACTCTTCTGAAAATCCTGGTGCCGCCCATGCTATGTGATTAAAATAAGATCAGCTGTACAATAAAACACTTTTTCTGAATACAATTGATTATGCCACCTCAACAAAAGTTTTTGAATAACTAAAAAATCTTATTTTTTTCCAAAACATACCTTCATTGGAATATGCTCAATGAGGTATCATAAGCAATTGGAAGCAAAGTTGAAAAAAATATCAACATTTTTGACTGTGCTTTCGAGTCTAGTACTGAGAGGATTTCGCCATTACATTTGGTAAAGGATTAATTGGGTAGCCATTTTGGCAAAGAAAAATTTTCAATTTAACACTTTAGCTATCGTAAATGCCAGATATCGTCAGCAGTATCACAATGAAAGTGTCAATGACACTGTAGCTCAAATTGACAAACTTGAACTTGGTAAGTTATAAATGAAATGGCAAAATTGAAGATCACTGGTACCAATGTTATTTTTTTTGCCAGTGGCAACATTTTTTGGCAGAAACCGAAGAAAATCGATAGCTCCCATCTAGAGGCCTCCCCAAACAAGCATGCCAGGTTTCAAAGCAATCCGATCATAAATGTGCCCTGTAGGGTGTACAAAAGGGAAATATTGTGGTCTGACTAGACTAAATTCTAAGAACATTGGCCGTGGCAACATTTTTTGACGGAAATGAAAGAAAATCGATAGCTCCCATCTAGAGGTCACCGTAAATAAGCATACCAGGTTTCAAAGCAATCTAATCATAAATGTGCCCTGTAGGGTGAGCCAAAGGGAAATATTGTGGTCTGACTAAACTAAGTTCTAAGAATGTTGGCTGCGGCAACATTTTTTGATGGAAATTGAAGAAAATCGACAGCTCCCATCTAGAGGTCACCCCAAACAAGCATGCCAGGTTTCAAAGCAATCCGATCATAAATGTGCCCTGTAGGGTGTGCCAAAGGGAAATATTGAGTCTTCTGACTAAACTGAATTCTAAAAACATTGGCCGCGGCAACATTTTTTGACGGAAATTGAAGAAAGTTAAAAAATTTATAGTAATTTATATATTTTTTATACTTACCAATGACCCAGACATAGCTGGTGCTAACTCTTAAAATATAGGGCCAAACACAAATTTTGCCCCCCAATCCCCAAAATTTGCATCTAAAACTAAAGAAAACATGTCCTGAAAGGCCCTCCACACCTCGCCCCCACTGCGCATGCGCAGTGTCAAGGACGTTCCGAAATTGGCGCCATTTATCATTCTAATAACCAGTGCCTGGTAAGCGCTATGTACTCAGCGGGGAGGCAAGAGTTCCCAACTCCTGGGAGGGCCATCCCCGTCTGGGTCATTGGTAAGTATAAAAAATATATAAATTACTATAAATTTTTTAACATTTTTATACTGTACCAATGACCCAGACATAGCTGAATAGTAAAAAGGCTGGAGGGCCAAGGACATAGAGCAAAATGGAATACGCTCAATAAAATAAAATAGAGTCATCCCCTGTAGGGAAAAGAAGTAATAGGCCTTACATGTATCTTTCTTATTTATGATAAATTAGAAAGATACAACACCTTCCAAAAATTGAGCTTCATACATCCATGTACTCTATTAATATCCAATAATCCTTATACTAATAATTTTTAAAGTAAGCCAATAATAAAGTAAGTCTAGAGAATAGAGACTCTTATACTCCTAAAAGTGTCTGAGAATTGCATAATCATGTCCGTTGACATATGCAATATTTAAAAGCTATACTTTAAAAACTAAGACTTGAATGAATTTTATAAACTTAAACTTCTCACTAAACAACCATCCCAATAACAGCTCAGAATTACTAACTCCGGAGGAGGTATCCCCTTGTTTTCATAGTAAAAACAGGTGACCCAAGGGAACACCCTCCCCCCCCCCCCTTTTTCTTGCCCTGGGTCAAATAGCCCAGAGCGAAGAGGGCAGCCGAACGGAGACACTGCCGAAACAGACAGCCTACCTAGCTATAGTAGCAACTGTTAAGTGAATGACATTCTGAGCAGTAGATAATAGACCTAACAATAGAGGCCTCCAGAAATGGACTCGATATTTCTGAGATAAAATTCATGAATGGATGGCTGAGCGCAATGAGCAGCCTTCAAAAATCTATAATAGCAACACTATTAATGTAAGCCCAAGAAGTAGAAGAACTCTTACTTCATGAGCCGAAATCTTAAGCACAACTGCTAAGCCAATGATATACCATAAGCAGTACGCTAGTTAATAGAATCCATTAACAATAAAATGGAGCGTAACGTCCTTCTACTAGACATCAAAGACAGAAGAAGCTTACGCCCTTGTAATAAACAGATATCTGTTTATAAATACATAAACTGTACCCGGAAAGAGTAAAGGCCTATGCCCATACGAAGACGGAAGGACCTTAAAATAATAGGTTCCGGATAATAGGAGCCTAACTCTTATGCAACAATCCAACCTAAATAGTAACGGAAGTATTGATTCCGAAACTATGAAAGTGAAAATCATCCATCGATAGTGCATGAAACTCACTGACTCTACAGTAAAAGAGAAACCAACAGAATTACTGTCTAAAAGGTCAGAATTTGAAAACTACTGTTTCCAGAGGCTCAAATGATTACTTAGCTAAATAAGAACCGAAGTTAAAATCCGTATAGGAATTTAATCTAAAGATTCTAAGTCTATTTATCAAAAAGTTACTAACTGACTTAGATAAAGAGACAAAAGACTCAATTGTAAACTATCGTAGAGTGCATAGGTATGAGGTAACATAAACCTATAACCTAAATAACAACAGGCTGCAGTAGATCTTGTGAAACAAGTATACTAAAAACTAGCAATGCGTAGTATGGAGGGATCAACCATATGAACATAATGATCCCTACACCACGACGGAAGAGCCTCCACTTTAGTCGCATAGAATAGCGAAGAAGAGGATCTCCTATAGTAAGAAATCGCGTCCAAAGCTCGTCCAGTACAGTGCTTACAATGCAATACGGACCACACAACGGAATACATGAAGGTTGCGACCTTGCTGGTTGTGATAAAGATGACACGATTTACCCAGTGAAAAAAGATCCTCACATAGAGGAAGATTTCACGTTAAGATCCACAGTAGACAAGAGAGTAAATTACTCATGATCTCTGTGAAGATAGAGATGCTATCAACAGAAATGTATTGTGGTTGTTTATCTTAGCAATACCTGCTAAAACAACAGCGCCGGAGGATACGCGTATCCTATCATTCCGTCCTATAGATCAATAGAGCGTTAACAGTATTAGCTCAGAGATCTGGACAAGCCAACACATACGTCTGCAATTGATTAGCAAGCTGTGTCATAAATAAAACATCATTGGGCGCTCCCATAGATAGCAAATCTGATTAAATACTTGTTTGTTGAGAGTCCATTCTGACAGCAACAAGCGACCCGTAAGAGAACGGGAGTGTGATAAAACAATCAGACGACCCAGAATATGACGGACCAAAACTGAACTTGGTGTACTATAACCAACAGACGGATTCTTTCCATTAAATTGAATAACGGAAACGAAAGAGTGCCTCCCTGGTTCCGGAGATACGCCACTACTGTCGAATTAAAGGACAGGAATTTGGGCATGCGTTACTGAATAATGTTCATGCAATGACATAAAGCAAGCCTAAAAAACATTATTCCGCGGAAGTTAAACTGATAGCTAAAAGACTGCGGAACCCAAAGACCCTGGCACTTCGAATCCGTAGGGATCAGTATATATCCCAATCTGTTTGACTGGCAACCGTCATAACAGCCACACTAGGGTCCGTCAACTGCGGCGGCACTCTCTGAGTCAACCACCGAATGTTTGCCCCAGTCTGAATCTCTTGTAACACTAGATAGACAAGAGAATGTATAAATCAAGCAATTCATGGATTGCCGGAAAGTTGCCGTCGAAGAGAAGCTCCTCCGAGAACGAAGCGACTCTGAGAGAGTTCTTAACCTACTATCCACGCGTGGATGTAGCTAGGGCTGCATCACGTCTAACCAACTCCAATCAGCCACTGAAGGGCCGAGTTATACGTGAACAAACTACTGCCCTCAAAAGAAATTACATTGAGAATAATATCCCGTAAATCTTTTCTTGAAGACGTAATGATAACGCCTCAGTAAGGCGGATTACGTATAATAAAGCGTCTAAGTTAAGTCTACTATACATAATGTCGTTCCCAACATTGAAATTGGAAAAGACATAAACGGCGAAAAAGAATATATGCAGTCTTTAATCACACCGTCTAGACGCATATGAACTCTCGGTATGCCCTGCTCTGCCAAAATAAACTATATGTAAAAAAGATAAAATGGCAGAAATGAGCCACGCGGACAAGAAACTAAACTATCATGCTTAGTAGCAGGCTTGTATATATATATATAATATATAGCGTCGAAAAATAAAACACATGTTGTAATGACAATATTGGACAGCGTCGGTAAGTCAGAGACAAAGTCCCTGTACCGATCGAAAAATCCGAGTCCAATGACGCTATAAGTCTCTTATCCAAGATCGCAGCAATGAAGTCCGAAAAATAATCACTGGAAGAAATGCCAGAAGATATGAAAGGCATCTTCCGATACTACTAAAGGGAAAACTCGAAATCTTTCGAATCCCTTTCGCCATCCTGTCGGACCCTATAAAGCGTTCGGTCGTCCGTAGCTTGATACAACCGCGGACCGCACCGACCCAGCGCCGTCGGATAATTCCTGATTCGACCGAGAAACCGTCAATTGCTGGGATGCTGCGAAACAACTGTGCTAACTCGGATAGCACGTCCGTCACTGAGGCCTGAGGAGCAGCGGTCTTACGATGCATTGCCGCAGGAAGCTCCGAGATCGTTACCCTGTGCATACTTCCAATATGCGAGCGAACGGAGTGTATAGGCCTCGTGTCCCTTGGCTACCGGATGGCGCGACCTATTCGCTGTGGAATCACTGAATGCCGAAACTGATCGGATACTCGAGGTCACGTAGCCAATGTGCGGTCGTGTGCCCTGCTGTGAGGATGAGGAAGCATTAAGGACAGTCTCTCGGACTGTCAATATAACGGAGCGTCCCGAGCAACGGACATATGCTCCGAATGTAAAATATCTGAACCACAACATGCGGTCCCCTATGTTGTTGGCTTCCTCCGATCTGTCCTCAATCTGCCGTCACTGGGTGAGTACTAAAGTAATTAAAGTGCTCGCATCACCCAAATCTCCTTCCTAGACCGCAACGGACGAACCCGGCAGCCGAACCATTCGATGAATGTACGCTACACCGGGTGAGCTAGCGAATGTCACTCCGTAAGCGATAGACATATTCTATGAGCACTTATTGCCGCTAACTCTTCATTAACTATGACGACAGAGGCACACTTTTGAAAGACATCTCCATAACTCTTCGAACAAGAAACCAGAAATGCTTGGATAGCAAGCATAAAATAATAATATATATAGCGTCGTTCAATAATTCGAAAGTTTGTGTGACATTATTGGACTAAGTCGGAACTGAGGGACGATGTCCCTGAACCGAACCAAAAATTTCTAAGTCCACCGACGCTATCAGTTTCTTATCCGGCATCGCAGCATATGTTGTTCCGAAAGGGAAAGCTTGAAATCCACCGAATCCCTTTCGGTATCCCGTCGGACCGGATGAAACTTTCGGACGTCCGTACCCGCTTCCGCGGAGCGTCCCGACCCAGCATCGTCGGATAAAATATATGCGACAGATTCAGTTGATGCTGGGATGCTGCGATAAACTGTGCTATTAAGGAAAGCACGTCCGTTCCCGAGGCCTGTGCAGTAGTGGACTTACGATGCATTGCCGCTGGAAGCTCCGTGTACGTTGACTCCCGCACACTTCCTATGCGAACGTCCGGAGTCTGCAGGCCTCGAGTCCCCGGCTACCGACCCAGCGCTGTCGGATAATTCTCGATCCGACACCGTTTCTGTCGGCTGCTGGGATGCTGCGATAAGGTGTGCTATGTGCACAAGAATGTCCGGCGTCGAGACCTGCGGAGGCGCAGTCTATCGGTGCTTCGCCGAGGGCAGCTCCGCATCAGATGGCTCCCGCATACTTCCTATGCGAACGTCCGGAGTCCATCGGTCTCGAATCCCTGGCTGCCGGATGGTGTGACCTGGTCGCCGAAGAATCCTTGATCGGCGAAGCTGGTAATATATCGGCGGTCACGCAGCCAAGGTGCGGTCGTGTGCGCTGACGAGAAGAGGAAGCCTTAGCAGTCTCAGCGGACTGCCTATACAACGGAGCGTCCCGAGCGACGGACGTATGCTCCGCTAACGACACATTTGTACCACAACATCTGGGGCCAGATGTTGTTGAACGAGAGAGGGGCCTCTCTCGCTTGCCGTCCGGAGGGACCGGAACGAGCTATGAACCGGACTAAAATGCTTCCTCCGTTCTCCCTCCGATCCGCCGTCACTGGGTGTGCATTAAATTAATTTTATAGTGCTCGCATCACCCCAAAATTCCTTCTAGACCGCAACGGACGAACCCGGCTGCCGAACCATTCGGTGAATGGACGCTACACCGGGCGAGCTAGCGGACGTCAAAGGCCGTCGAACCTACTAGGGTCCTCTTAGGCAATTGGCGTATTACATGAGCACTTTTCCGCTAGCCCTTCATTAATTGTGACGACGGAGGCACACTGTTGGAAGACATCACAGATACATCACCCTAATCTTGATCGTCTGAAATAGAAATTGATAAAGTAGAGTGATCCTGCGGGGAAAGGACCGGAGTGTCCAAATCCCCAACAACATACCGTGACATACGCTTCCCATATTGTCATCGAAATCATACGATACAGAACAGGAGTTAATGCGAGTACACTGACCACATATAGAATGATAATAAGGTCAGAGGAAGACTTCCTCTTAAAACAATTGATCAATATCCTTTCAATGTGAAAAGAAAACAAGTCCTGGTACTCGCACTAACCCCTGGCAATCAAAATACATAATAATAATATGATCCATTAATATAGAAAAAATAATTGAAATCAAAATATTTTGAAAAAATATTTTTTCAGAACAGCCCAAGTTTCTGAAAAGTAACGTTGAGCCCCAATGGATCCCAAGCCTAAGTGTGGACAAAAATTTTAAAAATATTTTAAACAATTTATTCAACACTTACGAACAATAATAATGTATCTAGTTATGATTAAAATAACATCAAGATATTATTTTTTAGAAATCCCCCCCTCACACAGAGGGCTGTTGTAAATGTAAACAATGAGTGTAAAAACACTAAAATAAGACTCCAGGCACCCAGGCCCGAAATCAGTTACCAAAAATACACCATCTGATCCAAAACAGAGACTTCCAGGGAAGAAACTGCAGAACATCAGATGGTAGATGCAGAACACAACGCCTAACCACCCGTAGGTGAAGACGTAAACATGGGGAAAGAACAGAATTCATTCTGTTATTAAGCTAAAACTCCCAAGAAATTTTAGTAATAATAATTACAGAAACTATGCCAAAAGCATGGGAGAATAGCAAGGGGGAACTTAAAGGACAGGGAGAGAGAAAAAACACTTGAAAAAACAGTGTAACTAAATAATCAGAATGACAACAAAATGGCTGCTGCCTTGAAAATAGGTAACTTAACATAATTTCATTAAAAAATTTTAAGTTACAGCCCTGATAATATTCTGTCACACATTCTTTTCCTCTCCTCCTTTTCTATCCTCCTTAGAATCACCATTTCACTAATATTTATGTGTCTGGCATCATTTAAACTGAGATTTAAAAGCACAAAGATCAGTCAGATGTTAACTGATGAAGGGCCAAACTTAGAATGATAAATGGCGCCAATTTCGGAACGTCCTTGACACTGCGCATGCGCAGTGGGGGCGAGGTGTGGAGGGCCTTTCAGGACATGTTTTCTTTAGTTTTAGATGCAAATTTTGGGGATTGGGGGGCAAAATTTGTGTTTGGCCCTATATTTTAAGAGTTAGCACCAGCTATGTCTGGGTCATTGGTACAGTATAAAAATATTGACAGCTCCCATCTAGAGGTCACCCCAAACAAGCATGCCAGGTTTCAAAGCAATCCGATCATAAATGTACCCTGTAGGGTGTGCCAAAGGGAAATATTGAGTCTTCTGACTAAACTAAGTTCTAAGAACGTTGGACGCGGCAACATTTTTTGACAGAAATTGAAGAAAATCGATAGCTCCCATCTAGAGGTCTCCCCAAACAAGCATACCAGGTTTCAAAGCAATCTGATCATAAATGGGCCCTGTAGGGTGTGCCAAAGGGAAATATTGAGGTCTGACTAAACTAAGTTCTACGAACGTTGGCCGTGGCAACATTTTTTGCCGGAAATTGAAGAAAATCGATAGCTCCCATCTAGAGGTCACCCTAAATAAGTATTCCAGGTTTCAAAGCAATCAAATCATAAATGTGCCCTGTAGGGTGTGCCAAAGGGAAATATTGTGGTTTGACTAAACTAAGTTCTAAGAACGTTGGCCGCGGAAACATTTTTTGATGGAAATTGAAGAAAATCGATAGCTCTTATCTAGAGGTCACCCCAAACAAGCATGCCAGGTTTCAAAGCAATCCGATCATAAATGTACCCTGTAGGGTGTGCCAAATGGAAATATTGAGACTTCTGACTAAACTAAGTTCTAAGAACATTGGCCGCGGCAACATTTTTGGACAGAAATTGAAGAAAATCGATAGCTCCCATCTAGAGGTCTCCCCAAACAAGCATACCAGGTTTCAAAGCAATCTGATCATAAATGGGCCCTGTAGGGTGTGCCAAAGGGAAATATTGAGGTCTGACTATACTAAGTTCTATGAACGTTGGCCGTGGCAACATTTTTTGCCAGAAATTGAAGAAAATTGATAGCGCCCATCTAGAGGTCACCCTAAATAAGTATACCAGGTTTCAAAGCAATCAAATCATAAATGTGCCCTGTAGGGTGTGCCAAAGGGAAATATTGTGGTTTGACTAAACTAAGTTCTAAGAACGTTGGCCGCGGCAACATTTTTTGATGGAAATTGAAGAAAATCGATAGCTCCCATCTAGAGGTCACCCCAAACAAGCATGACAGGTTTCAAAGAAATCCAATCATAAATGTACCCTGTAGGGTGTGCCAAAGGGAAATATTGAGTCTTCTGACTAAACTAAGTTCTAAGAACGTTGGACGCGGCAACATTTTTTGACAGAAATTGAAGAAAATCGATAGCTCCCATCTAGAGGTCTCCCCAAACAAGCATACCAGGTTTCAAAGCAATCTGATCATAAATGGGCCCTGTAGGGTGTGCCAAAGGGAAATATTGAGGTCTGACTAAACTAAGTTCTACGAACGTTGGCCGTGGCAACATTTTTTGCCGGAAATTGAAGAAAATCGATAGCTCCCATCTAGAGGTCACCCTAAATAAGTATTCCAGGTTTCAAAGCAATCAAATCATAAATGTGCCCTGTAGGGTGTGCCAAAGGGAAATATTGTGGTTTGACTAAATTAAGTTCTAAGAACGTTGGCCGCGGAAACATTTTTTGATGGAAATTGAAGAAAATCGATAGCTCTTATCTAGAGGTCACCCCAAACAAGCATGCCAGGTTTCAAAGCAATCCGATCATAAATGTACACTGTAGGGTGTGCCAAATGGAAATATTGAGACTTCTGACTAAACTAAGTTCTAAGAACATTGGCCGCGGCAACATTTTTGGACAGAAATTGAAGAAAATCGATAGCTCCCATCTAGAGGTCTCCCCAAACAAGCATACCAGGTTTCAAAGCAATCTGGTCATAAATGGGCCCTGTAGGGTGTGCCAAAGGGAAATATTGAGGTCTGACTAAACTAAGTTCTACGAACGTTGGCCGTGGCAACATTTTTTGCCAGAAATTGAAGAAAATTGATAGCTCCCATCTAGAGGTCACCCTAAATAAGTATACCAGGTTTCAAAGCAATCAAATCATAAATGTGCCCTGTAGGGTGTGCCAAAGGGAAATATTGTGGTTTGACTAAACTAAGTTCTAAGAACGTTGGCCGCGGCAACATTTTTTGATGGAAATTGAAGAAAATCGATAGCTCCCATCTAGAGGTCACCCCAAACAAGCATGACAGGTTTCAAAGAAATCCAATCATAAATGTACCCTGTAGGGTGTGCCAAAGGGAAATATTGAGTCTTCTGACTAAACTAAGTTCTAAGAACATTGGCTGCGGCAACATTTTTTGACAGAAATTGAAGAAAATCGATAGCTCCCATCTAGAGGTCTCCCCAAACAAGCATACCAGGTTTCAAAGCAATCTGATCATAAATGTGCCCTGTAGGGTGTGCCAAAGGGAAATATTGATGTCTGACTAAACTAAGTTCTACGAACGTTGGCCGTGGCAACATTTTTTGCCGGAAATTGAAGAAAATCGATAGCTCCCATCTAGAGGTCACCCTAAATAAGCATACCAGGTTTCAAAGCAATCAAATCATAAATGTGCCCTGTAGGGTGTGCCAAAGGGAAATATTGTGGCTTGACTAAACTAAGTTATAAGAACGTTGGCGACGGCAACATTTTTTGACGGAAATTGAAGAAAGTTAAAAAATTTATAGTAATTTATATATTTTTTATACTTACCAATGACCCAGACTTAGCTGGTGCTAACTCTAACAAAACCAGGGCCAAACACAAATTTTGCCCCCCAATCCCCAAAATTTGCATCCAAAACAAAAAGAAATCATGTCCTAAAGGACCTCCATACTACGCCTCTACTGTGCATGCGCAGTGACGCAGACGTCCCGAAATTGGCGCCAATTATCATTCTTACTGGCAGTGCCTGGTCAGCGCTATGTACTCAGCGGGGAGGCAAGAGTTCCCAACTCCAGGGAGGGCCATCCCCGTCTGGGTCATTGGTAAGTATAAAAAATATATAAATTACTATAAATTTTTTAACATTTTTATACTGTACCAATGACCCAGACTTAGCTGAATAGTAAACAGGCTGGAGGGCCTAGGACATAGAGGAAAATCCAATAAGCTCAACTATATAGTAAAGAGGTAACCCCTTAAGGAGAAAAGGAGTATTAGGCTTTACATGTATCTTTCTTATTTAATATTAAATTAGAAAGATACACTCCCCTTAATAATTGAGCACAATAACATTCATGTTCTCTATTAACATCCAGTATATCCCTTATACTAATTATTTTTAAAGCAAGCCAATAAATAAAGTAGTCCAGAGAATTGAGACTCTTTATAGTCATTTAAAAGTGTCCGAGTATTGTATATTAAAGCCCGTATGACACTTGACATATACAAATGCTTCACACCGAGCTACACTTTAAAAATAAGACATGAATGAATTTTAACATTGATATTACACTTTAAAACCATCCCGGAAGCGACTCAGAAATACTGACTTGGAGGAGGCATTCCCTTGCTTTTCACTATAAAGCAGGTGACCTAAGGGAACATCCGCCCCCCCCCCCCCTTCCCCTTGCCCTGGGTCAAATAGCCTAGAGCAAAGAGGGCAGCCGGACGGAGTCACTGCCGGAACAGAAAGCCTGCATAACTATAGTTGCAACTGTTTAGTGGACGACATTCTGAGCAACAGATAATGGACCTAAACAATGCAGGTCTCCAGAAATGGACTCAATATTTCTGAGATAAAAATTCGTAAATGTGGATGGCTGAGACCAATAAGCAGCCTTCATTAAATCTGTAATAGCAACACTATTAGCATAAGCCCAGGAAGTAGAAAGAGCTCTTACTTCATGAGCAGAAATCTTAAGCACAGACTGCTGAGAAGAAGATAAATCTTCATAAGCAGTACGGATAGTTAATTGAATCCATCTAGCAATAGAATGGACCGAAATGTCCTTTCTATTAGGCATCAAAGACAGAAAGAAACGTTTCCGTCCCTTTCTGATAAACTGAGATCTCTGTTTATAGATACGTAACGCTCTAACAGGACAGAGTAAAGGCATACGCCCGTCTGAAGACGGAAGAGCCTTAATAACAATAGGTTCCGGATATTTATTAGGAGCCTGATTCTTAGCTAAAAAACCCACATTAGTAGTGAAGGTGATAGTGTTCCCAACTCTACGATAGTGAGAATCATCCACCGACAGTGCATGAAGCTCACTGACTCTTCTAGCAGAAGAGAAAGCTAAGAGAAAAGCTGTCTTATAAGATAAGAATTTGAAATCTACTGTCCCAAGAGGGTCAAAAGGCTTTTCCTTCAATTTAAGAAGAACCCAAGCTAAATTCCACTTAGGAATTAATCTAAGAGTTCTGGGTCTATTTATCGAAAAGTTTCTAACCAACTTAGATAAAGAGACATTAGATCCAATTTGTAAACTATCATGATGTGCATAGGTATCAGATAACATAGATCTATAACCCTTTATAGTAACAGGCTGCAGTTTGATTTCGTCAAACAAGTATACTAGAGATTTTGCAATGTCTGGTATAGAGGGATCGAATATATCTACAGAATGATCCCTACACCAACGACGAAAAACCTTTCACATAGCCGCATAGTTTAGCGAAGAGGAGGTCCTCCTACAGTTAGAAATCGCGTCCACTGCTCGTCCTGTAAAGTGTTTGCCATGCAAGAAGGACCGCACAACGGAAAAACGTGAAGGTTGAGACCTTGCGGGTTGTGATGGAGTTGGCGAGATTTCCCCTGCGAAAGAAGATCCTCCCGTGGAGGAAGCTTTCGCGGTAGGTCCCACAACAGACACCTGAGTAGATTTATCCACGGTCTCTGTGGCGACAGAGATGCTACCAACAGAATCTTGCATTGAGATTGTTTTATCTTTAGCAATACTTGTTGAATTAACGGCGCTGGAGGATACGCATATCCGATCATTCCGTCCCAAGGGATCGACAGAGCGTCTACTGCAAATGCTCTTGGATCCGGACACGGAGACACATACGTCTGCAACTGATTGTTGAGATGTGTCGCAAATAAGTCTATCATTGGCCGTTCCCATTGGTAGCAAATCTGATTGAATACTTGTTTGTTGAGAGTCCACTGCGACGGCAACAAGCGACCCTTTCGTGAAAGGGAGTCTGCTAGCACATTCAGACGACCCGGTATGTGACGGACCGAAAGAAGAACGTGATGTTCTAGCGCAAACAGAAGGATTCTTTCCGTTAGATTGAACAACGGAACTGAATGAGTGCCTCCCTGATTCCGTATATACGCCACTACTGTCGTATTGTCGGATAGGATTTGGACATGAGCATTGTGAATAATGTCCATCCAGTGACGTAACGCAAGCCAAATTGACATCATTTCCTTGATGTTTATGTGCTTGCACAGGAATTGCGGATCCCAAAGACCCTGGCATCTCGAATCCGTTGGGATCAATGATGCACCCCAACCTGTTTGACTGGCATCCGTCATAATGGTAAAACTCGGATCCGGCAACTGCAGCGGAACTCCCTGAGTTAACCACTGAATGTTTGCCCAAGTCTGAATCTCTTGTTTCACTTGATCTGACAAGAGAACGTCTACATCGAGCGAATGAATTTTCACACTCCAATTCTGAGTCAAGAAAATTTGAAGAGGACGTGTGCGTAACTGCCCCATCGGAATGAGATCCGCGGCGGCTCCGCACAGACCTATCAGTCTCATAAATTCTCTCGCCGTGACTTTGTCTGCGTGCAGACAATAGCGAGCGTAACAACTGACTAATTTCGCTCTGGTTAACGGCAGACGAACGAGATTGTGCGTCTCGAAGCTCATTCCCAGATGAGTGAATGACTTGGACGGCACCAGATCCGACTTCTCCTCGTTTACTATAAAACCGAGACGTCGGAGCAATAGAAGAAGATTCTGAACATCGTTCTGAAGCATTAACTCGTTGCCGTACCTCTGAAGAATGTCGCCCAGGTAGGCCGACGTTACCGCAGACGAATGAGCTCGGAAATAGATCATTACCGAGTTCATTACCCGAGTGAAAGCCCAGGGTGCTAGATTCAATCCGAAGCACATCGCCCGGAATTGATACACCACTCCTAGGACTGTGAAGCGTAGGTACTTTCGGAATGTCGGATGTACCATGACGTGAAAGTACGCATCTTTGAGATCTATGCTCGTTGCATAATCGTTCACCCGAATACTCGCTCTGACCGATCGAATCGTCTCCATATAAAACTTCGAAGCGACGATCAGCTTGTTTATCCAGCTCAAATCTATGACTGGACGGAACGAGCCGTCTGGTTTCGGAACCAGAAACAGATGGCTGTAGAATCCCGGAGATTCCTGGTTTTCTACGACCTCTACCGCGTTCTTCATTAAAAGAGACTGCACCTCTGATAACAGAGCGGCTCTTTTCTGCGGATTTGACGGAAGATGAGTCCACTTTGGACTTCGGGTTAATGGAGGCTTTCGTTTGAAGGATATCTTTAGACCTTCCGAAGTCACTCCTCTCACCCAAGGGTCGTCCGTAATCGACGCCCATTCTTGAGAAAAGCTCGACAACCTTCCGCCAACCGGTACGTGATAGAGGTTTAAGCCATCACCTCCTGGACCTGCGAGGCCTGCGGTAGGAGAAACCACGTCCTCCACGGCCCGCACCTCGCCCCGTCGACCTCGGTGCGTCCGACCGATTGTCCCGGCCTGAAGGACGTCCCGAACGAGAGTCGCTACCCTGACGGTCTCTCGAATAAGACCAAGAGGACGCACCGGAACCTCTATAGGAACCTCTCTTGGTCGCATTAGACCCAGAAGTGCCTGTCTTATTCGTGTCTGCTGTATCCGACTTCTTAGGAGCAGATTTGAACAACAGAGAATCCTTAGCTTTCTTTGTAATTTTATCATAAATAGCAGAAAGCTTGCCGTCAAAGAGAAGTTCTCCTGAGACCGAAGCGACTCTAAGAGAGTTCTTCACCTTAGTATCCACTAGTGTGGATGTAGCTAGGGCTGCGTCACGTCTAACCAACTCCAGATTTGCCACTGAAAGGGCGGAGTTACACGTGGAATAAGCTACTGCCCTTGAAAGAAGTCTTAAAGAGGATTGTATATCCTGAAACTCTTTCCCCTGAAGGCGCAGTGATAACACCTTAGTAAGGTGATCTGCGTAAGATAAGGCATCTAAATTGGCTCTGTTAGACGCAATAGCTGTTTCCAACACCACGGTTGGAATAGAAGCCGACGACGGTAATGATAGCTCTAAGTCTTCCGCCTCGTCGTCCATACGCAGAGGAACTCTCGGTATACCCTGTCCTGCCGTATCGAATTTATTCCTTGCATTAATGAAAGGCAGGTTGAGAGTATTAGCGGACAAGAAACCTGCTTTCCCCATCCTGGAAGCAAGTTTAAATATAGCGTCGTTCAATAATTCAAATGTTCTTGCAACATTATTGGACTGCGATGGAAACTCGGGAGCGATGTCCCTGAACCGCTCAAAAAATTCAGAGTCCAATGACGCTATAATTCTCTTGTCTGGAACCGCAGCAGTCTGGCCCGACGGAACAACTTGAGGGAGAAAGTGCCGGATGAAGTCCACGGCAGCTTTATGTTGTTCCGAAAGGGATAGCTCCAAGTCATCCGTATCCCTTTCACCATCCGGTCGGACCTCATGATGTTCCCGGTCGTCCGCCCCTGATGCTTCGGCGGAGCGTACCGACCCAGCGCCGTCGGATAATTCTCGATCCGACACCGTTTCTGTCGGCTGCTGGGATGCTGCGATAAGCTGTGCTATCTGCACAAGAATGTCCGGCGTCGAGACCTGCGGAGGCGCAGTCTTTCGCTGCTTCGCCGAGGGCAGCTCCGCATCAGATGGCTCCTGCATACTTTTCCTATGCGAACGTCCGGAGTCCATCGGTCTCGAATCCCTGGCTGCCGGATGGTGTGACCTGGTCGCCGAAGAATCCTTCATCGGCGAAGCTGGTAATATATCGGCGGTCACGCAGCCAAGGTGCGGTCGTGTGCGCTGACGAGAAGAGGAAGCCTTAACAGTCTCCGCAGACTGCTTATACAACGGAGCGTCCCGAGCGACGGACGTATGCTCCGCTAAAGACACATTTTGTACCACAACATCTGGTCCCAGATGTTGTTATACGAGAGAGGGGCCTCTCGCTCGCGGCCCGACTGGACCTGGACGAGCTAGGAACCGGACTCAAAGGCTTCCTCCGTTCTCGCTCACTATCCGCCGTCACTGGGTGTGCATCTATTATGTTTATAGTGCTCGCATCACCCAAAATTTCCTCCTGGACCACATCGGACGTACCCGGCTGCCGAACCATTCGGTGAATGGACGCTACACCGGGCGAGCTAGCGGACGACATTTGTCTAATCTCCATGAGCACTTTTGCCGCTAGCTCTGAATTCATTTGTGACGACGGATGCACACTTGTAGAAGATAACATGGAAACATCACCCTGTTCTGGTTCCTCTGAAATAGAAACTGAGAGAGTAGAGTGACCTTGCGGAGAAAGAGCCGGCATAGCCCTTTCTCCAGAAACAACATATCGTGACACACGTTTCCAATGTTTCTCATCCCAATATTCACATATAGGACAGGGATTAATGCGAGAACACTGACTACAATTAATACAATGATCATGAAAGTCAGAGGAAGATTTCTTCCTATTACAATTTGAACAATGTCCCTTCATTGTGAAAGAACAATAAGTCCTAGTTACTCACAAAAACCCCTGACACAAAGATACATAATAACATGATCCATTAACAAATGAAAAAACAATTGCAAATCAAAATAATTTTGAAAAAATATTTTTTCAGCGAAGCCCAAGTTGCTGAAAAGTAACGTTGAGCCCCGATGGATCCGATGGCAAAGTGTGGTCAAAAATTTTAAATTTATATTAAATAATTAATGAGACACTTACGGATAATATAAATGTATCTTATAGTGAGATAAACTACAGCAAAGGCAAACAGCCCCCCTCAAAAAAGGCTGTTGCCAATGTAAACAAACAGTGTAAAAACACCAGAAAACATGACTCCAGGCACTGAAAAAACTGGCCCGGAATCAGTCATCAAATTACACTCTATCTGATGCAAAACAGAGACTCCCAGGGGAGAATCTGCAGAACATCAGATGGAAGATGCAGAACACAAACGTTATACACCCATGGGTGAAAACGTAACTATGGGGAAAATAACAGAAAACATTCTGTAACCAAGCAACTCTCCCAGGAAATTTTAGAAATGAAATTTCTCAAAAATATGCCAAAAGCATGGGAGAATTGCAAGGGGGGACTTTAGAAGGTTAGGGGAGAGGAAACACTGAATAAGCAGTGCAACATTTAGCAAGAATGACAACAAGAGGCCCATGCCTCGAAAATAGGCAACTTAACATAATTTCATCAAAAAATTTTAAGTACAGCCCTGATTATTTTTTGTCACTTCTTTTTCCTCTCCTCCTTCTATCCTCCTTAGAATCACATTTTCTCCAAAAATTACGTGTCTGGCATCCTTTAAACTGAGATTTACAAGCACAAAGATCAGTGAGATGTTGACTGATGAAGGGCCAAACAGAGAATGATAATTGGCGCCAATTTCGGGACGTCTGCGTCACTGCGCATGCGCAGTAGAGGCGTAGTATGGAGGTCCTTTAGGACATGATTTCTTTTTGTTTTGGATGCAAATTTTGGGGATTGGGGGGCAAAATTTGTGTTTGGCCCTGGTTTTGTTAGAGTTAGCACCAGCTAAGTCTGGGTCATTGGTACAGTATAAAAATATCGATAGCTCCCATCTAGAGGTCACCCCAAACAAGCATACCAAGTTTCAAAGTAATCTGATCATAAATGCGACCTGTGAGGTGTGCCAAAGGAAATTGTGGACGTACGTACGGACGAGAAGTGATGGCAATAGCTCAGCTTGATTTTGTCAAGTTGAGCTAAAAATCACCATTCAAAATTGATCGTTTTTAACAATTTTTGCTTCCAAAAGATAACTATTGATCACCCCTTCCCACAACCCCCACTGGAACGAGCTCGTTGAGCAATGTTTTCAGCCAAAAATGAAAAGTGTTGGGTGGACACTACTGTTACATTATTTAAGGGTTAATCAATTAACATAATTAACAGGTCGAATTTCTACTGAAAGCATGATAATTGGTTTGGTGTTTATATTCAAATAACAGGGTTATTCAATTAAGAGATATCCAATTAAGTGGGCAGCACTCTACTCAACTCCTTGTTATGCTATAAACTCCTAGCACACTGATAATATCAAAATTCCAATTTTTCCATAATATAATTGATATTTATCCAATTCATTATTGTTTTAGAGAGTTTACCTAGCTTTGTCAAACAAAACTGAATTGGTTAAATTCCTACAGTTAAAACTAGAAGTCCTGTCACTATATTAACTGGTTGAGTGTTGGAAGCCACTATCATGAAAGCTAGCTTTCAAGAAACATGAGGGTACCATACTAAAGTCTTCATATTCTTTACACAAATTTCCTATTCAGTCATAAGCAAATACAATTGTGTTCATGTAGATTTGCATTATTAAAAATTATTGGAGAGTGCCTTAAGGCACTCTCCAATAATTTTTAATAATGCAAATCTATATGGACAAATTCCAATTTCCAAAAATAATCTAGCACTCAACCAGTTATGCAATATTTTGAGGTAATAGTGCACCGTGTTAGTACACTTTTGTCCCTATCAAACTCAAACTGGTGTAATTCAATTCCTGTAGAAAAACAATGTGCCCAACAATTCTATATTAGTAAACAGAGATTATTAACATCATTCCTAACCTCTACTGGGATACATGTATATGTAATGACGTTGGTAGATATTAAATTTTGACAACATACGCAGAATGAAGAGAGTGGATTTCTACTTAATTTTCTGCTCTTAAGGTGTGGTCCAACCTAACTTTGGTCAATTTGTTGACATTTTTCCCAATGCCTCAGAAACAGATAAGAGAAGTAAGGAAAGGCAAATTATATATCAAAATAATGAGTAAAGTGCATAGAAAAGGTACATATAATTGTTTTCAGGACAAAAAGTGAATTTGATGATTTTGAGGAAGATTAATTTGCAAATGGCATAAGTAACAAACCGGTAAAACCACAAAATAATCGGTAATTTGAAAGCCTTGTCCTCAATATAATGATAACATACTACAGACTCGGAGAAAGCATCTTTTTGACACACACTCTGGTGGGTTTTGACGTTTGAATGTAATAACACCAACACAAATTTTGGATGTTCTGGATGTGGCCATGTTTCAATGATGTTTATTCCGGTCATGTGATTATGATGTGGTTCTTGCAGAAATACTCAATTTGGGCAATCGTAAGAATGCAAGGACGTGATCACGCCCTTTATTTGTTCGAGACAATGTATGAGCGGATTTGCAAACAGGTGACAGCAAATACTTGAGCTGTTAATGTCATAACTGCAAAATATGGTTTGAAATTCCCTCTCGTGTTTACAGGCCGTCTGAACTTTTTTGTTGACAAAAAATCTGAATTATTGCGCACTAGAATGACAACATGAACCACTTGTAAAAAAAAGAACCGAGTGTATAAAATTGGGACGATAAACATAAAATAAGGCAATATTCATAACAAAGTGAGCAAAATGCTTCAGAAATCAATTTTTCACGAAGTATATTCCAAGTGACCTGGAACTATATTGAGCGTGTTGATTTCCACCGATGTTGTGAAGTTTTTTACTTCCTAGTAACCATGGAATTTGAGGCGGGTGTGTTTGATGTCTGCAAAGGACCGATTGAAGATGGGTTGAAAATTATGCATTCGTGCTTTTACATAAGGTGTGCTTGGACGATGCTGAGAATTTAGATTTTTCTTGCAACCAACCATACTAACACAAGCGTCGATCAGTGTCTTTTGTCATCGTTTTACACTGACAAATGTGACAAATCTCCTTCACCGGAAACCATCCCCCAATTTGCATATCACAATAAACATAACCGCTGTCACTGAGTGTCAGCGTGGCCGTGTGGTCAAAACCGAAACGAATTATTGAATGCATGGCCAATATTAGCTGCAATTGGCTTTTAAACAAATGAAATACATGAAATATTCGCAATTTCTTCATTATTCATGCCGAGTTACTTTTTAACCAAACCACATGCGTTCAGTTTCGTTTGTCGGCATCAAACTGATATTGTTTGTGGTAATTAAATAATATGAGAAGGCGAAGGAAGCCAAATATTTCCCATCATCTATTAATTAATTAAAATTTATAATTTCTTTTATTTTACTGAAATTATGAATTGATAAGGTGGGTGTGTTGCGATTATGCCCCAGACCTGGAAGTTGGAAAATCAAAGGTGCATCTAGGGCCGTGCAGTGGTGACCCCTGTCCTCTTAATCTTAGTCTTACCCATTCATCATTACATGTACCAACATTCTCCCTTGTATCTCAACCATTGCTACTCCACTTTGAAGGATATTTAGTGTTGTGATCGAGCATCATGGGGAAACAATGCCTGTGTAGCTGCTGTAGCATGTGTTTCTTCCCACATTTTTTCAGAGTTGTGGTACTTTTTCACTCTTTTGAGTTAGAAAATTTTGTTTATAACTAGTTGATTTGTTACAATTTGTTGCAAAGTGCCTGCTAATACCCTTAATTGTATTGCTACAGAATTATCTGGTGAAGATTTTGTTCCTATTACTTATCAAGCAACAACCTAATGAATATTCTGTATAAAGCCACCAAACTGATGTTTGACACTTTTATCGGAGCTGTTTTGAAGGCTTATGGAACTCAAAATGTTGATGATGGCAGGACTTTTCTATTCACCCATTAATCGATAAATTAAGTGTTATAGTTGGAAGTAAGAAGCATGAAAGGTCCAGAACTAAAAGTCTAAAAAGAATGTTTTGCAATGTAACATGATTTTTGCAGATACACTTATTTGGAGGGTTACCTGTCTGATAGTGTTTGGAACATGTGTGGCCACGATCTTCAAAAAGAAAAAAGAGTTAAACTTTGAGAGAAAAGGCATATGCCTTGAGTGCCAGAGGTAGCGTCATACAAGGAAGAGAGCCAGCCTTCAATCAGTGAGCACTCCACTTATAACATTTGGTCTCAATCTTTATTACTTTCATGAATTAGGAAAAGATTTCTTCGAGTATGTACTTCAATGTTTCTAGAATACAGCTGTTATTTTATTTTGAGGTATTTTATTGTAAAAATTTTGTTCTCTTACTTATGCCACAGCAGACTTTCAGGTGGTGCTATTTACACGTGGCAGCAGTTCCATGGCAAATTTCAGTTTCCACATGTTCTATGTTTCATTCCAAGCATTTTGGTATATAATTTATTGGGGTTATTCATTTTGGGACTTTTTAGACTTGAAAGCAAATTACATGAAATTTGACCAAAGTTAGGTTGGATGTCCCCTTAACCCTTTACCCAACGTAACGGCCAAAACCGGCCAGCGCTATTCTCAAAAATCGCCAATTAATTTTCACTATTCTTTTCATTTTTTGTCTCAAAAACATAGGTTATGACCCCTCGTTGGAACGAGCTCGTCGAGCTCGTTCCAACGAGGGGTCATAACCTATGTTTTTGATACAAAAAATGAAAAAAATTAGTTATTCAAGAATTTTTTTTGCAAGTGTCGTCTGCTTTTCACGTTAGGTAAAGGGTTAAAAGTATTTACAATTGGTCATAACAGCGTAAGATGAAATATGAAGCATGTGATGAAAGTTT
Source organism: Pictodentalium vernedei (assembly GCA_031216915.1). Classification (NCBI taxonomy): domain Eukaryota; kingdom Metazoa; phylum Mollusca; class Scaphopoda; order Dentaliida; family Dentaliidae; genus Pictodentalium; species Pictodentalium vernedei. Next base: position 485,133,826 of record CM062293.1, on the reverse strand, counting down.
GCAAGTGCTTCTTGTGTTTTGGCCTCAGAAATTTAAATAATTACCAAGTGAAAAATCTATCCCACGTCAATTTAGTAGTAATCCCCCTCCTCCACCCCCCCACCCCCCCTAATCGGTAGACTCAATTTTTTTTTTGGCTTGGTTCAGTTCATGATGTCCTTAACAACCTGCTAATAGGGCATTATATTTGGCATTGTACAATGCAAACGCTCCTGTATTTCTGACTACTGCATTCATCTGCAGTAATGAGCGCATTAACTAAAGCGCATTTTCTGTGCTAATTGTGACAGGACTTCTAGTTTCAACTGTAGTTGCACCAATCGGAAAAATGTGACTTGTAATTTCTGTTTGACTTAGCTGAAGAGGGAGTTAAGCAACAACCAGTTAGGTGGGTCGCACTATACTTTAACCTTTTACCCAGTGCAGACAATATAAAAAAATTTATTATTTTGAATATTATTTTTTCAAACTTTTCGAAAAACTTTGCCAAAACCATATCACATGACTCCCTCAATGGAACGTGCTCAACAAGCTCGTTCCAGTGAGGGGTCATATTGTATTGGCCACTGCCTCGGACCCATAAAAAAGGGTTAGAACTCTGGGAAAATTATTGGACGGAACCCTTCCTTGTGCATATCTGTTCCCCCATAAGGGTCTATCAGCATACCAAAGGAGATACAAATCTGACTGATGGCTTTGAAGTTACAATGCCAAAAGTTTGTACAGACAGACAGACGGACAGATGGACGTGCTTCACTAGATACCCCCGAATCCTCCTTCGGAGGTCACAGGCATAATAAGAAAGGGATTACCCTATAAAACAGGTAAAAAAAAAAAACAAGGAAGGGATTACCTCATAAAACAATCATTAAACAAGATTAGACTGGTCAGTTATCTTAATACTTACACTATGAGATTCCAAGGTTCGAGATTCAGCTGCTGTTGAGTCATTTTTTCTTGACCTGCTGGCATAGTCATCAAACTTTTTGTTAGAAATGGCAAAGGGATCAAATGCATTTTCGACTTTCTCACACTTGTTTGGCACAGAGGGCTTTTCAGTTTCGCCTAGACTAGAAGAACTATCAGTTTTATTTATCACATCAGCTTTGATCTGAGCTGTTTTAGGTTTTGAGCTGGACTGAAAAAAAGGGTCATCTGCAAAGGGATCTGAATGTATCTTCAACCCAACTGCAGTCGTGAAGTCTTTTACATTATTTTTAAGAGCATTATTTGGGTTAACAGTCACGATTTCACTAAAAAATGTTTCAAAAGAATCCTTTAAAAAATCCTCATCTCTGAAACCATTCTGAAATGAACATTCTGGCCATGCCAAGTCATTACAATTCCCTAGATTTTGTTTGGCAGGGCTGTTCGTAGATATTTTATCAGAACTGTCCAATGTTCTACTTGGGCGTGGTGGACATGGAGGTGCTTTTAAGGTAGTGTCCACATTGTTGTCTGTGATTGCTGGAAGAGGTGGAGGTGGTGCATTTGGTGAAGGAAGGTTGAAATCATCAGAGAAGCTTGCTGTTGAGTTCAAGGATATGCCAAGCTCAGATATACCAGGTTTAGGAGGAAGTTTTGCTGGATGTCCTTGTAGCATTAAGCCTTTTGTGTGTAAATAAGAAGTATCAAAAGGATCTGTGCTGGGATTTGATGTGAGGACAGGAAAAGAGTCAGTGTTCAGAGATCCAAAAGGATCACTTGCCTGTGGTGTTGCAGTATTTGGTGGAGTTGGGGTAACTTCCTTTGATATTTCAACCAATGACTTCTTTGGAGGTGCATTCAACTCAGCAAACAGGTCCTTGGGTGTTTTTGTTGTTGTATCTTTACTTCCAAATTCACATAAATCACCAAAAGGATCACTGAATGATGATGCTGCTGTTGAAGTAGAATTCTCCTCTTCTGGCTCATTTCGAATTGGAGTTAAAAGTGGTGCATCAAAGGGTGAAGATGCAGGCCCTGTACTAGAAGGTGGTACATTTCCGGTCTGGTTAGCTCCCGGTGCACTGAAAAATATTGGACTGTGACTAGGCTGGAATGGGTTTTGAGTTGCTGGTGCAGTTCCAAATGGAACTGTCGTACTGGGAGTAACTTGTCTTGCAGGAACAGGAGGAGCGCCACCAAATGGGTTCTGAAAAAAATTGACAAAACATAATAATCATCTTACTCAACAAAGTGTTCAAATAAAAAGAGATGTAGTAAAAGCCTAAAAAAGTTAAAAATCTGTTTCTCAGGCCATCTCGCATGGTCCTTTTGGCTGCCGTATGCTATCTTTTTATAATCAAGGCAAACTTAAAAAAATAAAAATTAAATGGATTATGTCTGATATTTTACACAAGTTAATAAAAATTTGTCCCTTGAGTGCAACAAAGCTTTGCAATGCTTTTGGGAAGAAATACACCACCACCCATGCAATTCTGTAGTTATGAGGCCTAAAACATAAAACAAAGGACATGAACTTTTCATGCCAAAGAAATAATTACAAAAATAAAATAAAAAATGCCTGCCCACATGCAATTTTACAAAAAATGGCTGAAGAAACAGATAAGATGGGAATGTTCAAATAGCAGAGTACAGGGTTCAGAAACCTGTGGAAGATAAAAATTTGACGACTTTCCAGGACTTCAACAAGATGTGTTGCAGATGATATTTCCGTGTAATGGGCTATTTGATACTTATTATGTGAAAAATTACAATAACCATGTAAGGCCTAAAAAAGTTAAAAATGTGTTTCTCAGGCCCTCTAGCTACCGAATGCTATCTTTTTATAACCAATACAAAAATAAAAATGAAATGGTTTATGTCTTGATATTTTACCCAAGTTAATAAAATTGATAAATTTGTCACTTGAGTAAAACAAGGCTTTGTAATGGTTTAGCAATGCAAATAAAGCATTGCAAAGCCTTCTTGCATTCATGAGACAAATAAACCACTGCCCATGCTCTCCTGTAGATTATGAAGCCTAAAACAAATCAAGAACATGAACTTTTGATGGCAAAGAAATAATTACAAAAATAAAAATTAAAAGGGGCCTTAATCGCTCACCTGCCAAGGTGGTTAAATGAAGTATTTGGGGTCAAATTCAGTTAGAGATGGTTCATCAACACTACAAAGAAATGAAGTCATGAAAGGCAAATTTTATGGAAAAACGCTAAGGAATGGATTTGAACAAACCTGAACCTAACATGCCCCCCCCCCCCCCACCACACCCATAGAGAGTCCAAATATTAAGCCAGGAACTCAAATACGAACAAACTTTGAATCTGATCCCCCTTCAGATGTTATTTACCAAATATGAAAGAATTCTGACTGGTGGATCTGAAGAAGGTTTTTAAAGAAATTCCCTCACATTGCACTAAGTTAAACTTTGGGCTCAAATAGGGAGCCAAAATATTAACCCCAGGGACCCGATTTGAACAAACTTGAATCTGACCCACCTAGAGATGTTATGTATCAAATATGAAAGGATTTTGATTGGTGGATCTGAAGAAGATTTTATAAGAAATTCCCTCAAATTGCACTAAGTTAAAACTCAGTAGGGCTGGGCGGTTTATCACTCTAAATCTTTCAAAATATATTCTGCACCCTGTTACATCTAACTCCCCCACCCCTCCACCCCCCACCAACAAGGAAGGGAGGGGAGGACATTTCCGCATAAAACCACTCTAATTTATCGAGGAACTCGATTTTGAAGGGAATCGAGAAAAAATGTCGGAACAGGACCCAAAATTTTCAGGCTATAAAAAAAAAAATTTCTTCTCAAAATTGAACAAGCCGCATAAAAATCAAAAAAAAAAATTTCTCAAATTTTGGACCAAAACTGAACCCAAATTTTCAGGCTAATTTGTTTTTTTTGTCTCAAAATTGAACAAAACGCATAAAAAAATCTGAACCAGACCCAAACTTTTCAACCCAGGGACACGATTTGAACAAACTTGAATCTGACCCCTCTAGAGGTGAAGTATACCAAATTTCAAAGGAATCTGACTGGTCGATCTGAAGAAGAAGATTTTAAAGAAATTTCCTCATATTGCATTAAGTTAAAATTCAGGCTCCCATAGAGAGCCCAAATATTAACCGAGGAACTTGATTTGAACAATCTTGAATCTGGCTCCCCAAGAGATGATGTATACCAAATATGTGAGGATTCTCGTTGGTGGATCTGAAGAAGAAGATTTTTAAAGAAATTTCCTCATATTGCACTAAGTTAAAATTTGGGCTCTCATAGGGAGCCCAAATATTACCCCAGTGACTCAATTTCAACAAACTTGAATCTGACCCCCTTATAGATGCTGTATACCAAACATGAAAGGATTCTGACTGGTGGATCTGAAGAAGGAGATTTTTTAAAAAATTTCATCAAATTGTACCAAGTTAAACTTTGGGCTCCAATAGAGAGCCCAAATACTAACCCAGGGACCTGATTGAATCTGACCACCTGAGAGATGTTGTATACCAAATATCAAAAGATTTCAACTGGTGGATCTGAAGAAGAAGAGTTTTGAAGAATATTCAACATATTGCACGAAGTTAAAATTCGGGCTCCAATAGAGAGCCAAAAGCTTAACCCAGGGATTCAATTTGAACAAACTTGAATCTGAACCTCGTAGAGATGTTGTGTAACAAATATGAAATGATTCTGACTGGTGGATCTGAAGAAGAAGATTTTTGTGATGTTTTTAAGAAATTTATGGGTGCTATCAGAGTTATGCCCCTTGTGGTGCCCCCTGTGGGTGTGACAAGTTTATCTGAACAAATTTGAATTGACATATGATAGGGAACATGCACACCAGATTTGGTTCAAGTTGGTCCAGTAGTTTGTGAGGAGAAGTAAGTTCACGGCAGACGACGACAGACGTCAAGTGATAAGTTAAGCTCCCTTCGGTGAGCTAAAAAATGCCCGGCCACATGCAATTTTCAAAAAATGGCCTGAGAAACAGAAGATCTACTTTGTGGGGTCTAATGTAACTTCTTCAGTGATATCCAATTTGCTGACATATGACTGGTCGAGATGAATTTTCATATCTCAATGAATTTCCTATTGTATAATGTTTTTTCTTTTCTCTGCATATCCGACAAAACAACTGTGGGAGTATCTAAAGGAGCAATTAACTGTAATTGTACCAGGTCATCTGTGCAAGGTCATTGAATTGCATTTACTTTTTGTTCCAAAACAATCATTCATAATTGTTCATTGAAAAGTGGCTCATTGTTGAAACTGAGCAAGACTATACTTGTTACAGTACAGCTGCCATGGACTGATCACTTTCCACGCATTGGCAATTTTTCCATGCACGCAATAATATTAGATTCCAAACACTAATTATAGGAATAATCATCAAAAATTTAATTAATGAAGCACCGTTTACAACCCGGTGCTTCATTAATTAAAAGTTTGCTGATGCTGATTTTTATTACCTGGTAAATGCATGCATGGACATCACTGCCCAGACATGGATTACGACCACACTGACTGTACTATATAATACACATAATTTAATTTACAAATAAGTAATCATGTGGGTTGTTCACACCTATTTTCCTCTGGAGTATTTGAGACTGCATGTATGTTCAAAATTAGAAAATGTTGAAAACTATAAAACTGATGTCTGCACAAAAGCTGATACAAATGAGTCTGCAATTTACATAATCGTTTGATACTGTTATGGTATAAATAGCACAGACTTTGATCACTTTAGGGTACATTATAGTACAAGCAACTACTCTAAATTAAAATATAAGAATTGAAATGAATTATCTGCCACTTTATTGCAAGATGAATGAGGAATGGTGGTGTAAAGTTTTGTTTTGTACGAAGTGTTATCCACTTCATACAGTTTTAACACAGCCATTCCACATTCACACTCTGATAAACAATCGCCCCCCCCCCCCCCTCCCTCCCCATCCACACACATGAAATACCCTGAAAAAGCAACAAGAGTGGAAATGAGAAAAATCGCGACATCGATGCCGTAGCTGGGATGGGTGGTGCAATCTCACAAAATTCTAAGTTCATCAAGGGCCATAACTCCATATGGAACAACATGTGCACTGATCAGTGGCTAGACATCAATAAGATACACTTACATGCCAAATATAAAGTCATTCCATCAAGTATTTCAAAAGTTATTGAGTTTTGAAACTCGTTGGTCACAGACAGACCGACATGAAACTCGTTGGTCACAGACAGACCGACAGACTGAACAGTGGCTAGACATCAATAAGATACACTTACATGCCAAATATAAAGTCATTCCATCAAGTATTTCAAAAGTTATTGAGTTTTGAAACTCGTTGGTCACAGACAGACTGACATGAAACTCGTTGGTCACAGACAGACCGACCGACACACAGACCGACAGACAGACCGACATTGCCACTTATAGAGCTGCTAGTTGCAGCTAAAAACTTATAAATTAAAGGTCACTATAACCTTGACCTTCAGTACAATGACCTCAAAATAAACAGGGTTTTTCCCTCTTATTATGCCCAATCCATGTCAAGTTTGGTTTTGATCGGCCCAACAGAACTTAACAAGGTGCAACGCCACTGGTATCCACCACTGAGCAGAAACCATAAAAATTGAAATTTTATAAGTTGAAAAAAGTGGAAAAAGACCCATAACTAGTGGAAGAAAAAGACAAAGCCGGTTACTTGTGAATATCATTTCCCACATGGTGGTCTATCAGCATACCAAAGATCATTTAACCAACATCCATTGACTGAGATATGAAGGTCCAAAGTTGTTATGGACAGATGGATGGACAGACGGACTGATGGGCAGATGGATGGATGGATGGAACCCATTTCTATATCCCCCGTAAAATTCATTTTGGTGAGGGATAATTAGAAACTAGGAAAATTGTGTCGTCACTGTGACTTTGACCTTCAGTACAATGACCTCAAAATATATAGAGTTCTTCCTCTTATGTTAATCAGCCCAGCAGAACTGTAATTGTCACATAGTTATGACGTCACGCCTTTGTTAAAAGTGTGTGATATATTTCGAAGAGTTGGTTAGAGCATGTGTGATATTCAACATATATCGCCACACTTTTACCAATCAAGGAACAACAGACAGTGATTGTGTAACCTGTCAGTTCTAATACAAACACAGCCGAGAGGAAAGATTAAGGGCACCTGTGCTAAAATGTTTTGAACAGAGAAACGAGAATTTACCTGACTTTTGATTTTATTGAAAGAGTTAAAGAAAGAATCCACACCCGGGTGTAAATGATAAATGGAACGTTTAATTTCTCGCTCAACCTTTTGAGCGCAATGACGAAACGGAAAAAATGAAGTAATATCACTTGCTTTCCATCAATCTTCATGTGTCTTGCAAGTTTGGCTTAAGAAATTAACTAATTAAACGGGAATGGACACGTGTCAGACAAGGGTTCAGTGGAGTGTTTGATTGTTCGTGTTTTGATTGTTTGTGCAAACATCAATGTGACAAGTCGGTTACAGCACAAAAACTTGTGATATTGAACATACAATCGCTCGAGCTAGTTTCTCGGACAAGTCCTCGTTAACTAACTCTCGCGATTGTATATTCAATATCACTCGTTTTCTATGCTGTAACCTATACTTAGAGAGCAAAAAGGTGGAAAATATTTAAGTCAAAGGTCACTGTGACAATTTGCAACTGCATTATTGGAAATTTCCACTGCTGAAAACATTGGTTTTTCTACATAATACTGAAAGGAGTTGTATTTCATATTCATTTTCAGGACTATTTTGTGAATTAACAAAAAGAGAAAAGAAAAAAAAAGCTTCCCACCCTCATCATAAAACTGAGGAAAAATTGCCTGAGAAACATGAAATTTTTTTTATTGACCTACTGCAGTTTAACTTGACTGTGTGTAGTGTTTGATGAAAAGGATAATGTTCATTCAATGTTTATGAAAGGATTATGAAATAAGACAAGAATTGTGATAATTGAGAATATGCTAAGTTCTGTACCCTACATGTTATGTTTTCAACAAGAATAATTTGATGTGTAGACTGTACTTAACTAAAGAACTGAGGCCTGGGTTGATGTGGAGCTCACCAAAATTACCAACTTACAGTAAAATAATTCCAAAATGAGTCATCCTACCAAGTTACAATGAAATCCCTTCATAAATATGACTTATAGACTTTGCTAAAGGAATTTAGGTCATCTGCCCATCGGGTGGTCACGGTTGACTGATCGCAACCAGAACATACCGGGTCATCTTACCAAGTTACAATGAAATTCCTTCATAAATATGACCTGCAGACAGTGCTAAAGGAATCTAGGTCACATGCCCAAGTGGCGTCACAGATGACCGATCATGACAAAAATAGGATAGTCTCATCTAGACATCAAACCGAGTCATCCTACCAGGTTACAATGAAATCACTTCATAAATATGAACTGTAGACTGTGCTAAATAAATCTAGGCCATGTGCCCATACAGCCATCATGGTTGACTGATCACAACCAAAATAGGACATTCTCATCTGGACATTATACCGAGTCAGCCTACCAATTTACAATGAAATCCCTTCAAAATGCAACCTGTGGACTCACTGGACTGTGCTAAAGAAATCTATGTCACGCTCCCCTGCGGCCATCACAGATGACCAAACCCGATCAATATAGGTCTTTCTCATCTAGAAATTATGCAGAGTCATACTACGAAGTTACAATGAAAGCCCTTCATAAATACCACCTGTAGATTGTGCTAAAGATTTTCAAATTCCGGGCCTGCGCAGCCATCACAGTTGACTGATCGTGGCCAAAATGGGGCATTCTCATCTACTTTAGTTATAGAGCAGAAACCAATTTCAAGTGTATTTTACATTGGAGGTCACTGTGACCTTGACCTTTGGCATATCATGATCAAAATAAATAGGCTTCTTCCACTCATCATACCTAACCCACATATGAAGTTTGGTAAATATCTGGTTGGTAGAACTTTAGTTATAGAGCAGAAACCAATTTCAAGTGTATTTAACATTGGAGGTCACTGTGACCTTGACCTTTGGCATATCATGATCAAAATAAATAGGCTTCTTCCACTCATCATACCTAACCCACATATGAAGTTTGGTAAATATCTGGTTGGTAGAACTTTAGTTAATTGATGGAATGCGAAAAGTCAATGGGTGGATGACGGACACCAGACATGGTGATAACATAATGCCTCCTCCGGGGGCATAATGAGGGCTGCTTGGAAGGTTGTAGTAATATTTAAATTTATATGTTACTTCAAACCATGAACCTCCTGCAACAAAAAATATACCCAGTTCTATTGACTGAAAAGAAAAAAATCCTTATTTTGATAGTTACCGAAAAACCTCCCTGAAGTTGGGGAGCAAATGAAGGTTGTGCTCCAAATGCTGGACTAGCTTGGAAAGGATTTGGTTGCTGTACTTGAAATGGAGCAGGCTGGCCTTGTACACCAAAAGCTCCTGGTATTGGCTGACCAAAGGGTGATGGTTGTCGCTGTTGGGAGCTTTGATATAACTTTGATAAGTTTTCACTCGTCAGTTGCATTTTTGTAGACTGGTCTGTAGAGGAATCCACGGTCGGTGCCGCTGGTGAAAATATATCTTCTAATTCTTCTGTAGTACTTTTTCCGGTGACTGGAGTCACATTTTCGGCAGACTTCTCACCCCAAGGGTCAGATGTATCTGTCTGATCAGTTGATAACTCCAGTTTATTCATTAGGTCAATACCCTAAAAGAGAATAGTAAATATACAGTGCAAACTGAAATAACTGTCGGGTAAACACAGGGAAAATTTCTGCTGATATATACTGCCTCGATTAATAATTCCAATGCTTAATATAATTTATGGGGAAGCTCTTGAGGAAAGTGTCCCAAAAATGAATGTCAAGTGTTGCTATTATCAAAAGGGAAAAATGAGATCAGAATTTTGTGTGTGTGTATGCTACAACTTATTTCAGCTTATACTCTAGTTGGTTTAAAACAATCACCTGCTGACTGACTCTTTGCTTAACCCCTAAGGGCCCAGCGGGGGGCACGGTGGCATTGTGGTAACCGGTTCTTGTGAGATCACCAAAGTTGAGGAGCGTCGAGCCAGGTTAGTACAGTAGAATCCTCTTAATTGAATATCCATTTTGCCAGTGAAAATCATTCAATTAACAGGAGTATACAATTAACAGGGATTTGGTCAGTTTCTTGTGTTCTGGAGGTAAACTGAGCATTTATTCTATTGTATCTTGTTTGACAGAGCTCTTAGAGCTCTGTCAAACAAGATATAATAGAATAAATGTCTCTATTGGATGTATGAGGCCAAAAAGGTTGATAAATAAGGGGAATTTGGTGCGTGTCACAGCAATTTTTTCGACATATTACAAAAATTTATATACAATTAACAGGAGTTTACTCTACAACCCATATGCAATTAACAGATCAAATTTGTACTGAAGGTTTGGTAAATGGTTTTGTGTTTGAAAATTATATTCAATTAACAGGGATATACAATTAAGAGATATACAATTAAGTGGGCTCCACTGTACTTGGATGGGTGACCATCCGAGCAATTTGGACTCCACCATTGTGTCCTTGGGCAAGGCACTTAACTCTGATTGTACACATGGGGGCATGGTGGCAAAGTGTATTAAGGCGTACTGCATATGTCTTTAACCAATCTAACCCTGGATGTGGTGCAGTGTGGAGTTACTATGTTGGGGGCTGGAAGCTGCTCGGCATTGCTCGGTGGTTCTCTCCAGGTTCTCCGGCTTCCTCCACCCATAAAACTGTCACCGACACAATATGACCTTGGATGTTAAAGTGTCATTAAACCTTAATGAATAAATAAATAAATGAGGGCGTAGAGATTTTTACATATTTTTGCTACACTTTGATACTACAGTACGGCCACCATGGACTGGTCATTTTCAACGGGTGAGCAATATTTCCACGGATGCAATAATATTAGGTTCCAAACACTAATTACAGGAATTATCATACAAAATTTAATTAATGATTAATCATTAATTAAAATTTTGCTGCTGCTGATTTTAATTACCTGGTAAATGCATGCGTGGACATCACTGCCCACGCATGGATTACGACCAGTCCAAGGCGACTGTACTGTATACTATACTATACTTAATTAAGCGAAAAAACATATAACAATGTTTATAGCTTTCGCTATAATAGTGCACACATGATTTCCCTCCAGAGGAAGTTAATTGTAAGTTATGACCAGTATGGGAATGTTATACAGTATGATCGGCATGGACCGCCACAAAGCCCATGGAGCTCAAACAACATTGTATTGGTTAAATTTCTAGTTGCATTATGGGAGAATTTTGTAGGCTTAAATTTCGAATAAATATATAATTTGTCAATAGTATGAGAAAGCATTTACCTGTCCAATGGATTCTAATTCATTTTCTAAACTCAACAGATTTGCAAGTCCTTCTTCTTTCTCCTTCTCTTTTTCCTTTTCAATTGGTGCATTGTTCTTTGGAACCTGAAAATTATTTTGTATTATGTATCACAGTTGACTTTTAATGATCAAATATTACTAAAAGTTAAAAAAATTATAGTAATTTATATATTTTTTATACTTACCAATGACCCAGACTTAGCTGGTGCTAACTCCTTAAATTATAGGGCCAAACACAAATTTTGCCCCCCAATCCCCAAAATTTGCATCCAAAACTGAAATTTCAATGTCCTATGTGGTCGTCCATACCTTATATCCACTGCGCATGCGCAGTGTCAAGGAGGTCTCGAAATTGGCTCCAAAAGTCATTCTTATAACCAGTGCCTGGTAAGCATTATGTAATCAGCGGGGAGGTAAGAGTTCCCAACTCATGGGAGGACCATCCCCGTCTGGGTCATTGGTAAGTATAAAAAATATATAAATTACTATTAATTTTTTTAACTTTTATAATTACTATAAATTTTTTAACATTTTTATACTGTACCAATGACCCAGACTTAGCTGAATAGAAAAAAGGCTGGAGGGCCTAGGACATAAAGGAAAACCCAATAGACTCAATTACATGGAAACAGAATTATCCCCTCAAGGAGAAGAGGAGAACAGGTTTTACATGTATCTTTCTTGTTTGCATCAAAAAAGAAAGATACAATACCATTCCGTAATTGAGCACAATAATCATCAATGATCTCTATTAACATCCAGTATAATCCCTTATACTAATCTTATTAAAGGAAAGCCAATAATTAAAGATAGTCCAGATAATGAGACTCTTTATGCTCATTAAAAAGTGCCCGAGAATTGTATATTAGCGCTCGTATGATCCGTGACATATACAAATGTTCCACACCGAGCTACACTTTAAAAATATTATATGAATTAGCTTAACACTTTAAAACCATCCCGGCACCGACTCAGAATTACAGACTCCAGAGGAGGTATTCCCTTGCTTTTCACTGTAAAACAGGTGATATAAGGGAACCCCTCCCCCCCCCCCCCCCCCCCCCCCCCATTTCCCTTGCTCTGGGTCAAATACCCCAGAGCGAAGAGGGCAGCAGGACAGATACGCTGCCGGAACAGATACTTTATGTGCTGAAATCTTAAGCACAGACTGCTAAGTTGAAGATAATTTTTCATAAGCAGTATGGATAGTTAATTGAATCCACCTTGCAATAGAATGGACTGTCATGTCCTTTCTATTGGGCAGCAGAGACAGAAAGAAACGCTTACGTCCCTTTCTGATAAACTCAGATCTACGTTTGTAAATACGCATGGCTCTAACTGGACAGAGCAAAGGCCTATGACCGTCTGAAGACGGAAGAGCCTTAATAACAATAGGTTCAGGATACTTATTAGGAGCCTGATTCTTAGCCAAAAATCCAACATTAGTAGTCAAAGTAATAGTATTACCTACACTACAATAGTGAGAATCATCAACAGATAGTGCCTGAAGCTCACAAACTCTTCTAGCCGAAGAGAAGGCTAAGAGAAAAGCTGTCTTATAACATAAGAATTGAAGTCCACTTTATCAAGAGGCTCAATTGGCGCTTCTTAAGCTTAAGAAGAACCCAAGCTAAATTCCACTTAGGAATTAGTCTAAGAGTTCTAAGTCTATTTATCGAAAAGTTTTCCGTAACTTAGATAAAGAGACATAGATCCAATCTGTAAACTATCATGATGTGCATGGGAATCAACAGAATGATCCCTACCTCACCGTGAGAAAACCTTCCACTTAGCAGCATAATTTAGCGAAGAAGAGGTCCTCCTACAGTTAGAAATTGCGTCCACTGCTCGTCCTGTAATTGTTTGCCATGCAAGAAGGACCGCACAACGAAAATACGTGAAGGTTGAGACCTTCCGGGTTGTGATGCAGTGTGCACGATTTCCCCTGCAAAAGAAGATCCTCTCGTGGAGGAAGCTTCCATGGCATGTCCCACAGCAGACATCTGAGAAGATATATCCATGGTCTCTGGGGTGACAGAGATGCTACCAACAGAATTTGCAGTGAGATTGCTTTATCTTGAGCAATATCTGCTGAATCAATGGCACTGGAGGATATGCGTATCCTATCATTCCGTCCCAAAAGATTGATTGATTTGATTGATTGATTTTATTCAGTAGTACAGTGAAGCCCACTTAATTGGATATCTCTTTACTGAATAACCCTGTTAATTGAATATAATTTCCCAACACAAAACCATTTACTATACCTCTAGTACAAATTTGACCTGTTAATTGGATACAGGTTATAAACTCCTGTTAATTGAATAAAAAATTTTGTAACCTGTCGAGAAATTACCCTGACTCTCCCCAGTTTTTCTTTGTTTATAGACCTATTTGGCCTCAGTACATCCAATACAGGCATTTAATCTATTATATCTTGTTTTACAGAGCTCAGGGAGCTCTGTCAAACAAGATATAATAGAATAAATGCTAAGTTTATCTCTAGAATTCAGGAAAGTGACACATCCCTGTTAATTGAATACTCCTTTTAATTGAATAATTTTTATTGGCAAAGTTGCTATTCAATTAACAGGGTTCCACTGTACAACATGTATACAGTAAATAACAAAAATATACATATAGGTAGCATACTTCAGAACTACAGTTAATAACAAAAATATACATATAGGTAGCATACTTCAGAACTACATGACTGTATCACTGGGAGATGGCGTAGCCACTAGTGACTGTCTTCCCACCATTCCCCTTTAAAAAAAAGAAATGAAGAAGAAAAAGGAGAAAAAAGCAGAGAAATGAAGAGAAGAGAAAAATGAAAGAAGAGAAATTCATATGAGAAGCAGACGTGACAATCGAGAAAATCCTGACAATAGCGTGTTTACTAATTAATAAGTGGGAATTTTATAGCCATACTGAATATGACATATTAGACTAGTTCTTTCCGTTATGTGATAGATCTATTCTATGTTTTCTAGCATTTCATCCCCCGAGTTCCAATGTGTTCCATGTGTCAGCAGGCATAAAGAACGCATTGGACCCCAGAGGACAACAAGATGATGATTGAGTTGAAGAGAGAGGTAGCGATGAGATGAGATATACAGAGCTACGACCTACAATCGGGGCATACTGGATTGTCACTGTTGACATGTAGTCTACTGCAAACGCTCGAAGATCTGGACACAGCGACACATACGTCTGCAACTGATAGTTGAGATGCATCGCAAATAAGTCTACCATTGGACGATCCCATTAGTAGCAAATCTGATTGAAAACTCGCTGTTGAGAGTGCATTCTGACGACAACATCCGACCTATCCGAGAAAGGGAGTTCACTAGAACGTTCAGACGACCCAGAATATGATGGACCGATAGAAGAATAGTGCTGCCGCGGTTATCCGGATAACCGGTTAACCTGTGGTTAAAACTTTGACCGGTCAAGAAAATGTTTTAACCGGTTAACCTTACATTCACTATGTATAAGCCGTCCCCGTGTATAAGTCGTTTGGGATGCAATGGAAATAGGTAAGTTTTCACGAGTTACCACGAGTTACCACGTGGTGAATAAGTTAAAAGAATAAAGGAAAATTATTATTAAAGATTTAAAAAATACTCGCATTTATTTGTTTTTCGTTGTTTGTTTATCACCCCAATGTCTTCATCCCTGTCAAGAAAATCCAACGCTCGTTTGTGACCGAAACTTCGTAGTTTCAGAATCAGAGCACCATTTGCGCCGTAACCTGCGCAGTTGTTGTGATTAAGTTGGTTTTTCCGGACCGCGAGAACGTTCCGGAAAAAACAATAAAAATACAACAAATGCGCAGGTTACAGCGCAAATTATTTTCAAATTGTTGTCCCACTTAAGCATTGTTGGTGCTATTGAAACTAACTTTACCTGGTGCACTTGTGCGTAATTTATAACCGGACATTACACATCAGTGAATTGGAGTTCATGGAATAAATAAATACGTCTCTCCAGGTATTACTGGCAAACATTTAATGTGTTATTATTTATTTTTTCGTTGTTATTTTGATGATTTTGTATTTTTTATGGTTTCATCCATATTGGCCCCACAAACCTGTTGATTTCCGGTACACGCACTGATGTAAACACATGGGCGATTAAACAACAACGACTAAATAGAATACTTCCTTATTATTATTTATGGTCAATGTAAATAACATTGGCCAGCCCGATATAATAGATACAGTTGAAGCAAGAACACACTACAAATATAGGTACCTTAAATGCGGTTAACCACGGTCAAACACGCTGGTTAACCGGTCAGAAAAAAGTCTTAACCACGGCAGCACTATAGAAGAACTTGATGCTCTAGGACAAACAGAAGGATCCTTTCAGTTAAATTGAATAACGGAATAGAATGAGTGCCTCCCTGGTTCCGAATATACTCTACTACTGTCGAATAGTCGGATAGAATCTGAACATGCGAATTCTGAAGAATGTACATTCATTGAAGTAGCGCAAGCCATATTGACATCATTTTTTGATGTTTATGTACTTGTTAAGAACTGCGGATCCTAAAGACCCTGGCACCCTGAATCTGTTGGGCTCAGAGTAGTGCCCCAACCTGTTTGACTCGCATCCGGCATTATTGTTAAACTCGGATCCGACAGATGCAGTGGTACTCCTTGAGTTAACCACTGAAAATCTACCCAAGTCTGAATCTCTTGTTAACTTGATTCGACAAGACGATGTTTGATTCGAGAAAATGAGTCTTCACACTCCAATTCTGAGATAAAATATGTGTGGAGTGGACGAGTGCGTATCCGCTCCATCAGAATAATATTTGCAGCGGGTCCGCACAAACCTGTCAGTCTCATGAATTCTCTCGCTGTTACTACATCTGAGTGAAGGCAAAAGCGAGCGTAACAACTGACTAATATTGCTCTGGTTAACGGCAGATGAATGAGATTGTTGTGCGTCTCTAAGCTCATTCCCACATGGTGAATGAATAGGACGGCACTAGATCCAACTTCTTTTCGTTTACTAAGAAACCGAGACGTCGGAGCAATTGAAGCAGACTCTGAACATCGTTCTGAAGCGTTAACTTGCTGCCGTAACCCTGAAGAATGCCGTCCAAGTTCTTCTTGGTAAGGTGATCTGTGTGAGATAATGCGTCTAAATTCTATTAGACAATATTGTTGTCTCCAGTATGCTGGAGTAAATAGACATGGACGCCAGCAATGACTGTTCCAGGTCTTCAGCCAAGTTGTCCAAACGCAGAGGAACTCTTGGCGTGCCTTGTCCTGCCATTTCAAATTATGTCTAGCATTGATGAAAGGCAGCTGTATAGCGCATAGGCGATAAGAAACCGGATTTGCCAGTCTTAGAGGCTAGCTTGAATATAGCGTCATTCAAAAGTTCAAATGTCCATGACATTTCTGGACTGGGTGGTCAACTCAGGGACGGTGTCCCTAATCCAGCAGAAAAAGTCAGTGTCCAGTGACGCTTACAGTTTCTTATCAGGTAACGCAGCATTTTTGTCCAGAGAAACAACTTCTAAAGGTGATGCCGGATGAAATCTAAGGCACCTTAAGTTGTTCAGAAAGGGAAAATTTCAGCCGTGTTGATTCCCTTTTACCATCTGCCTGGACCACATAATAATCTTGGTTGTCCCTACTGACTCAGCAGGGGAGCGAACCGACCCAGCTTGCTCAGATAGTTCTTTATTGAAAAAGTTTCTGATGGCTGCTGGGATGCTGCGATGAAGTGAGCTATCTACAATAGCTAGTCCCGTCACAGAGGCCTGTGGAGCCGCAGTCTTACGTAATTAGCCATTGGAAGCTCTAGGGACATTCATTCCTGCATTTATATAATATGCGAACGTCCCAACTGGAAAGGCCTCGTGTCATTGGCTAGCGGATGGCGTGACCTGGTCGATGTGGATTCCCTGGTCGGCAAAGCAGGAGCTTCAGGAACGTTCATTCCTGCATTTATATAATATGCGAACGGCCCCTGAATATCTGTGGTCACATAGCCAAGGTGCGGTCGTGTGTGCTGACGTGAGGATGAGGAAGCCAATAGACCAGCCGTGTCGGACTGTCTATGCGACGGAGCATCCTGATCAGGAGGAGTAGACGTATGTTCGCGGTCCGGATAGACCTGGACGAGCTAGCTACTGGACTGACAGGCTTCCTCCGTACTATCCTCCAATCCGTCGTAGCTGGGTGTGCACGTTCAATATTTATAGTGCTCGTATCACCCAAACTCCTTCCCTGGACCGCAACGGATGAACCCGGCTGCCGAGCCATTTGATGAATGGTCACTACACGGGCGAGCAAGCGGGCGAGCTAGCGGACGATCAATGCCGTCGATCCTACTAGGGACCTCTTAGGCAATTGTCGTATTTCCATGTGCACTTAGCCGCTAGCTCTTATTATACTGCAACGACGGAGTCACACTTGTTGAAGACATCACGGAAACATCACCCTGTTCTTGTTCTTCTGAAAAAGAGACTGATAAACTAGAGTGGCCTTGTGGAGAGAGGACCGACATGGACCCCTCACCGCTAACAATATACCGTGACACACGTCTCCAACGTTGTCATTCCAATTAGCACACACTGAACAAGAATTAGTGCGAGTACACTGACTACAAGAAACACAATGAACATGAGAATCAGAGGAAGATTTCCTCGCATTCCAATTTGAACAATATTCTTTCATCATGAAAAAATATAAACAGTCATAGTACTCGCACTAACCCTTGAAACAAAGATACATAATATAATATAATCCATTATAACATTTCGAAAAATCATTTCAAAAAAAAAAATTTGGGGGGAAAAATTTTCAGAAAAGCCCAAGTTCCTTATGGGAACAATGAGCCCAAATGGATCCCAAAAAAGCCTAAGTGTGGTCAAAATATTTTACAACATTTTAAAAAAATATAGAACCTTAGTGAGCACGCTCACATACCCCACGCGCCCCAATATTTCAAGCTCTAATCATTTTTTAAAAATAAACATAGATTCTAGGAATACCGCAGAAAACAGTGTTCTGTAGTTTCAACGGTATTGAAAGAATTCAAGCAGAGAAAAAGCCAGGAAAACTGTAATTTTGATGAACTTTTCAAAGTCTATGGGGCCGTAATTTTGGTAAAAATCAGTGGAGCGGAACAAAACACAAACTTGTTCTGTAGGCCACCAAGTTAGACTAACATATCAAAAATCAGCTCAATATCTAGAAGCGTGTAGGAAAAAAGTCCGGAAAACTGTAATTTTGATGAACTTTTCAAAGTTCAAGGGCCGTAATTTCGGTAAAAATCAGTGGAGCGGAACAAAATGCAAACTTGATCTGTAGGCCACCATGTCAGACTAACATACCAAACATCAGCTCAATATCTGGAAGCGTGTAGAAAAAAAGTCCGGAAAACTGTAATTTTGATGAATTTTTCAGAGTCCAAGGGCCGTAATTTCGGTAAAAATCAGTGGAGCAGAAAAAATGCAAACTTGATCTGTAGGCCACCATGTTAGACTCACATACCAAAAATCAGCTCAATATCTGGAAGCGTGTACAAAAAAAGTCCGGAAAACTGTAATTTTGATGAATTTTTCAGAGTCAAGGGCCGTAATTTCGGTAAAAAGCAGTGGAGCCGAAAAAAATGCAAACTTGATCTGTAGGCCACCATGTTAGGCTCACATACCAAAAATCAGCTCAATATCTGGAAGAGTGTAGAAAAAAAGTCCGGAAAACAAGTAGGACTGATGGACTGACGGACGGACCAGTCAAAAACATTATACCCCAGCAACTTCGTTGCGTGGGGTACAATAATGCAACATTTCCGGACAATATTAATGTATCTGGCTATGAGCAGAACTAATAGAAGACAAGTAATCACTATCAGAAGTAACCATTGTCAACATAAACAAAAGTGTACAAAAACCGGAAACATGACTCCAGGCACTGTAACCATGGCCCAAAATAAGTCACCAATTTAAACACTATCCGATGTAAAACAGAGGCTTCCAGAGAAGAAACTGCAGTACATCAGATGGTAGATGCAGATAACATCGCCTAATCACCCGAGGGTGAGGACGTAAACATGGGGAAAAAACAGAATAATCATTCTGTTACTAAGCCAAAACTCCCAAAAAATTTTAGTAAAAAAAAATTCTAAAATTATGCCAAAAGCATGGGAGAATAGCAAGGGGGGTATTAAGGAAAGGGAGAGAGGAAACACTGAACAAACAATGGTAAGTTCATAGCCAGAATGACAACATAAGGCTCATGCCCCGAAATTAGGGAACATGAAATAATTTTGTAAAAAAATTATAAATTACAGCCCTGAACACATTCTGCCACTGTTTCTTCTTCTCATCCTTTATTTCATCCTTAGATCCACCATTTCTTTCATAAATATGTGTCTGGCATCATTTAAACTGAGATTTACAAGCACAAATATCAGTGACATGTTACTGATTTTAGGGCCAAACAAAGAATGACTTTTGAAGCCAATTTTGAGACCTCCTTGACACTGCGCATGCACAGTGGATATAAGGTATGGAGGACCACATAGGACATAGAAATTTTGGTTTTTGATGCAAATTTTGGGGATTGGGGTGCAAAATTTGTGTTTGGCCCTATAATTTAAGGAGTTAGCACCAGCTAAGTCTGGGTCATTGGTACAGTATAAAAATATTGATTAGTTGATGTTCACCATGGATCAAAATAAGCGATATTGCATCGCATTTAGCTATGCAAAATTCAGGAAAAGCTATGCAATCATTAAATATGCAGAGCAAAATGTGATGCACATTCTCAAGTTCTATATTATGGTGGACAATGAGCATTAGTCTTAACATGTAACTGCTTATCTGGTAGAAACATGATGGCTCAATGGCAAATCAGCAGTTCATGGACCACCAGGTAGAATACCTGGTGGTCCATGAACTGCCAATTTGCCTCCAATTCCTCAAGTATCCACTCGAGTAAAAAAGTTAATTGGGGATAGAAGCCCTGTACCGTACATGTATGTACCAGTAATACATGGATCAAACCACTTGAAACTTAGAAAGCTACATTAGCGAAAGAGTTAAAGATTCCATGCCTGTTGGTGCCGGGCAGAACTACAGAAATTTACAGACCTAGGTAATGCTGCTAGTGCTATCTGCAAGTTAATAGCTGCATTACCGGACTGTATAAATTTCTTTGTATTTTATTTTTCTTCAAGTAGGCCTACCACTAATATGCATGTAACTAAGTGTCAAATGCTTTCTAGGGAACAAAAGCACTCATTATTGTATATTAAATTTAAAACATAAAAATGCTACACAAGTTAAAAAAAATGCTATTCATTTTGCTACGCAAATAAAACAAGAGCTGGACTGTCGTGCGGTGCATACCCCCACGTGGTGTACCACCTAGTGTGGGCAAACCTATGACCAACAAATATTATTTATGAATATTCTCGTACGTACAGACTGACGGATGGATGCACAGATGTACAGACGCAATCCAGTATACCCCCCCCCCCCCATTTTCTTCGAAAGTTTTCAACAATTTCCAACAATTTCTAAGTCAAAAGGTATGGTAAATTGTTTGGAAGTTTGAGGCAATGAGGCAAAAGCCTTTGTCATAGGCAAACTGCATGCCGTATTTCACTGAAATCCGATAACGCATACCTGAGATACAGGCTGAACAGACAAATAATGTCTATTTCCTACAATTTTTAAGTCAAAAAAGGGGGGTAACTCTAAAAAGGAGAATGTGAAAAATATCGTTGTATCCGTTTTTTAAAGCCTATACCATAAGTAGTATTCACGGCAAATTTCATTGCAACAGAACATTCAATACCCGAGATACAGGCTGAACAGACAATATCTGGCTCGGACGGACACAATTTCTAAGTGAACAAGTAACAAAAAAAAATAAAATAACTAGTGTGGGCATACCTATGACCAACAAATATTATAGAAAAACAAATATTATAGAAAATAATAATTTACTTAAGTTATGAAAATTATGAATATTCTCGGATGGACAGACGTATGGATGGACGGACAGATGCACAGACGCATGTAATCCAGTATACCCCCATTTTCTTCGAAAGTGGGGGTAGAAAAAAAAGTATTTTGATCCCGTTCTCCACAATAGGACTTTGCCTGATTATTAGTTTCCATGATTAAGTGCACCAAAATTAGAATTCTCCAACACAAGCCAGAAAATAAACAGACTGTCATCTGCAGGCAGATCACTAAATTTACCCTCTGTGAACCACAACCTGAATCAGGGTTTCAAAACTAAACAGAAAGAGGTACCCAAAGGATACAGTGGCCCACTGTATGGGCCCACTGTATGGGAAAGCATCATCAAATTCACCCTCTGGGGACCTCATTCTGAAAATGTCAGACTGCTTATTTTCAGGCCTGCTTCAACAAGAGCTATGCCTGGCATTACATAATACGTATGCCTGGTAGGCTTTTTCGAATTGTAAGTCAAAAAGGCCCATAACTCTTGTAATGAAAGTGTCAATGACACTGCAGCTCAACTTGTCCAAGAAGGGACTGAACT
This sequence comes from Pictodentalium vernedei, assembly GCA_031216915.1. Lineage (NCBI taxonomy): Eukaryota > Metazoa > Mollusca > Scaphopoda > Dentaliida > Dentaliidae > Pictodentalium > Pictodentalium vernedei. The sequence continues at coordinate 485,111,887 of CM062293.1, read as the reverse complement.
AAAGAGAAAGATCCAGTAATGCCATGTTATTCACTCAGGTTTCTACAGAAAAGGCATCACACCAAAGCTACAAATGAAATCTGAAAATGAAAGTGTCAATGACACTGTAGCTCAACTTGTCAAGACAAAGACATGTACATGTATAGTATGTGACACAGCAATGACAAACATCTAGGAAATGACCTGATAACAAAGGTACATATAAAGTATTGTAACGGTCTGTACATAAATACTGACCGTTGCCTGTAACAAATGTATAGGTAAAGTATTGTAAAGGTGGGTGACAGTCAGATGCTAAACTAGAAAACAATCTTTGAGTCCCAGAGTGGGTCTGACTGAACCCCAAAATATTTGTTCTCATAGCACAGTGATAACAAAGGCACCCCAAAACACACTCATTCCTGTCCTGAAACACTCGTTCTCGTCCCAAGGTGATAAAAAAGGTACCCAAGAAGTTTTGTGAAGATCGGTTCATAAATACAGACTCTAGCCTGAGCCGTATTGACATGTGTACTTACTGTGTGTAAGTAGCACTGAAAAAATCAAAGTTCATCTAATTTGCATAATTTCTGCACAAGAAAAAAACCCGTATTATATGTGATGTATCCCATGGTACTAAACATTCACACAAAAAATTATTCAAATCAGCGCTTTCATTTGGAAGTTCTGTGCAAAAATCTGATTGCACCAAATTTCGACAAAATGGCTGCCATCGGCCATCTTGAATTTCGGACTGGACCCAAAAACACTCGTTCTCGTCCCACGGTGATAACAAAGGTACCCAAGGAGTTTTGTAAAGATCGGTTCATAAATACGGCCTCTAGCCCGAGCCGTATTGGCATTTGCACTTACAGTGCTGAAAGTAACACCAAAAAACATCAAAGTTAGTCTAATTTGCATAATTTCTGCACGAGAAAAAAACCCATACTATATGTGATGTATTCCATGTTACTAAACATTCATACAAAAATTTATTCAAATCAGAACTTTCATACAGAAGTTCTGTACAAAAGACTGATTGCACTAATTTTGGTACAAAATGGCTGCTGGTGGCCATCTTGAATTTCGGACCACACCCAAAAACACTCGTTCTCATCCCACAGTGATAACAAAGGTACCCAAGAAGTTTCGTAAAGATCGATTCATAAATACGGCCTCTAGCCTGAGCCGTATAGAAGTTGTGTACAAAAAACTGATTAGACCTAATTTCGGTACAAAATGGCCACTGGCAGCCATCCTGAATTTTGGACCGCACCCAGAAACACTCGTTCTCGTCCCAAGGTGATAACAAAGGTACCCAAGACGTTTCGTGAAGATCGGTTCATAAATACAGACTCTAGCCCGAGCCGTATTGACATGTGTACTTCCGTGTGTAAGTAGCACTGAAAAAATCAAAGTTCATCTAATTTGCATAATTTCTGCACGAGAAAAAAACCCGTATTATATATGATGTATCCCATGCTACTAAACAATCACACAAAAAATTATTCAAATCAGCACTTTCATATGGAAGTTCTGTGCAAAAATCTGATTGCACCAAATTTTGTACAAAATGGCTGACATCGGCCATCTTGAATTTTGGACTGGACCCAAAAACACTCGTTCTCGTCCCACGGTGATAACAAAGGTACCCAAGGAGTTTCGTAAAGATCGGTTCATAAATACGGCCTCTAGCCCGAGCCGTATTGGCATTTGCACTTACAGTGCTGAAAGTAACACCAAAAAACATCAAAGTTAGTCTAATTTGCCTAATTTACGCACGAGAAAAAAACCCGAAAAAAAACCGTATTATATGTGATGTATCCCATGTTACTAAACATTCATACAAAAATTATTCAAATCAGAGCTTTCATATGGAAGTTCTGTACAAAAAACAGATTTCTGCATCGTCGGTACAAAATGGTGGCTGGCAGCCATCTTAAATTTCGGACCGCACCCAAAAACACTCGTTCTCGTCCCACGGTCATAACAAAGGCACCCAAGAAGTTTCGTAAAGATCGGTTCATAAATACGGCCTCTAGCCCGAGCCGTATCCAATTGTTGATGGACAGACGGCCAGACGGACGACGGGCCATGGCATAAGCTCAAATTTGGCTTCGCCAAAGTTGAGCTAAAAATCAGGTGAGGGATGGAGCCTGCTGGGTGTAATAATGAAATTGTTGACAATTTATATGTCAAATCCAAGATGGCCCGTGGCAGCTATCTTTTTCAACAGAATGCAGAAAAATTTGACAACTCCCATCTGGACACCATACCAAAGTTACATATAAAATTTGAAAAAGATTGGGTGATAGGAGTGGCCTGTAGGGTCTGCTAATGGAATTGTTGATAATTTATAGGCCAAATCCAAGATGGCCACTGCCGGCCATGTTTTTCAATAAAATTCAGAAAAAGTTAAAAAATTTATAGTAATTTATATATTTTTTATACTTACCAATGACCCAGACATAGCTGGTGCTAACTCTTAAAATATAGGGCCAAACACAAATTTTGCCCCCCAATCCCCAAAACTTGCATCTAAAACTAAAGAAAACATGTCCTGAGAGGCCCTCCACACCTCGCCCCTACTGCGCATGCGCAGTGTCAAGGACGCTCCGAAATTGGCGCCATTTATCATTCTAATAACCAGTGCCTGGTAAGCGCTATGTACTCAGCGGGGAGGCAAGAGTTCCCAACTCCTGGGAGGGCCATCCCCGTCTGGGTCATTGGTAAGTATAAAAAATATATAAATTACTATAAATTTTTTAACATTTTTATACTGTACCAATGACCCAGACATAGCTGAATAGTAAAAAGGCTGGAGGGCCAAGGACATAGAGCAAAATGGAATACGCTCAATAAAATAAAATAGAGTCATCCCCTGTAGGGAAAAGAAGTAATAGGCCTTACATGTATCTTTCTTATTTATGATAAATTAGAAAGATACAACACCTTCCAAAAATTGAGCTTCATACATCCATGTACTCTATTAATATCCAATAATCCTTATACTAATAATTTTTAAAGTAAGCCAATAATAAAGTAAGTCTAGAGAATAGAGACTCTTATACTCCTTAAAGTGTGTGAGAATTGCATAATCATGTCCGTTGACATATGCAATATTCAAAAGCTATACTTTAAAAACTAAGACTTGAATGAATTTTATAAACTTAAACTTCTCACTAAACAACCATCCCAATAACAGCTCAGAATTACTAACTCCGGAGGAGGTATCCCCTTGTTTTCATAGTAAAAACAGGTGACCCAAGGGAACACCCTCCCCCCCCCCCCCCTTTTTCTTGCCCTGGGTCAAATAGCCCAGAGCGAAGAGGGCAGCCGAACGGAGACACTGCCGAAACAGACAGCCTACCTAGCTATAGTAGCAACTGTTAAGTGAATGACATTCTGAGCAGTAGATAATAGACCTAACAATAGAGGCCTCCAGAAATGGACTCGATATTTCTGAGATAAAATTCATGAATGGATGGCTGAGCGCAATGAGCAGCCTTCAAAAATCTATAATAGAACACTATTAATGTAAGCCCAAGAAGTAGAAGAACTCTTACTTCATGAGCCGAAATCTTAAGCACAACTGCTAAGCCAATGATATACCATAAGCAGTACGCTAGTTAATAGAATCCATTAACAATAAAATGGAGCGTAACGTCCTTCTACTAGACATCAAAGACAGAAGAAGCTTACGCCCTTGTAATAAACAGATATCTGTTTATAAATACATAAACTGTACCCGGAAAGAGTAAAGGCCTATGCCCATACGAAGACGGAAGGACCTTAAAATAATAGGTTCCGGATAATAGGAGCCTAACTCTTATGCAACAATCCAACCTAAATAGTAACGGAAGTATTGATTCCGAAACTATGAAAGTGAAAATCATCCATCGATAGTGCATGAAACTCACTGACTCTACAGTAAAAGAGAAACCAACATAATTACTGTCTAAAAGGTCAGAATTTGAAAACTACTGTTTCCAGAGGCTCAAATGATTACTTAGCTAAATAAGAACCTGAAGTTAAAATCCGTATAGGAATTTAATCTAAAGATTCTAAGTCTATTTATCAAAAAGTTACTAACTGACTTAGATAAAGAGACAAAAGACTCAATTGTAAACTATCGTAGAGTGCATAGGTATGAGGTAACATAAACCTATAACCTAAATAACAACAGGCTGCAGTAGATCTTGTGAAACAAGTATACTAAAAAATAGCAATGAGTAGTATGGAGGGATCAACCATATGAACATAATGATCCCTACACCACGACGGAAGAGCCTCCACTTTAGTCGCATAGAATAGCGAAGAAGAGGATCTCCTATAGTAAGAAATCGCGTCCAAAGCTCGTCCAGTACAGTGCTTACAATGCAATACGGACCACACAACGGAATACATGAAGGTTGCGACCTTGCTGGTTGTGATAAAGATGACACGATTTACCCAGTGAAAAAAGATCCTCACATAGAGGAAGATTTCACGTTAAGATCCACAGAAGACAAGAGAGTAAATTACTCATGATCTCTGTGAAGATAGAGATGCTATCAACAGAAATGTATTGTGGTTGTTTATCTTAGCAATACCTGCTAAAAACAACAGCGCCGGAGGATACGCGTATCCTATCATTCTGTCCTATAGATCAATGGAGCGTTAACAGTATTAGCTCAGAGATCTGGACAAGCCAACACATACGTCTGCAATTGATTAGCCAGCTGTGTCATAAATAAAACATCATTGGGCGCTCCCATAGATAGCAAATCTGATTGAATACTTGTTTGTTGAGAGTCCATTCTGACAGCAACAAGCGACCCGTAAGAGAACGGGAGTGCGATAAAACAATCAGACGACCCAGAATATGACGGACCAAAACTGAACTTGGTGTACTATAACCAACAAACGGATTCTTTCCATTAAATTGAATAACGGAAACGAAAGAGTGCCTCCCTGGTTCCGGAGATACGCCACTACTGTCGAATTAAAGGACAGGAATTTGGGCATGCGTTTCTGAATAATGTTCATGCAATGACAAAAGCAAGCCTAAAAAACATTATTCCGCGGAAGTTAACTGATAGCTAAAAGACTGCGGAACCCAAAGACCCTGGCACTTCGAATCCGTAGGGATCAGTATATATCCCAATCTGTTTGACTGGCAACCGTCATAACAGCCACACTCGGGTCCGGCAACTGCGGCGGCACTCTCTGAGTCAACCACCGAATGTTTGCCCCAGTCTGAATCTCTTGTAACACTAGATAGACAAGAGAATGTATAAATCAAGCAATTCATGGATTGCCGGAAAGTTGCCGTCGAAGAGAAGCTCCTCCGAGAACGAAGCGACTCTGAGAGAGTTCTTAACCTACTATCCACGCGTGGATGTAGCTAGGGCTGCCTCACGTCTAACCAACTCCAATCAGCCACTGAAGGGCGGAGTTATACGTGAACAAACTACTGCCCTCAAAAGAAATTACATTGAGAATAATATCCCGTAAATCTTTTCTTGAAGACGTAATGATAACGCCTCAGTAAGGCGGATTACGTATAATAAAGCGTCTAAGTTAAGTCTAATATACATAATGTCGTTCCCAACATTGAAATTGGAAAAGACATAAACGGTGAAAAAGAATATATGCAGTCTTTAATCACACCGTCTAGACGCATATGAACTCTCGGTATGCCCTGCTCTGCCAAAATAAACTATATGTAAAAAAAGATAAAATGGCAGAAATGAGCCACGCGGACAAGAAACTAAACTATCATGCTTAGTAGCCGTCTTGTATATATATATAAATATATAGCGTCGAAAATAAAACACATGTTGTAATGACAATATTGGACTGCGTCGGTAAGTCAGGGACAAAGTCCCTGTACCGATCGAAAAATCCGAGTCCAATGACGCTATAAGTCTCTTATCCAAGATCGCAGCAATGAAGTCCGAAAAATAATCACTGGAAGAAATGCCAGAAGATATGAAAGGCATCTTCCGATACTACTAAAGGGAAAACTCGAAATCTTTCGAATCCCTTTCGCCATCCTGTCGGACCCTATAAAGCGTTCGGTCGTCCGTAGCTTGATGCAACCGCGGACCGCACCGACCCAGCGCCGTCGGATAATTCCTGATTCGACCGAGAAACCGTCAATTGCTGGGATGCTGCGAAACAACTGTGCTAACTCGGATAGCACGTCCGTGACTGAGGCCTGAGGAGCAGCGGTCTTACGATGCATTGCCGCAGGAAGCTCCGAGATCGTTACCCCGTGCATACTTCCAATATGCGAGCGAACGGAGAGTATAGGCCTCGTGTCCCTTGGCTACCGGATGGCGCGACCTATTCGCTGTGGAATCACTGAATGCCGAAACTGATCGGATACTCGAGGTCACGTAGCCAATGTGCGGTCGTGTGCCCTGCTGTGAGGATGAGGAAGCATTAAAGACAGTCTCTCGGACTGTCAATATAACGGAGCGTCCCGAGCAACGGACATATGCTCCGAATGTAAAATATCTGAACCACAACATGCGGTCCCCTATGTTGTTGGCTTCCTCCGATCTGTCCTCAATCTGCCGTCACTGGGTGAGTACTAAAGTAATTAAAGTGCTCGCATCACCCAAATCTCCTTCCTAGACCGCAACGGACGAACCCGGCAGCCGAACCATTCGATGAATGTACGCTACACCGGGTGAGCTAGCGAATGTCACTCCGTAAGCGATAGACATATTCCATGAGCACTTATTGCCGCTAACTCTTCATTAACTATGACGACAGAGGCACACTTTTGAAAGACATCTCCATAACTCTTCGAACAAGAAACCAGAAATGCTTGGATAGCAAGCATAAAATAATAATATATATAGCGTCGTTCAATAATTCGAAAGTTTGTGTGACATTATTGGACTATGTCGGAACTGAGGGACGATGTCCCTGAACCGAACCAAAAATTTCTAAGTCCACCGACGCTATCAGTTTCTTATCCGGCATCGCAGCATATGTTGTTCCGAAAGGGAAAGCTTGAAATCCACCGAATCCCTTTCGGTATCCCGTCGGACCGGATGAAACTTTCGGACGTCCGTACCCGCTTCCGCGGAGCGTCCCGACCCAGCATCGTCGGATAAAATATATGCGACAGATTCAGTTGATGCTGGGATGCTGCGATAAACTGTGCTATTAAGGAAAGCACGTCCGTTCCCGAGGCCTGTGCAGTAGCGGACTTACGATGCATTGCCGCTGGAAGCTCCGTGTATGTTGACTCCCGCATACTTCCTATGCGAACGTCCGGAGTCTGCAGGCCTCGAGTCCCCGGCTACCGACCCAGCGCTGTCGGATAATTCTCGATCCGACACCGTTTCTGTCGGCTGCTGGGATGCTGCGATAAGCTGTGCTATGTGCACAAGAATGTCCGGCGTCGAGACCTGCGGAGGCGCAGTCTATCGCTGCTTCGCCGAGGGCAGCTCCGCATCAGATGGCTCCCGCATACTTTTCCTATGCGAACGTCCGGAGTCCATCGGTCTCGAATCCCTGGCTGCCGGATGGTGTGACCTGGTCGCCGAAGAATCCTTGATCGGCGAAGCTGGTAATATATCGGCGGTCACGCAGCCAAGGTGCGGTCGTGTGCGCTGACGAGAAGAGGAAGCCTTAGCAGTCTCAGCGGACTGCCTATACAACGGAGCGTCCCGAGCGACGGACGTATGCTCCGCTAACGACACATTTGTACCACAACATCTGGGGCCAGATGTTGTTGAACGAGAGAGGGGCCTCTCTCGCTTGCCGTCCGGAAGGACCGGAACGAGCTATGAACCGGACTAAAAGGCTTCCTCCGTTCTCCCTCCGATCCGCCGTCACTGGGTGTGCATTAAGTTAATTTTATAGTGCTCGCATCACCCCAAAATTCCTTCTAGACCGCAACGGACGAACCCGGCTGCCGAACCATTCGGTGAATGGACGCTACACCGGGCGAGCTAGCGGATGTCAAAGGCCGTCGAACCTACTAGGGTCCTCTTAGGCAATTGGCGTATTACATGAGCACTTTTCCGCTAGCCCTTCATTAATTGTGACGACGGAGGCACACTGTTGGAAGACATCACAGATACATCACCCTAATCTTGATCGTCTGAAATAGAAATTGATAAAGTAGAGTGACCCTGCGGGGAAAGGACCGGAGTGTCCAAATCCCCAACAACATACCGTGACATACGCTTCCCATATTGTCATCGAAATCATACGATACAGAACCGGAGTTAATGCGAGTACACTGACCACATATAGAATGATAATAAGGTCAGAGGAAGACTTCCTCTTAAAACAATAGATCAATATCCTATCAATGTGAAAAGAAAACAAGTCCTGGTACTCGCACTAACCCCTGGCAATCAAAATACATAATAATAATATGATCCATTAATATAGAAAAAATAATTGAAATCAAAATATTTTGAAAAAATATTTTTTCAGAACAGCCCAAGTTTCTGAAAAGTAACGTTGAGCCCCAATGGATCCCAAGCCTAAGTGTGGACAAAAATTTTAAAAATATTTTAAACAATTTATTCAACACTTACGAACAATAATAATGTATCTAGTTATGATTGAAATAACATAAAGATATTATTATTTAGAAATCCCCCCCTCACACAGAGGGCTGTTGTAAATGTAAACAATGAGTGTAAAAACACTAAAATAAGACTCCAGGCACCCAGGCCCGAAATCAGTTACCAAAAATACACCATCTGATGCAAAACAGAGACTTCCAGGGAAGAAACTGCAGAACATCAGATGGTAGATGCAGAACACAACGCCTAATCACCCGTAGGTGAAGACGTAAACATGGGGAAAGAACAGAATTCATTCTGTTATTCAGCTAAACTCCCAAGAAATTTTAGTAATAATAATTACAGAAATTATGCCAAAAGCATGGGAGAATAGCAAGGGGGAACTTAAAGGACAGGGAGAGAGGAAAAACGCTTGTAAAAACAGTGTAACTAAATAATCAGAATGACAACAAAATGGCTGCTGCCTTGAAAGTTAAAAAATTTATAGTAATTTATATATTTTTTATACTTACCAATGACCCAGACATAGCTGGTGCTAACTCTTAAAATATAGGGCCAAACACAAATTTTGCCCCCCAATCCCCAAAATTTGCATCTAAAACTAAAGAAAAACATGTCCTGAGAGGCCCTCCACACTTCGCCCCTACTGCGCATGCGCAGTGTCAAGGACGTTCCGAAATTGGCGCCATTTATCATTCTAATAACCAGTGCCTGGTAAGCGCTATGTACTCAGCGGGGAGGCAAGAGTTCCCAACTCCTGGGAGGGCCATCCCCGTCTGGGTCATTGGTAAGTATAAAAAATATATAAATTACTATAAATTTTTTAACATTTTTATACTGTACCAATGACCCAGACATAGCTGAATAGTAAAAAGGCTGGAGGGCCAAGGACATAGAGCAAAATGGAATACGCTCAATAAAATAAAATAGAGTCATCCCCTGTAGGGAAAAGTAGTATTAGGCCTTACATGTATCTTTCTTATTTATGATAAATTAGAAAGATACAACACCTTCCAAAAATTGAGCTTCATACATCCATGTACTCTATTAATATCCAATAATCCTTATACTAATAATTTTTAAAGTAAGCCAATAATAAAGTAAGTCTAGAGAATAGAGACTCTTATACTCCTAAAAGTGTGTGAGAATTGCATAATCATGTCCGTTGACATATGCAATATTCAAAAGCTATACTTTAAAAACTAAGACTTGAATGAATTTTATAAACTTAAACTTCTCACTAAACAACCATCCCAATAACAGCTCAGAATTACTAACTCCGGAGGAGGTATCCCCTTGTTTTCATAGTAAAAACAGGTGACCCAAGGGAACACCCTCCCCCCCCCTTTTTCTTGCCCTGGGTCAAATAGCCCAGAGCGAAGAGGGCAGCCGAACGGAGACACTGCCGAAACAGACAGCCTACCTAGCTATAGTAGCAACTGTTAAGTGAATGACATTCTGAGCAGTAGATAATAGACCTAACAATAGAGGCCTCCAGAAATGGACTCGATATTTCTGAGATAAAATTCATGAATGGATGGCTGAGCGCAATGAGCAGCCTTCAAAAATCTATAATAGAACACTATTAATGTAAGCCCAAGAAGTAGAAGAACTCTTACTTCATGAGCCGAAATCTTAAGCACAACTGCTAAGCCAATGATATACCATAAGCAGTACGCTAGTTAATAGAATCCATTAACAATAAAATGGAGCGTAACGTCCTTCTACTAGACATCAAAGACAGAAGAAGCTTACGCCCTTGTAATAAACAGATATCTGTTTATAAATACATAAACTGTACCCGGAAAGAGTAAAGGCCTATGCCCATACGAAGACGGAAGGACCTTAAAATAATAGGTTCCGGATAATAGGAGCCTAACTCTTATGCAACAATCCAACCTAAATAGTAACGGAAGAATTGATTCCGAAACTATGAAAGTGAAAATCATCCATCGATAGTGCATGAAACTCACTGACTCTACAGTAAAAGAGAAACCAACATAATTACTGTCTAAAAGGTCAGAATTTGAAAACTACTGTTTCCAGAGGCTCAAATGATTACTTAGCTAAATAAGAACCTGAAGTTAAAATCCGTATAGGAATTTAATCTAAAGATTCTAAGTCTATTTATCAAAAAGTTACTAACTGACTTAGATAAAGAGACAAAAGACTCAATTGTAAACTATCGTAGAGTGCATAGGTATGAGGTAACATAAACCTATAACCTAAATAACAACAGGCTGCAGTAGATCTTGTGAAACAAGTATACTAAAAAATAGCAATGAGTAGTATGGAGGGATCAACCATATGAACATAATGATCCCTACACCACGACGGAAGAGCCTCCACTTTAGTCGCATAGAATAGCGAAGAAGAGGATCTCCTATAGTAAGAAATCGCGTCCAAAGCTCGTCCAGTACAGTGCTTACAATGCAATACGGACCACACAACGGAATACATGAAGGTTGCGACCTTGCTGGTTGTGATAAAGATGACACGATTTACCCAGTGAAAAAAGATCCTCACATAGAGGAAGATTTCACGTTAAGATCCACAGTAGACAAGAGAGTAAATTACTCATGATCTCTGTGAAGATAGAGATGCTATCAACAGAAATGTATTGTGGTTGTTTATCTTAGCAATACCTGCTAAAAACAACAGCGCCGGAGGATACGCGTATCCTATCATTCTGTCCTATAGATCAATAGAGCGTTAACAGTATTAGCTCAGAGATCTGGACAAGCCAACACATACGTCTGCAATTGATTAGCCAGCTGTGTCATAAATAAAACATCATTGGGCGCTCCCATAGATAGCAAATCTGATTGAATACTTGTTTGTTGAGAGTCCATTCTGACAGCAACAAGCGACCCGTAAGAGAACGGGAGTGCGATAAAACAATCAGACGACCCAGAATATGACGGACCAAAACTGAACTTGGTGTACTATAACCAACAAACGGATTCTTTCCATTAAATTGAATAACGGAAACGAAAGAGTGCCTCCCTGGTTCCGGAGATACGCCACTACTGTCGAATTAAAGGACAGGAATTTGGGCATGCGTTTCTGAATAATGTTCATGCAATGACATAAAGCAAGCCTAATAAAAAAAAAAAAAACATTATTCCGCGGAAGTTAACTGATAGCTAAAAGACTGCGGAACCCAAAGACCCTGGCACTTCGAATCCGTAGGGATCAGAATATATCCCAATCTGTTTGACTGGCAACCGTCATAACAGCCACACTCGGGTCCGGCAACTGCGGCGGCACTCTCTGAGTCAACCACCGAATGTTTGCCCCAGTCTGAATCTCTTGTAACACTAGATAGACAAGAGAATGTATAAATCAAGCAATTCATGGATTGCCGGAAAGTTGCCGTCGAAGAGAAGCTCCTCCGAGAACGAAGCGACTCTGAGAGAGTTCTTAACCTACTATCCACGCGTGGATGTAGCTAGGGCTGCCTCACGTCTAACCAACTCCAATCAGCCACTGAAGGGCGGAGTTATACGTGAACAAACTACTGCCCTCAAAAGAAATTACATTGAGAATAATATCCCGTAAATCTTTTCTTGAAGACGTAATGATAACGCCTCAGTAAGGCGGATTACGTATAATAAAGCGTCTAAGTTAAGTCTAATATACATAATGTCGTTCCCAACATTGAAATTGGAAAAGACATAAACGGTGAAAAAGAATATATGCAGTCTTTAATCACACCGTCTAGACGCATATGAACTCTCGGTATGCCCTGCTCTGCCAAAATAAACTATATGTAAAAAAAGATAAAATGGCAGAAATGAGCCACGCGGACAAGAAACTAAACTATCATGCTTAGTAGCCGTCTTGTATATATATAAATATATAGCGTCGAAAAATAAAACACATGTTGTAATGACAATATTGGACTGCGTCGGTAAGTCAGGGACAAAGTCCCTGTACCGATCGAAAAATCCGAGTCCAATGACGCTATAAGTCTCTTATCCAAGATCGCAGCAATGAAGTCCGAAAAATAATCACTGGAAGAAATGTCAGAAGATATGAAAGGCATCTTCCGATACTACTAAAGGGAAAACTCGAAATCTTTCGAATCCCTTTCGCCATCCTGTCGGACCCTATAAAGCGTTCGGTCGTCCGTAGCTTGATGCAACCGCGGACCGCACCGACCCAGCGCCGTCGGATAATTCCTGATTCGACCGAGAAACCGTCAATTGCTGGGATGCTGCGAAACAACTGTGCTAACTCGGATAGCACGTCCGTCACTGAGGCCTGAGGAGCAGCGGTCTTACGATGCATTGCCGCAGGAAGCTCCGAGATCGTTACCCCGTGCATACTTCCAATATGCGAGCGAACGGAGTGTATAGGCCTCGTGTCCCTTGGCTACCGGATGGCGCGACCTATTCGCTGTGGAATCACTGAATGCCGAAACTGATCGGATACTCGAGGTCACGTAGCCAATGTGCGGTCGTGTGCCCTGCTGTGAGGATGAGGAAGCATTAAAGACAGTCTCTCGGACTGTCAATATAACGGAGCGTCCCGAGCAACGGACATATGCTCCGAATGTAAAATATCTGAACCACAACATGCGGTCCTCTATGTTGTTGGCTTCCTCCGATCTGTCCTCAATCTGCCGTCACTGGGTGAGTACTAAAGTAATTAAAGTGCTCGCATCACCCAAATCTCCTTCCTAGACCGCAACGGACGAACCCGGCAGCCGAACCATTCGATGAATGTACGCTACACCGGGTGAGCTAGCGAATGTCACTCCGTAAGCGATAGACATATTCCATGAGCACTTATTGCCGCTAACTCTTCATTAACTATGACGACAGAGGCACACTTTTGAAAGACATCTCCATAACTCTTCGAACAAGAAACCAGAAATGCATGGATAGCAAGCATAAAATAATAATATATATAGCGTCGTTCAATAATTCGAAAGTTTGTGTGACATTATTGGACTATGTCGGAACTGAGGGACGATGTCCCTGAACCGAACCAAAAATTTCTAAGTCCACCGACGCTATCAGTTTCTTATCCGGCATCGCAGCATATGTTGTTCCGAAAGGGAAAGCTTGAAATCCACCGAATCCCTTTCGGTATCCCGTCGGACCGGATGAAACTTTCGGACGTCCGTACCCGCTTCCGCGGAGCGTCCCGACCCAGCATCGTCGGATAAAATATATGCGACAGAATCAGTTGATGCTGGGATGCTGCGATAAACTGTGCTATTAAGGAAAGCACGTCCGTTCCCGAGGCCTGTGCAGTAGCGGACTTACGATGCATTGCCGCTAGAAGCTCCGTGTACGTTGACTCCCGCATACTTCCTATGCGAACGTCCGGAGTCTGCAGGCCTCGAGTCCCCGGCTACCGACCCAGCGCTGTCGGATAATTCTCGATCCGACACCGTTTCTGTCGGCTGCTGGGATGCTGCGATAAGCTGTGCTATGTGCACAAGAATGTCCGGCGTCGAGACCTGCGGAGGCGCAGTCTATCGCTGCTTCGCCGAGGGCAGCTCCGCATCAGATGGCTCCCGCATACTTTTCCTATGCGAACGTCCGGAGTCCATCGGTCTCGAATCCCTGGCTGCCGGATGGTGTGACCTGGTCGCCGAAGAATCCTTGATCGGCGAAGCTGGTAATATATCGGCGGTCACGCAGCCAAGGTGCGGTCGTGTGCGCTGACGAGAAGAGGAAGCCTTAGCAGTCTCAGCGGACTGCCTATACAACGGAGCGTCCCGAGCGACGGACGTATGCTCCGCTAACGACACATTTGTACCACAACATCTGGGGCCAGATGTTGTTGAACGAGAGAGGGGCCTCTCTCGCTTGCCGTCCGGAAGGACCGGAACGAGCTATGAACCGGACTAAAAGGCTTCCTCCGTTCTCCCTCCGATCCGCCGTCACTGGGTGTGCATTAAGTTAATTTTATAGTGCTCGCATCACCCCAAAATTCCTTCTAGACCGCAACGGACGAACCCGGCTGCCGAACCATTCGGTGAATGGACGCTACACCGGGCGAGCTAGCGGACGTCAAAGGCCGTCGAACCTACTAGGGTCCTCTTAGGCAATTGGCGTATTACATGAGCACTTTTCCGCTAGCCCTTCATTAATTGTGACGACGGAGGCACACTGTTGGAAGACATCACAGATACATCACCCTAATCTTGATCGTCTGAAATAGAAATTGATAAAGTAGAGTGACCCTGCGGGGAAAGGACCGGAGTGTCCAAATCCCCAACAACATACCGTGACATACGCTTCCCATATTGTCATCGAAATCATACGATACAGAACCGGAGTTAATGCGAGTACACTGACCACATATAGAATGATAATAAGGTCAGAGGAAGACTTCCTCTTAAAACAATAGATCAATATCCTTTCAATGTGAAAAGAAAACAAGTCCTGGTACTCGCACTAACCCCTGGCAATCAAAATACATAATAATAATATGATCCATTAATATAGAAAAAATAATTGAAATCAAAATATTTTGAAAAAATATTTTTTCAGAACAGCCCAAGTTTCTGAAAAGTAACGTTGAGCCCCAATGGATCCCAAGCCTAAGTGTGGACAAAAATTTTAAAAATATTTTAAACAATTTATTCAACACTTACGAACAATAATAATGTATCTAGTTATGATTGAAATAACATAAAGATATTATTATTTAGAAATCCCCCCCTCACACAGAGGGCTGTTGTAAATGTAAACAATGAGTGTAAAAACACTAAAATAAGACTCCAGGCACCCAGGCCCGAAATCAGTTACCAAAAATACACCATCTGATGCAAAACAGAGACTTCCAGGGAAGAAACTGCAGAACATCAGATGGTAGATGCAGAACACAACGCCTAACCACCCGTAGGTGAAGACGTAAACATGGGGAAAGAACAGAATTCATTCTGTTATTCAGCTAAACTCCCAAGAAATTTTAGTAATAATAATTACAGAAATTATGCCAAAAGCATGGGAGAATAGCAAGGGGGAACTTAAAGGACAGGGAGAGAGGAAAAATACTTGTAAAAACAGTGTAACTAAATAATCAGAATGACAACAAAATGGCTGCTGCCTTGAAAATAGGTAACTTAACATAATTTCATTAAAAAATTTTAAGTTACAGCCCTGATAATATTCTGTCACACATTCTTTTCCTCTCCTCCTTTTCTATCCTCCTTAGAATCACCATTTCACTAATATTTATGTGTCTGGCATCATTTAAACTGAGATTTAAAAGCACAAAGATCAGTCAGATGTTAACTGATGAAGGGCCAAACTTAGAATGATAAATGGCGCCAATTTCGGAACGTCCTTGACACTGCGCATGCGCAGTAGGGGCGAAGTGTGGAGGGCCTCTCAGGACATGTTTTTCTTTAGTTTTAGATGCAAATTTTGGGGATTGGGGGGCAAAATTTGTGTTTGGCCCTATATTTTAAGAGTTAGCACCAGCTATGTCTGGGTCATTGGTACAGTATAAAAATATAGGTAACTTAACATAATTTCATTAAAAAATTTTAAGTTACAGCCCTGATAATATTCTGTCACACATTCTTTTCCTCTCCTCCTTTTCTATCCTCCTTAGAATCACCATTTCACTAATATTTATGTGTCTGGCATCATTTAAACTGAGATTTAAAAGCACAAAGATCAGTCAGATGTTAACTGATGAAGGGCCAAACTTAGAATGATAAATGGCGCCAATTTCGGAGCGTCCTTGACACTGCGCATGCGCAGTAGGGGCGAGGTGTGGAGGGCCTCTCAGGACATGTTTTCTTTAGTTTTAGATGCAAGTTTTGGGGATTGGGGGGCAAAATTTGTGTTTGGCCCTATATTTTAAGAGTTAGCACCAGCTATGTCTGGGTCATTGGTACAGTATAAAAATATTTGAAAGCTACCATCTAAACATCACACCAAAACTACATATAAAATTTGAAAAAGATTAGGAGAGAGATGTGGCCTGCAGGGTGTGCTAATGGAATAGTTGACAATTCAAATGCCAATACAAGATGGCTGCCGACAGCAACATTTTTTTTAATGAAATACAGAAAAAATAGATAGCTCCCATCTAGACATCACACCAAAGCTATATGTATGAAATTAAAAAAACATCAGGTGAGAGATGTGACCTGTAGGGTGTGCAAATGGAATTGTTGACAATTTATATCCGAATCAATGATGTCTGCTGTCAGCCATGTTTTTCAACTAAATTCAGAAGTATTCAATAGCTCCCATCTAGACATCAAACGCTACATGTGAAATTTGAAAAAAACGTGTGAGAGATGCAGCCTATAGGGTGTGCTGATAGAATTGTTGACAATTTATATGCAAAATCTAAGATGGCCACTGGCGGCCATGTTTTTCAATGAAATTTGGCAGCACCCATCTCGACATTACCCCAAAGCCACATATGAAATTTGGGACTGATCGGGTGAGAGCCGCGGCCTGTAGGGTGTGCTAAAGGAATTGTTGGACAATTTATATCAAAATCCAAGATGGGTGCTGGCAGCCATGTTTTTCAACAAAATTCAGAAAAATTCAATAGATCCCATCTGGACATCACACCAAATCTACCTATGAAATATAACAAAGGTTGGGCGAGAGATGTGGAATGTATGGTATGCTAATGAAATTGTTGACAATTTATATGCAAATCTAAGAGGGCCACTGGTGGCCATGTTTTTTAACGAAATTCGGAAAAATTTGAGAACTCCCATCTAGACATTGCTCCAAAGCTACATATGAAATTTGAGATTGATCGAATGAGAGCTGCAACCTGTAGGGTGTGCTAAAGGAATTGTTGGACAATTTATATCCAAATCAAAGATGGCTACTGGTGGCCATGTTTTTCAACAAATTTGAAAAAAATTGATAGCTCCCATCTAAACATTGCCCCAAAGCAACATATGAAATTTGGGGCTGATTGGGTGAGAGTCACGGCCTGAAGGGTGTGCTAAAGGAATTGTTGGACAATTTATATTCAAATCCAAGATGGCTGCTGGCAACCATGTTTTTTAACAAAATTCAGACAAATTCAATAGCTCCCATCTAGACATCATGCCAAAGCTACATGTGAAATTTGAAAAAGATTGGGTAAGAGAAGTGGCCTGTAGGGGGGTGCCAATGGAATTGTTGACAACTTATAGGCCAAACATAAGATGGCCACTGGCGGCCATGTTTTTTTTAACGAAATTCGGAAAAAATTGGTAGCTTCCATCTAGACATTGCCCCAAAATCACATATGAAATTTGGAACTGATCGGATGAGAGCAGTGGCCTGTAGGGTGTGCTAAAGGAATTGTGGACAGACAGACATATGTATGTAGGGATGTACGTATGGACAGACAGCGGATCACAACGCATCCCAATAGCTCATACCTGACGTTGTCAAGTTGAGCTAAAAATCATTGGACCAAATCCCAAGTCAAACTAAACCTTTCTTTTGATATAACTGAGGCACAAACCAAGTTTTGTCCTGATCTATAAACCAAACTCAAGTTAACATCTGGAAATGGAAAAGTTTACTGATGGACATATGGATGGAGGATGGACAGATGTACTCTTAAAATCATGGTTTGTGTGGTTAAAATATTTGAGGAATTTAAAATGAATGGACAACCACTAAAAACTCTTTTGTTAAGTCTAATTTCTGGGTGGTAGTAAACCCTAAACCTTTCAGCTTACTGACCCTAACCCTTACCCTAACATAAAATCCCTGAAAATACAATACCCACTTTTTGTCACTTTTTAACCACATAAACCATTTTAGCCACATAGAAAAACATTTTTAGCCACATAACCCACTTTTTAGACACATAAACACCATTTGCTAGTTCAACTTTATGTGGCAAGTCCCATAAATCAGACTAGGCACATAACAGTGCTGCGTACCAACAACTAGGCACATGAACGTGATTTGTATGGTCAGACAGAGAGAGAGACGGACAGATGGACAGATGGATGGACAGACAGAGGGATGGACAGACAGACCAATCACATAATACCTCCCATTTTTTTTTTCCAAACGGGCATATAAAAAGTAAAATCAGCCATGATTAACGAAAAAAATAAAGAGGCTGCAATTGTAGGAGTGACAAAAATAATCCAGGCATCATGCCTTTTCTTCAGTTGATCATAAAGTAAAATGTAGAGCTCTCCTATGAAGCCCCTTGATACAACCTATGTGGATTAATCTTAGTTACACATCTCTAGAGGGTACTGAATATAAAATTTTTAATTCTTCAGCAAAATGGCCAATTCCAGCTCCCATAGGGAGCCCAAATATTAACCCAGGCTCTCGATTTGAATACAGTTGAATCTGACTTCCCTAGAGATTTTGTGTACCAAATATGAAAGCATTCTGACTGTTGGATCTGGAGAAGAGAAATTTTAAAGAAATTTCTTCATATTGCACTAAGTTAAAATTTGGGCTACCATAGCGAGCCCAAATATTAACCTATGGATCCGATTTGAACAAACTTGAATCTGACCCCCCCCCCAAAGATGTTGTATACCAAATATGAAAGCATTCTGACTAGTGGATCTGAAGAAGAAGATTTTTGAAGAAATTCCCTCATATTGTACTAAGTTAAATTTCAGGTTCCCATATGGAGCCCAAATATTAACCCAGGCACTCAAATTGAACAATCTTGAATCTGACCCCCTGGAGATGTTGTTTACCAAATATGAAAGCATTCCGACTGGTGGATCTGAAGAAGATTTTTAAAGAAATTTCCTCATATTGCACTAAGTAAAAATTTGGGCTACCATAGCGAGCTCAAATATATACCTAGGGATCTGATTTGAACAAACTTGAATCTGACCCCATAGAGATGTTGCATATCAAATATGAACGCATTCTGACTGGTGGATCTGAAGAAAATTTTTTTTTAAATTATCCCCAATATTGAACAAAGTTAAAATTTGGGCTTCTAAAGGAAGCCCAAACATTAACCTAGGGACTTAGTTTGAACAATCTTGAATCTGACCCTCATAACAATGATGTATACCTAACATTAAAAGATTCTGACTGGTGGTTCTGAAGAAGAAGATTTTTAAAGAATATTCCTCATATTACCCTATGTTAAAAATTTGGGCTCCTGCAGTGAGCCCAAATATGAAGCAATGAGCTTTATTTCAACAAACTTGTATCTGACCCCCCTATGAATGCTGTATACCAAATATCAAAAAATTCTGATGATTGGTTCGGGAGAAAAGATTTTTAAAATTTTTTGCAAATATGCTGACTCAGCATTTTTTCGATGCCCTTGACAGAACACCCTAACATAACCGATGGCAATTTTTTTTTTACCATTCAATTCTACTGGTCCTAAGGATACTTCATACCAAATAACAGCTCTCTGTTCCATGTGGTTTGGGAAATATTGGCGTTCTATTTTTAGCTCCCAGGGTTCCCATGGGGATGCGGGAATTTTTTTTTTGCAAGGGTCAAGTACTTAGGACCCAATAATACCACATACCAAATTTGGTTCATACCAAACCATTGGTTCAGAAAATAGAAATTTTGGGCCAAAAATCGTACCCCTCACATTACAAAGCCGAATATTGCTTCACGAACTTCGTTTGAACAAACTTGATTCTACACCTCAAAAGGAAGCTCCATAGCAAATATTAAGTCATTGTACACATTTTTTAAAAATATTTTGGAGCATTTTCCCTTACTCCCTCCATATGGGGCTGGGCATGTTGAGTTGAACAAAAATGCAATGCCCCTTTTGGACGATCACTCACACAAACTTTCACTTGAATTGGCCCAGTGGCTTTGGAGGAGAAGACCAAAACATGGTGTTTAAGGACGACGGACGGAGAGCAATGAGATTAGCTCAGCTTGACTTTCTCAAGATGAGCTAAAAAGATCAGATGAGAGATGCGACCTATAGGGTGTTCTAATGGAATTTGACAATTTAATGCCAAATCCAAGATGGCTGATGGTGGGCATGTTTTTCAACGAAATTCAGAAACATTTGACAGCTCCCATTGAGACATCAAACCTAAACTTTATGAAATTTGAAAAGAATTAGGTAAAAAATGTGGCCTGTAGGGTGTGCAAATGGAACTGTTGACAATTTATGGGAAAATCCAAGATGGCTGCTGGCAGCCATGTTTTTCAACGAAATTCATAAATATTTGACAGCTCCCATGTAGATATGACACCAAAGCTACATATGAAATTTGATAAAGATTGGGTGAGGAATGTGGCCTCAAGGGTGTGCTAATGGAATTATTGACAATTTATATGCCAAATTGAAAATAGCTGTTGGCTGCCATGTTTTTCAACTAAATTCAGAAAAATTTCATAACTCCCATCTGGACATAACACAAAAGCTACATATGAAAGTTAAAAATGAAAGTGTCAATGACACTGTAGCTCAACTTGACAAACTTGAACTTGGTAAGTTATAAATGAAATGGCAAAATTGAAGATCATTGGGACCAATGTCAGTTTTTTTGCCAGTGGCAACATTTTTTGACAGAAACCGAAGAAAATCGATAGCTCCCATCTAGAGGTCACCGTAAATAAGCATACCAGGTTTCAAAGCAATCTAATCATAAATGAGCCCTGTAGGGTGAGCCAAAGGGAAATATTGTGGTCTGACTAAACTAAGTTCTAAGAATGTTGGCCGCGGCAACATTTTTTGACAGAAATTGAAGAAAGTCGATAGCTCCCATCTAGAGGTCACCCCAAACAAGCATGCCAGGTTTCAAAGCAATCCGATCATAAATGTACCCTGTAGGGTGTGCCAAAGGGAAATATCGAGTCTTCTAACTAAACTAAGTTCTAAGAACGTTGGCCGCGGCAACATTTTGTGACAGAAATTGAAGAAAATCGATAGCTCCCATCTAAAGGTCTCCCCAAACAAGCATACCAGGTTTCAAAGCAATCAAATCATAAATGTGCCCTATAGGGTATGCCAAAGGGAAATATTGTGCTCTGACTAAACTGAGTTCTAAAAACGTTGGCCGCGGCAACATTTTTTGATGGAAATTGAAGAAAATCGAAAGCTCCCATCTAGATGTCACCCCAAACAAGCATGCCAGGTTTCAAAGCAATCCGATCATAAATGTACCCTGTAGGGTGTGCCAAAGGGAAATATTGAGTCTTCTAACTGAACTAAGTTCTAAGAACGTTGGCCACGGCAACATTTTTTGACAGAAATTGAAGAAAATCGATAGCTCCCATCTAGAGGTCTCCCCAAACAAGCATACCAGGTTTCAAAGCAATCTGGTCATAAATGGGCCCTGTAGGGTGTGCCAAAGGGAAATATTGAGGTCTGACTGAACTAAGTTCTACAAACGTTGGCCGTGGCAACATTTTTTACCGGAAATTGAAGAAAATCAATAGCTCCCATCTAGAGGTCACCCTAAATAAGCATACCAGGTTTCAAAGCAATCAAATCATAAATGTGTCCTGTAGGGTGTGGCAAAGGGAAATATTGTGGTTTGACTAAACTAAGTTCTAAGAACGTTGGCCGCGGCAACATTTTTTGACAGAAATTGAAGAAAATCGATAGCTCCCATCTAGAGGTTACCCCAAACTAGCATGCCAGGTTTCAAAGCAATCCGATCATAAATGTACCCTGTAGGGTGTGCCAAAGGGAAATATTGAGTCTTCTGACTAAACTAAGTTCTAAGAACGTTGGCCGCGGCAACATTTTTTGACAGAAATTGAAGAAAATCGATAGCTCCCATCTAGAGGTCTCCCCAAACAAGCATACCAGGTTTCAAAGCAGTCTGATCGTAAATGTGCCCTGTAGGGTGTGCCAAAGGGAAATATTGTGGTTTGACTAAACTAAGTTCTAAGAACGTTGGCCGCGGCAACATTTTTTGCCGGAAATTGAAGAAAATCGATAGCTCCCATCTAGAGGTCACCCCAAACAAGCATAAGAAGTTTCAAAGTAATCTGATCATAAATGCGACCTGTGAGGTGTGCCAAAGGAAATTGTGGACGTACATACTAACGTACGTACGTATGCCGACGGACGAGAAGTGATGGCAATAGCTCAGCTTGACTTTGTCAAGTTGAGCTAAAAATTGAGTGAGAGATGCGGCTTATAGGGTGTGCTAATGGAATTGTTCACAATTTATATGCCAAATCTAAGATGCCCACTGGACATTGCCCCAATGTCACGTATGAAATTTGGAACTGATCGGGGTGAGAGCTGTGGCCTGCAAGGTGTGCTAAAGGAATTGTGGACGGACAGATGAATGTATGAACGGACATACGGATGAACCTTTAATGTGACTATGATGGCATGAGTCTTATTTGGACATGTAGATGATTTTTGGATGTCTAAAAAAATTTAGGATATGCATCTAGCCACTTAATGGAAATTAGCCACATAAATATCCATTTTTGCTAAGTCCTCGACCCACAAGTAGTCATTTGTAAACACAGATGCATGGATATATGGATGGACAGATGGAAGGACAAAGGATGGACAGGCAGATGGATAGATGGATGGATGGGTGACAGACACAACCCAACCCAATAGCTCATGCCTGACATATTCACAAAAACTGCCATTCAATTTTCATTATTTTTTTCATATTTTGCCTCAAAAACATAGCTTATGACCCTTCACTGGAAAGAGCTGGTTCAGCTCATTCCAATAAGGGGTCACAAGGAATTTTTGGGATGCAAAAAATAAGAAAAATTAGCTATTCAATAATTTTGTTAGCAAGTGTCTGCTTTTTATATTAGGTTAAAGGTTAATTAAAAATGCTGAAAGTTACAGTAGAACCTGTCTTGAGAGACCGTCCTTTGGGCCACACAAAAGTGGTCTCTCAAGACAGGTGGTCTCTCTTAACAGGTTTCAGGTTTTCTCAAGTCAGTGAATAACCAACCACAAAATTCAGAAATGGAGAAGAATGGATTTTTGTAATTACTTTGTAGTTGTTCTTTTTTATGAATTTTTTGTAACAAATTGAAATGGACAGTTATAAAAATTATAAAAATAAATTAGTGTTGAAAATCTTCATTGAAGATTTTCAACACTAATTTATTTTTATAATTTTTATAAAAGTTCATTTCAATTTGTTACAAAAAGATTTTCAACACAAATTTATTTTTATTCCTATCTGTCACATTTCAGGTTTGTAGGAAATTGTTTATTCAGCAATAATCCTAATCTTTTCACGGGGGTCTTATAAAAACATCTCAATCTTTTATGAGTTAGCAATTGAAACCCAATTAAGAGTTTTTAATACTTTTAATTATGTTAGTATAACCACAATGGATTTTCCAATTCCAGAACAGGTAAAAAGTTTTTGTCATGGTTTCAGTCTTCAAAGGGATGGTCTCTCAAGACAGGTCTATTATGGCATAAAGATACAAGTTGGTACCAGGTCACAGTGGTCTCTCAAGACAGGTGGTCTCTCAAGACAGGTGGTCTCTCATACCAGGTCCATTATAGAGTAAAACCAATCGGTGCCTGGCAGATGTGGTCTCTCAAGACAGTGGTCTCTCAAGACAGGTTTTACTGTACTTACAGCATATATTGGATCATCTGTTGAGTTGCCAGAAAGTCCCTGTTCAATTAAAAAATATTAAGTATCAGTAACACAAAGTACCTATGCAGAAAATCTGTGGTGTTTGTCATGTTTTTTAACCCTGCCAGGTCTGAAAATAAGCAGTCCACCATTCGCAGAATGAGGTCAACAGAGGGTGAATTTGATGATGCTATCTCATACAGTGGGCCAATTTATCCTCTGGGTACCTCTTTCTATTGAGTTTTGAGACCCTGATTCAGACTGAGGTTTACAGAGGGTCAATTTAATGATGCTGCCCCACTGTGCAGGTTAGCATCACTAAATTCACCCGCTGGGGACCTCATTTTGCAGATGGCAGTCTGCTTATTTTCTGGCTTGAACCCTGCACTTAACAAATTGTCCATATCCGTATGCGTAATTTACAAATTGAACAGTTGAAAAAAATTATTTTAAAAAAATGCCAACAAAACCATATCATGTGACCCCTCATTGGAACGAGCTCATTACGCTCAGTCAGTGAGGGGTCACATAATATGACATTGTGTGAAAAATTTAAATAATAAATTTTGACACTGTGTGCATTGGATAATGGGTTAACCATCAAAATATCCCCCTCTTCTCCATTTAACTTTGATAGGTTGAGTGTTAAGTAAGTGGCAGTGACTTTCAAATCTCAGTCTACCAGTATCAGGAACAGAGCTGGCAATGACTGAATTTCATCTACATTTTTTTATCATTGAAAAATAATAAAATTTTGGAGTGCCAGAGTGTGGAGAAAAAAAAACATCAGGGATTTAGGATTTTGTATGTGTTCAAACTCATATTTACGCCTATGATATAAATCATATCATTTTATTCTGTCAAATATAATATCCTGTCCATTTCTTTTAGAAATTGTTGCTTCACTCAAAATCTAAAATGCAACCTCCATTTATTCATGAATCATATATAGGCCTAAAAATAAGCAGTCTGACATTTGCAGAATGAGGTCCCAGAGGGTGAATTTGATGATGCTATCCCATACAGTGGGTCAATTTATCCTCTGGGTACCTCTTTCTGTTTAGTTTTGAGACCCTAATTCAGATTGAGGTTCACAGAGGGTAAATTTAGTGATGCTACCATGCTGTAGCATCACTAAATTCACCCTCTGGGGACCTCATGCTGCAGATGACAGTCTGCTTATTTTCTGGCATGGTCATGTGTAGAGTAGAAGTGTTAATATTCACGAACAAATGAAACTGAAGACTGAATTAAATGAAAGTGTCAATGACACTGCTTAACTTGTGTGTTGTGTTTGATGAAAAGAATAATGTTAAATGTTTATGAAAGGATTATGAAATAAGACAAGAATTGTGATAATTGGGAATATGTTCATTTCTGTTCCCTGTGTGCTATGTTTATGATAAAAATAATATAAGGTGTACACTGTACTAAAGAGCTGAGGGGTGGGTTAATATGACCTCACAGTTAATGTATGTGGCCCTCACAGTTAACGTATATCAACAAAAGTTACCAAAATACGGTGAAATTATTCCAAAACGAGTCATCCTATCAAGTTACATTAAAATCCCCTCATAAATATGGCCTGTAGACTGTGCTAAAGGTTTTTGGGCTTTGGGCCCCTGTAGCCGTCAGTTTCCCAATTGCGTCCAAAGGGGACGTTCTCATCTAGACATTATATGAAGTCAATCTACCAGGTTACAATGAAATCCCTTAATAAATATGACCTGTAGACTGTGCTAAAGGTTTTTGGGCTTTGGGCTCTGGCAGCCATCATGGTTGAATGATCGCAACCAAAAGGGGACATTCTCATCTGGACACTATTTGGAGTCATCCTACCAAGCTACAATGAAATCCCTTTATAATTATGACCTGTAGACTGTTCTAAAGGTTTTCGGGCTTTGGGCACCTGAAGCCATCACAGTTGCCCAATCATGTCCAAAAGGGGGGCGTTCTCATCTAGACATTATATGAAGTCAACCTACCAAGTTACAATGAAATCCCTTCATAAATATGACCTGTAGACTGTGCTAAATGTTTTCGGGCTTCAGGCTCGGGCAGCCATCATGGTTGAATGATCACAACCAAAGGGGACAATCTCATCTGGGCATCATCTGGAGTGATCATACGAAGTTACAATGAAATCCCTTCATAAATATGACCTGTAGACTGTACTCAAGGTTTTCAGGCTTCGGGCACCTGTAGCCATCACAGTTGACCAATCACGACCAAAAGGGGATGTCATCATCTAGGCATTATATGGAGTCAACCTAACAGGTTACAATGAAATCCTTCTATAAATATAACCTTTTGCCTATGCTAAAGGTTTTTTGGGCTCGGGCACCCATCAAGGCTGATTGATCACGGCCAAAATGGGACGTTCTCATCTAGACATTATTTGGAGTCATCTTACCAAGTTACAATGAAATCCCTTCATAAATATGACCTGTAGACAGTGCAAAAGGTTTTTGGGCTTCGGGCACCTTTAGCCGTCAAAGTTGCCCAATCATGTCCAAAAGGGGACGTTCTCATCTAGACATTATATGACGTCAACCTACCAAGTTACAATGAAATCCTTTCATAAATATGACCTGTAGACTGTGCTTAAGGTTTTTGGGCTTCGGGCTCGGGCAGCCATCATGGTTGAATGATCGCAACCAAAGGGGACAATCTCATCTGGACATCATCTGGAGTGATCATACGAAGTTACAATGAAATCCCTTCATAAATGTGACCTGTAGACTGTGCTCATGGTTTTCGGGCTTTGGGCACCTGTAGCCATCACAGTTGACCAATCATGACCAAAAGGGGATGTCATCATCTAGGCATTATATGGAGTCAACCTTACAGGTTACAATGAAATCCTTCTATAAATATAACCTTTTGCCTATGCTAAAGGTTTTTGGGTTCGGGCACCCATCAAGGCTGAATGATCATGGCCAAAATGGGACGTTCTCATCTGGACATTATTTGGAGTCATCCTACCAAATTACAATGAAATCCCCTCATAAATATGACCCGTAGACTGTGCTAAAGGTGTTCGGGCTTCGGGCACCTTTAGCCGTCACAGTAGCCCAATCATGTCCAAAAGGGGACGTTCTCATCTAGACATTATATGAAGTCAACCTACCAAGTTACAATGAAATTCCTTCATAAATATGACCTGTAGACTGTGCTTAAGGTTTTCGGGCTTCGGGCTCGGGCAGCCATCATGGTTGAATGATCGCAACCATAGGGGACAATCTCATCTGGGCATCATCTGGAGTGATCCTAAGAAGTTACAATGAAATCCCTTCATAAATATGACCTGTACACTGTGCTCAAGGTTTTCGGGCTTCAGGCACTGGTAGCCATCACAACTGACCAATCACGCCCAAAAGGGGATGTCATCATCTAGGCATTACAAGGAGTCAACCTAACAGGTTACAATGAAATCCTTCCATAAATATGACCTTTTGCCTATGCTAAAGGTTTTTGGGCTCGGGCACCCATCAAGGCTGCATGATCGCGATCAAAATGGGACGTTCTCATCTAGACTTTATTTGGAGTCATCCTACAAAGTTACAATGAAATTCCTCGGGCAGTCGTCACGGTTGGCAGATCATGCCCAGATGGGGAAATTCTCATCTAGACATCATAAGGAGTCATCCTACCAAGTTACAATGAAATCCCTCCACATTAAACATGACCTGCAGACTGCGCTAGAAGTTTTTAGGTTTCGGGCTTGGGCAGCCATCACGGTTGATAGATCATGCCCAAAAGGGGACGTTCTCATCTAGGCATTATACAGAGGCATCCTACCAAGTTACAATGAAATCCCTTCATAAATACGACCTGTAGACTGTGCTAATGGTTTCGGGTTTTTGGCTCGGGCAGCCATACCGGTTGCCCGATTGCGACCAAAAGGGGAGTTCTCATCTAGACATGACTCCAAACCTGCATATGAAATTTCATGACGATCAGACAAGAACTGCAGGGTGTAGCCCGTGCTAAAGGAAAATGTGAACAGACGTCACAGACTAACAGACTTCCGCACGCACGATGGCAATAGCTTATCTTGACTATGTCAAGTTAAGCTAAAAATTATGGGATATTGCTACCACAGGTCATGGCCCATCAATATTATTCTGAATTAAGGGTGCATTTCTTTTTCTTCATTGTGCTGTAGTACAGTGGAGCCCACTTAATTGGACATCTCTTAAATGTATATCCCTGTTAATTGAATATAATTTCCCAACACAAAATCATTTACCATACCTCCAGTACAAATTTGACCTGTTAATTGAATATAGGTTATAGAGTAAACTCCTGTTAATTGAATAAAAAATCTTGTAATATGTTGAGAAATTGCCCTGACTCTCTCCAGTTTTCCTTTGTTTATAGACCTATTTGGCCTCAGTACATCCAGTATAGGCATTTAATCTATTATATCTTGTTTGACAAGAGCTCATGAATAAATGCTAAGTTTATCTCTAGAATACAGGAAAGTGACACAATCCGTGTTAATTGAATACTCCTGTTAACCCTTTACCCAACAAATCGCCCGCATCCGCCCGTGTAATATGCAAATTCAGCAGTTGAAAAAATGTTAAAAAATTTATAGTAATTTATATATTTTTTATACTTACCAATGACCCAGACATAGCTGGTGCTAACTCTTAAAATATAGGGCCAAACACAAATTTTGCCCCCCAATCCCCAAAATTTGCATCTAAAACCAAAGAAAGAGGTGAAGTGTGGACGGCCATTCAGGACATGTTTTCTTTGGTTTTAGATGCAAATTTTGGGGATTGGGGGGCAAAATTTGTGTTTGGCCCTATATTTTAAGAGTTAGCACCAGCTATGTCTGGGTCATTGGTACAGTATAAAAATATTGAGCTTGTTCCAACGAGGGGTCACATGATATGGTTTTGTTGAAATTTTTAGAAAAAATTTAAAAAATGATATTTAAAATAATAAATTTTGATATCGTCTGCATTGGGTAAAGGGTTAATTGGATAATTTTCATTGGCAAAATAGCTATTCAATTAACAGGGATTGTGTCACTGTATTGAATAACAAAATAAACTAGCACTATGATAAAAAGTCCCTGTACAATTTTAAGCAGACAAAATTTTGAGACTGAGAATAATAAAAGATAAAATTGATAAAAATCACAGGAAATGAAACTCTTGTAACTACTCTGACCAACTGATATCTGTATTTTCAGGGATTTTCACAATACTCACAGACTTTTCGGGTCCTTGGGAAAGAATTTCTAAATTCCAGGAGTTTCAAAGAATCCAAGGAGTCGTGGGAATGCTTGTACCTGAATCTTATATTTACTCACTTTCATATTCAGAAGTCTGATTAATCCCCTGCACACTGACAGGTCTTTAGACTAGCTTAACCTTTTACCTACGAATCGGCCAGATTCGGCTGCAAAATTTTCAAATTTAGCAGTTGAAAAAAATTGATTTTTCAAATAGTTTCAACAAAACGATATCATCTTACCCCCTCATTGGGACGAGCTCATCGTGCACGTTGCAATTAGGGGTCAGATGATATGGTTTCGTTTAAAAAATTTTAAAATTAGGCCACACAAAGTACATTTTCTGTTTCTCAGACCATTATTTGTAAAATTATATGTGGGCGAGCGTTTTTTTATTTTATTTTTTATTTCTGTAATTATTTTTTTGCCATCAAAAGTTCATGCTCTTCGTTTATGTTTTGGGCCTCATAATGTATGGTAGGTATAGCATTGGTGGTGGTGTATTTCGTCCCTTGAGAGCAAGAAGGCTTTGCAATGCTAAAGCATTGCAAAGATTTCTTGCACTCAAGGGACAAATTTATCAATTTTTTTAACTTGGGTAAAATATTAAACATAAACTATTTAATAACAAGAGCACACGTATCGCTGAAGCAATACAATGTCCCCTACCAGACTAATGAGCATTAATAATTATACAAACATTATAATCTAGATGTGATCAGCATGAATTCCATTGAAGCATTTCCCCAAAAAACCCTGAAAACTGATATTTGGGCGCATTTCCATATTTCCAAGGGCCATAACTCACACAAGAATAATGCAATCGGCATGAAACTCAAACTTGATCTGTAAGTCATCGTTCTATAGTAGGTTACCAAGAATGAAATCATTCGGCTGAAGCATTTCCAAAAAAAGTCCGGAAAACTAAAGTATGACTGACAGACTGACTGACAGATGGACAGAGTGTAAATGAAACTTGATCTGTAAGTCATCGTTCTATAGGAGGTTACCAAAAATGAAATCATTCCATTGAAGCGTTTCCAAAAAAAAGTCCGGAAAACTAAAGTATGACCGACAGACTGACTAACAGACTGACGGATGGATGGACAGAGTGTAAATGAAACTTGATCTGTAAGTCATCGTTCTATAGTGGGTTACCAAAAATGAAATCATTTCGTTGAGGCATTTCCAGAAAAAATCTGGAAAACTGATATTTTGGCACTTTTCCATATTTCCAAGGGCCATAACTCACACAAGAATAAGGCAATCAGCATGAAACTCAAACTTGATCTGTAAGTCATCATTCTATAGTAGGTTACCAAAAATGAAATCATTCCGCTGAAGCGTTTCCAAAAAAACTCCGGAAAGTTAAAAAATTTATAGTAATTTATATATTTTTTATACTTACCAATGACCCAGACACAGCTGGTGCTAACTCTTAAAATATAGGGCCTAACACAAATTTTGCCCCCCAATCCCCAAAATTTGCATCCAAAACTAAAGAAAACATGTCCTGAAAGGCCCTCCACACTTCGCCCCTACTGCGCATGCGCAGTGTCAAGGACGTTCCGAAATTGGCGCCATTAATCATTCTAATAACCAGTGCCTGGTAAGCGCTAAGTACTCAGCGGGGAGGCAAGAGTTCCCAACTCCTGGGAGGGCCATCCCCGTCTGGGTCATTGGTAAGTATAAAAAATATATAAATTACTATAAATTTTTTAACATTTTTATACTGTACCAATGACCCAGACATAGCTGAATAGTAAAAAGGCTGGAGGGCCAAGGACATAGAGCAAAATGGAATACGCTCAATAAAATAAAATAGAGTCATCCCCCGTAGGGAAAAAGAAGTAATAGGCCTTACATGTATCTTTCTTATTTATGATAAATTAGAAAGATACAACACCTTCCAAAATTGAGCTTCAAACATCCATGTACTCTATTAATATCCAATATAATCCTTATACTAATAATTTTTAAAGTAAGCCAATAAATAAAGTAAGTCTAGAGAATAGAGACTCTTATACTCCTAAAAGTGTCTGAGGATTGCATAATCATGTCCGTTGACATATGCAATATTCAAAAGCTATACTTTAAAAACTAAGACTTGAATGAATTTTAAAAACCTAAACTTCTCACTAAACAACCATCCCAATAACAGCTCAGAATTACTAACTCCGGAGGAGGTATCCCCTTGTTTTCATAGTAAAACAGGTGACCCAAGGGAACACCCTCCCCCCCCCCCCCCCCCCCCTTTTTCTTGCCCTGGGTCAAATAGCCCAGAGCGAAGAGGGCAGCCGAACGGAGACACTGCCGAAACAGACAGCCTACCTAGCTATAGTAGCAACTGTTAAGTGAATGACATTCTGAGCAGTAGATAATAGACCTAACAATAGAGGCCTCCAGAAATGGACTCGATATTTCTGAGATAAAATTCATGAATGTGGATGGCTGAGCGCAATGAGCGGCCTTCAAAAATCTATAATAGCGACACTATTAATGTAAGCCCAAGAAGTAGAAGAACTCTTACTTCATGAGCCGAAATCTTAAGCACAACTGCTAAGTCAATGATATACCATAAGCAGTACCGATAGTAAATAGAATCCATTAACAATAAAATGGAGCGTAACGTCCTTCTACTAGACATCAAAGACAGAAGAAGCTTACGCCCATAGTAATAAACAGATATCTGTTTATAAATACATACACTGTACCCGGAAAGAGTAAAGGCCTATGCCCATACGAAGACGGAAGGACCTTAAAATAATAGGTTCTGGATAATAGGAGCCTAACTCTTATGCAACAATCCAACCTAAATAGTAACGGAAGTAGTGATTCCGAAACTACGAAAGTGAAAATCATCCATCGATAGTGCATGAAACTCACTGACTCTACAGTAAAAGAGAAACCAACAGAATTACTGTCTAAAAGGTCAGAATTTGAAAACTACTGTTTCCAGAGGCTCAAATGATTACTTAGCTAAATAAGAACCGAAGTTAAAATCCGTATAGGAATTTAATCTAAAGATTCTAAGTCTATTTATCAAAAAGTTACTAACTGATTTAGATAAAGAGACAAAAGACTCAATTGTAAACTATCGTAGAGTGCATAGGTATGAGGTAACATAAACCTATAACCTAAATAATAACAGGCTGCAGTAGATCTTGTGAAACAAGTATACTAAAAAATAGCAATGAGTAGTATGGAGGGATCAACAATATGAACATAATGATCCCTACACCACGACGGAAGAGCCTCCACTTTAACCACATAGAATAGCGAAGAAGAGGATCTCCTATAGTAAGAAATCGCGTCCAAAGCTCGTCCAGTACAGTGCTTACAATGCAATATGGACCACACAACGGAATACATGAAGGTTGCAACCTTGCTGGTTGTGATAAAGATGACACGATTTACCCAGTGAAAAAAGATCCTCACATAGAGGAAGATTTCATGTTAAGACCCACAGTAGACAAGAGAGTAAATTACTCATGATCTCTGTGAAGATAGAGATGCTATCAACAGAAATGTATTGTGGTTGTTTATCTTAGCAATACCTGCTAAAACAACAGCGCCGGAGGATACGCGTATCCTATCATTCCGTCCTATAGATCAATAGAGCGTTAACAATATTAGCTCAGAGATCTGGACAAGCCAACACATACGTCTGCAATTGATTAGCAAGCTGTGTCATAAATAAATCATCATTGGGCGCTCCCATAGATAGCAAATCTGATTGAATACTTGTTTGTTGAGAGTCCATTCTGACAGCAACAAGCGACCCGTAAGAGAACGGGAGTCCGATAAAACAATCAGAAGACCCGGAATATGACGGACCAAAACTGAACTTGGTGTACTATAACCAACAGACGGATTCTTTCCATTAAATTGAATAACGGAAACGAAAGAGTGCCTCCCTGGTTCCGGAGATACGCCACTACTGTCGAATTAAAGGACAGAAATTTGGGCATGCGTTACTGAATAATGTTCATGCAATGACATAAAGCAAGCCTAAAAAACATTATTCCGCGGAAGAAAACTGATTGCTAAAAGACTGCGGAACCCAAAGACCCTGGCACTTCGAATCCGTAGGGATCAGTATTATATCCCAATCTGTTTGACTGGCAACCGTCATAACAGCCACACTCGGGTCCGGCAACTGCGGTGGCACTCTCTGAGTCAACCACCGAATGTTTGCCCCAGTCTGAATCTCTTGTAACACTAGATAGACAAGAGAACATGTAAATCGAGCAATTCATGGATTGCCGAAAAGTTGCCGTCGAAGAGAAGCTTCTCCGAGAACGAAGCGACTCTGAGAGAGTTCTTAACCTTACTATCCACGTGTGTGGATGTAGCTAGGGCTGCGTCACGTCTAACTAACTCCAATCAGCCACTGAAGGGCGGAGTTATACGTGAACAAACTACTGCCCTCAAAAGAAATTACATTGAGAATAATATCCCGTAAATCTTTTCTTCAAGACGTAATGATAACGCCTCAGTAAGGCGGATTACGTATGATAAAGCGTCTAAGTTAAGTCTACTATACATAATGTCGTTCCCAACATTGAAATTGGAAAAGACATAAACGGCGAAAAAGAATATATACAGTCTTTAATCACACCGTCTAGACGCATATGAACTCTCGGTATGCCCTGCTCTGCCAAAATAAACTATTCGTATAAATGATAAAATGGCAGAAATGAGCAACGCGGACAAGAAACTAAACTATCATGCTTAGTAGCAGGCTTGTGTTGTAATGACAATATTGGACTGCGTCGGTAAGTCAGGGACAATGTCCCTGAACCGATCGAAAAATCCGAGCCCAATGACGCTATAAGTCTCTTATCCAAGATCGCAGCAATGAAGTCCGAAATAACAATCACTGGAAGATAATGCCAGAAGATATGAAAGGCATCTTCCGATACTACTAAAGGGAAAACTCGAAATCTTTCGAATCCCTTTCGCCATCCTGTCGGACCCTATAAAGCGTTCGGTCGTCCGTACCTGATGCAACCGCGGACCGCACCGACCCAGCGCCGTCGGATAATTCCTAATTCGACCGAGAAACTGTCAATTGCTGGGATGCTGCGAAACAACTGTGCTAACTCGGATAGCACGTCCGTCACTGAGGCCTGAGGAGAAGCGGTCTTACGATGCATTGCCGCTGGAAGCTCCGTGATCGTTACCCCGTGCATACTACCAATATGCGAGCGAACGGAGTGTATAGGCCTCGTGTCCCTTGGCTACCGGATGGCGCGACCTATTCGCCGTGGAATCACTGAATGCCGAAACTGATCGGATACTCGAGGTCACGTAGCCAATGTGCGGTCGTGTGCCCTGCTGTGAGGATGAGGAAGCATTAAGGACAGTCTCTCGGACTGTCAATATAACGGAGCGTCCCGACCAACGGACATATGCTCCGAATGTAAAATATCTGAACCACAACATGCGGTCCCCTATGTTGTTGGACGAGAGAGGGACCTCTCTCGCTCACAGCCCGGACGGACCTGGACAAGCCAGGAACCGGACTAACAGGCTTCCTCCGATCTGTCCTCAATCTGCCGTCACTGGGTGAGTACTAAAGTAATTAAAGTGCTCGCATCACCCAAATCTCCTTCCTAGACCGCAACGGACGAACCCGGCAGCCGAACCATTCGATGAATGTACGCTACACCGGGTGAGCTAGCGAATGTCACTCCGTAGGCGATAGACATATTCCATGAGCACTTATTGCCGCTAACTCTTCATTAACTATGACGACAGAGGCACACTTTTGAAAGACATCTCCATAACTCTTCGAACAAGAAACCAGAAATGCTTGGTTAGCAAGCATAAAATAATAATATATATAGCGTCGTTCAATAATTCGAAAGTTGTGTAACATTATTGGACTATGTCGGAACTGAGGGACGATGTTCCTGAACCGAACCAAAAATTTCTAAGTCCACCGACGCTATCAGTTTCTTATCCGGCATCGCAGCATTCTGGTCCGACGAAAGAAGCTGTAGAAGACCAAGTCAGATGACATACACAACAGCATATGTTGTTCCGAAAGGGAAAGCTCGAAATCCTCCGAATCCCTTTCGGTATCCCGTCGGACCGGATGAAACTTTCGGATGTCCGTACCCGCTTCCGCGGAGCGTCCCGACCCAGCATCGTCGGATAAAATATATGCGACAGATTCAGTTGATGCTGGGATGCTGCGATAAACTGTGCTATTAAGGAAAGCACGTCCGTTCCCGAGGCCTGTGCAGTAGCGGTCTTACGATGCATTGCCGCCGGAAGCTCCGTGTACGTTGACTCCCGCACACTTCCTATGCGAACGTCCAGAGTCTGCAGGCCTCGTGTCCCTGGCTACCGGATGGTGTGACCTGGTCGCCGAAGAATCCTTGATCGCCGAAGCTGGTAATATATCGGCGGTCACGCAGCCAAGGTGCGGTCGTGTGCGCTGACGAGAAGAGGAAGCCTTAGCAGTCTCCGCGGACTGCCTATACAACGGAGCGTCCCGAGCGACGGATGTATGCTCCGCTAAAGACACATTTTGTACCACAACATCTGGGGCCAGATGTTGTTGAACGAGAGAGGGGCCTCTCTCGCTTGCCGTCTGGATGGACCGGAACGAGCTATGAACCGGACTAAAAGGCTTCCTCCGTTCTCCCTTCGATCCGCCGTCACTGGGTGTGCATTAGGTTAATTTATAGTGCTCGCATCACCCCAAAATTCCTTCTAGACCGCAACGGACGAACCCGGCTGCCGAACCATTCGGTGAATGGACGCTACACCGGGCGAGCTAGCGGACGTCAAAGGCCGTCGAACCTACTAGGGTCCTCTTAGGCAATTGGCGTATTTACATGAGCACTTTTCCGCTAGCCCTTCATTAATTGTGACGACGGAGGCACACTGTTGGAAGACATCACAGATACATCACCCTAATCTTGATCGTCTGAAATAGAAATTGATAAAGTAGAGTGACCCTGCGGGGAAAGGACCGGAGTGTCCAAATCCCCAATAACATACCGTGACATACGCTTCCCATATTGTCATCAAAATCATACGATACAGAACAGGAGTTAATGCGAGTACACTGACCACATATAGAATGATAATAAAGTCAGAGGAAGACTTCCTCTTAAAACAATTGATCAATATCCTTTCAATGTGAAAAGAAAACAAGTCCTGGTACTCGCACTAACCCCTGGCAATCAAAATACATAATAATAATATGATCCATTAATATAGAAAAAATAATTGAAATCAAAATATTTTGAAAAAATATTTTTTCAGAACAGTCCAAGTTTCTGAAAAGTAACGTTGAGCCCCAATGGATCCCAAGCCTAAGTGTGGACAAAAATTTTAAAAATATTTTAAACAATTTATTCAACACTTACGAACAATAATAATGTATCTAGTTATGATTAAAATAACATCAAGATATTATTTTTTAGAAATCCCCCCCTCACACAGAGGGCTGTTGTAAATGTAAACAATGAGTGTAAAAACACCAAAATAAGACTCCAGGCACCCAGGCCCGAAATCAGTTACCAAAAATACACTATCTGATGCAAAACAGAGACTTCCAGGGAAGAAACTGCAGAACATCAGATGGTAGATGCAGAACACAACGCCTAACCACCCGTAGGTGAAGACGTAAACATGGGGAAAAGAACAGAATTCATTCTGTTATTCAGCTAAAACTCCCAAGAAAATTTAGTAATAATAATTACAAAAACTATGCCAAAAGCATGGGAGAATAGCAAGGGGGAACTTAAAGGACAGGGAGAGAGGAAAAACACTTAAAAAACAGTGTAACTAAATAATCAGAATGACAACAAAATGGCTGCTGCCTTGAAAATAGGTAACTTAACATAATTTCATTAAAAAATTTTAAGTTACAGCCCTGATAATATTCTGTCACACATTTTTTTCCTCTCCTCCTTCTCTATCCTCCTTAGAATCACCATTTCACTAATATTTATGTGTCTGGCATCATTTAAACTGAGATTTATAAGCACAAAGATCAGTCAGATGTTAACTGATGAAGGGCCAAACTTAGAATGATTAATGGCGCCAATTTCGGAACGTCCTTGACACTGCGCATGCGCAGTAGGGGCGAAGTGTGGAGGGCCTTTCAGGACATGTTTTCTTTAGTTTTAGATGCAAATTTTGGGGATTGGGGGGCAAAATTTGTGTTTGGCCCTATATTTTAAGAGTTAGCACCAGCTATGTCTGGGTCATTGGTACAGTATAAAAATACTGATATTTTGGCACTTTTCCATATTTCCAAGGGCCATAACTCACACAAGAATAACGCAATCAGTATGAAACTCAAACTTGATCTGTAAGTC
The DNA here is from genome assembly GCA_031216915.1 of Pictodentalium vernedei. Lineage (NCBI taxonomy): Eukaryota > Metazoa > Mollusca > Scaphopoda > Dentaliida > Dentaliidae > Pictodentalium > Pictodentalium vernedei. The sequence continues at coordinate 485,074,264 of CM062293.1, read as the reverse complement.
ATCATTCTATAGTAGTTTACCAAAAATGAAATCATTCTGTTGAAGCGTTTCCAAAAAAACTCCGGAAAACTGATATTTTGGTGCTTTTCCATATTTACAAGGGCCGTGACTCACACAAGAATAATGCAATCAGCATGAAACTCAAACTTGATCTGTAAGTCATCGTTCTATAGTAGTTTACCAAAAATGAAATCATTCCGTTCAACAGAATGATTTCATTTTTGGTAAACTATGTTGGTGCTTTTTCCCATATTTCCAAGGGCCGTAACTCACACAAGAATAATGCAATCAGCATGAAACTCAAACTTGATCTGTCATCAATCATCGTTCTATAGTAGTTTACCAAAAATGAAATATTCCATTGAAGCGTTTCCAAAAAAACTCCGGAAAACTAAAGCGTGACTGACAGATTTACAGACTGACGGATGGACAGAGTGCAAACCTATAGTCCCCTCCAGCGATGCCAGTAGGGGACTAAAAAGAGAGCATGCGGCCACCAAAAGGATAATGAGGGAGGGCCTGAGAAACAGATTTATATTTTTTTTAGGCCTTAAAAAAACAATAATTAAAGCTAGAGGTGTGACTCCCAGATGGGCCTGTCCATACTCCCAGCTGCCATTATTCTAAGATAAAAAGGGGCATAACTCTAGCAAATTAAGTCGGATCAAAACTAAAATCGCAGGTGCACAGGTTCCAATGATAATGAACATCTGTACCATGTTTCAAAGGAATCAACCTATAAACATCTGAGAAAATCTCCGGACAAAATTCAAGGCCTGCTATTTCAAGTTGAAAAGGAGCATAATTCTAGAAAAAATAATCCGACCGGAACTATAATCGCAGGTGCGAAGGTACCCATAATAGTGAACATTCATACCATTTTTTGAGCAGATTGGTCCATGAACATCTGAGAAAATTTCCGGACAAAATTATGTCTATGGACAAACGGACGTTCTTACACGTTCTTACTTGTGGGGTTTTTCCCATGTTAAACCCTAACCCCACAAGGTCAAAAAATTAACCCCACAGTGCAAAAAATAACCCCACAAGTGGCCATTGTACTAGCCCAACCCCACAACTACCACTGACCCTAAATTGTAAACCCCACAATGTACCTCTTCTAAGCTTGGACAGACAGACGGATGGACAGATGGATGGACAAGGTGATTCCAGTATACCTCGCCCCTCTTCCCCACAACTCGTTGCGGGGGGGGGGGGGGGGGGGGTGGGGGGTGGGGATATAATAAATTTTGGTATTCTGTACCTTGGGTAAAGGGTTAATTTGGGCACAATAGCAAACACAGAACCATGCTTAAAAAAGTCAAAAATCTCTTTCTCAAATTTACAAAAAATGGCCTGTGAAACAGAAGGTATACTTTGTAGGACCTTAAAATCAATAGTTTACAGCCTTTTGCGATACGTCTTCAGCATTATAATTGCTTCTCCTCCTTGTGGTAAAGTTTACATGAAAAGTTTTCTGGTGTCAAGCAAAATCCTATTTAAATGTAAATTAGACCCCAGAAAGTAGATCTGTTTCTAAGGCTATTTTTTTTGTAAAATTGCATGTGGGAAAGCGGTTTTTTATTTTATTTTTTCTAATTATTTCTTTGACATCAAAAGTTCATGTGCTTGGTTTGTTTGATGTTTTAGGACTTATAATCTACAGAATAGCATGGGTGGTGGTGTATTTCGTCCCATGAGTGCTCTCAAGGTACAAATTTATCAATTTGATTATATATCAGACATAAACAATTTAATTTTTATTTTTTTAAGTTTGCACTGGTTATAAAAAGAGAGCATGCGGCAGCCAAAAGGAACATGCGGGAGGGCCTGAGAAACAAATTTTTAACTTTTTCAGGCCTTATGCATGATGTTTAATTGGAAATGCCACACACGACTATATTAACCCTTTACCCAACGCAGACGATATCAAAATTTATCATTTTATATATCATTTTTAAAAATTTTCAAAAAATTTCAACAAAACCATATCATGTGACCCCTCGTTGGAACGAGCTCGACGAGATCGTTCCAATGAGGGGTCACATGATATGGTTTTGTTGACATTTTTTGAAAAATATTTTTTCAACTGCTGAATTTGCATATTACGTGGGCGGATGCGGGCGATTCATTGGGTAAAGGGTTAAATCTCAAGCTTTAGGTACATGCTCATACCAAGTTAGCCAGTGAAAAGCAATCTGCATTGACAGTGTCCTATACGACACTGTCTATGAAAGTTAAAAAATTTATAGTAATTTATATATTTTTTATACTTACCAATGACCCAGACTTAGCTGGTGCTAACTCTAACAAAACCGGGGCCAAACACAAATTTTGCCCCCCCAATCCCCAAAATTTGCATCCAAAACAAAAAGAAATCATGTCCTAAAGGACCTCCATACTACGCCTCTACTGCGCATGCGCAGTGACGCAGACGTCCCGAAATTGGCGCCAATTATCATTCTTACTGGCAGTGCCTGGTCAGCGCTATGTACTCAGCGGGGAGGCAAGAGTTCCCAACTCCAGGGAGGGCCATCCCCGTCTGGGTCATTGGTAAGTATAAAAAATATATAAATTACTATAAATTTTTTAACATTTTTATACTGTACCAATGACCCAGACTTAGCTGAATAGTAAACAGGCTGGAGGGCCTAGGACATAGAGGAAAATCCAATAAGCTCAACTATATAGTAAAGAGGTAACCCCTTAAGGAGAAAAGGAGTATTAGGCTTTACATGTATCTTTCTTATTTAATATTAAATTAGAAAGATACACTACCCTTAATAATTGAGCACAATAACATTCATGTTCTCTATTAACATCCAGTATATCCCTTATACTAATTATTTTTAAAGCAAGCCAATAAATAAAGTAGTCCAGAGAATTGAGACTCTTTATAGTCATTTAAAAGTGTCCGAGTATTGTATATTAAAGCCCGTTTGACACTTGACATATACAAATGCTTCACACCGAGCTACACTTTAAAAATAAGACATGAATGAATTTTAACATTAATATTACACTTTAAAACCATCCCGGAAGCGACTCAGAAATACTGACTTGGAGGAGGCATTCCCTTGCTTTTCACTATAAAGCAGGTGACCTAAGGGAACACCTGCCCCCCCCCCCCCCTTCCCCTTGCCCTGGGTCAAATAGCCCAGAGCGAAGAGGGCAGCCGGACGGAGTCACTGCCGGAACAGAAAGCCTGCATAACTATAGTTGCAACTGTTTAGTGGACGAAATTCTGAGCAACAGATAACGGACCTAAACAATGCAGGTCTCCAGAAATGGACTCAATATTTCTGAGATAAAAATTCGTAAATGTGGATGGCTGAGACCAATAAGCAGCCTTCATTAAATCTGTAATAGCAACACTATTAGCATAAGCCCAGGAAGTAGAAAGAGCTCTTACTTCATGAGCAGAAATCTTAAGCACAGACTGCTGAGAAGAAGATAAATTTTCATAAGCAGTACGGATAGTTAATTGAATCCATCTAGCAATAGAATGGACCGAAATGTCCTTTCTATTAGGCATCAAAGACAGAAAGAAACGTTTCCGTCCCTTTCTGATAAACTGAGATCTCTGTTTATAGATACGTAGCGCTCTAACAGGACAGAGTAAAGGCCTACGCCCGTCTGAAGACGGAAGAGCCTTAATAACAATAGGTTCCGGATATTTATTAGGAGCCTGATTCTTAGCTAAAAAACCCACATTAGTAATGAAGGTGATAGTGTTCCCGACACTACAATAGTGAGAATCATCCACCGACAGTGCATGAAGCTCACTGACTCTTCTAGCAGAAGAGAAAGCTAAGAGAAAAGCTGTCTTATAAGATAAGAATTTGAAATCTACTGTCCCAAGAGGTTCAAATGGCTTTTCCTTCAATTTAAGAAGAACCCAAGCAAAATTCCACTTAGGAATTAATCTAAGAGTTCTGGGTCTATTTATCGAAAAGTTTCTAACCAACTTAGATAAAGAGACATTAGATCCAATTTGTAAACTATCATGATGTGCATAGGTATCAGATAACATAGATCTATAACCCTTTATAGTAACAGGCTGCAGTTTGATTTCGTCAAACAAGTATACTAGAAAGTTTGCAATGTCTGGTATAGAGGGATCGAATATATCTACAGAATGATCCCTACACCAACGACGAAAAACCTTCCACTTAGCCGCATAGTTTAGCGAAGAGGAGGTCCTCCTACAGTTAGAAATCGCGTCCACTGCTCGTCCTGTAAAGTGTTTGCCATGCAAGAAGGACCGCACAACGGAAAAACGTGAAGGTTGAGACCTTGCGGGTTGTGATGGAGTTGACACGCTTTCCCCTGCGAAAGAAGATCCTCCCGTGGAGGAAGCTTTCGCGGTAGGTCCCACAACAGACACCTGAGTAGATTTATCCACGGTCTCTGTGGCGACAGAGATGCTACCAACAGAATCTTGCATTGAGATTGTTTTATCTTTAGCAATACTTGTTGAATTAACAGCGCTGGAGGATACGCATATCCTATCATTCCGTCCCAAGGGATCGACAGAGCGTCTACTGCAAATGCTCTTGGATCCGGACACGGAGACACATACGTCTGCAACTGATTGTTGAGATGTGTCGCAAATAAGTCTATCATTGGCCGTTCCCATTGGTAGCAAATCTGATTGAATACTTGTTTGTTGAGAGTCCACTCCGACGGCAACAAGCGACCCTTTCGTGAAAGGGAGTCTGCTAGCACATTCAGACGACCCGGTATGTGACGGACCGAAAGAAGAACGTGATGTTCTAGCGCAAACAGAAGGATTCTTTCCGTTAGATTGAACAACGGAACTGAATGAGTGCCTCCCTGATTCCGTATATACGCCACTACTGTCGTATTGTCGGATAGGATTTGGACATGAGCATTGTGAATAATGTCCATCCAGTGACGTAACGCAAGCCAAATTGACATTTCCTTGATGTTTATGTGCTTGCACAGGAATTGCGGATCCCAAAGACCCTGGCATCTCGAATCCGTTGGGATTAATGATGCACCCCAACCTGTTTGACTGGCATCCGTCATAATGGTAAAACTCGGATCCGGCAACTGCAGCGGAACTCCCTGAGTTAACCACTGAATGTTTGCCCAAGTCTGAATCTCTTGTTTCACTTGATCTGACAAGAGAACGTCTACATCGAGCGAATGAATTTTCACACTCCAATTCTGAGTCAAGAAAATTTGAAGAGCACGTGTGCGTAACCGCCCCATCGGAATGAGATCCGCGGCGGCTCCGCACAGACCTATCAGTCTCATAAATTCTCTCGCTGTGACTTTGTCTGCATGCAGACAATAGTGAGCGTAACAACTGACTAACTTCGCTCTGGTTAACGGCAGACGAACAAGATTGTTGTGCGTCTCGAAGCTCATTCCCAGATGAGTGAATGACTTGGACGGCACCAGATCCGACTTCTCCTCGTTTACTATAAAACCGAGACGTCGGAGCAATAGAAGAAGATTCTGAACATCGTTCTGAAGCGTTAACTCGTTGCCGTACCTCTGAAGAATGTCGTCCAGGTAGGCCGACGTTACCGCAGACGAGTTGAGCTTGGAAATAGATCATTACCGAGTTCATTACCCGAGTGAAAGCCCAGGGTGCTAGATTCAATCCGAAGCACATCGCCCGGAATTGATACACCACTCCTACGACTGCGAAGCGTAGGTACTTTCGGAATGTCGGATGTACCATGACGTGAAAGTACGCATCTTTGAGATCTATGCTTGTTGCATAATCGTTCACCCAAATACTCGCTCTGACCGACCGAATCGTCTCCATATAAAACTTTGGAGCGACGATCAGCTTGTTTATCCAGCTCAAATCTATGACTGGACGGAACGAGCCGTCTGGTTTCGGAACCAGAAACAGATGGCTGTAGAATCTCGGAGATTCCTGGTTTTCTACGACCTCTACCGCGTTCTTCATTAAAAGAGACTGCACCTCTGATAACAGAGCGTCTCTTTTCTGCGGATTTGACGGAAGATGAGTCCACTTTGGACTTCGAGTTAATGGAGGCTTTCGTTTGAAGGATATCTTTAGACCTTCCGAAGTCACTCCTCTCACCCAAGGGTCGTCCGTAATCGACGCCCATTCTTTTGAAAAGCTCGACAACCTTCCGCCAACCGGTACGCGATAGAGGTTTAAGCCATCACCTCCTGGACCTGCGAGGCCTGCGGTAGGAGAAACCACGTCCTCCACGACCCGCACCTCGCCCCGTCGACCTCGGGGCGTCCGACCGATTGTCCCGGCCTGAAGGATGTCCCGAACAAGAGTCGCTACCCTGACGGTCTCTCGAATAAGACCAAGAGGACGCACCGGAACCTCTATAGGAACCTCTCTTGGGCGCATTAGACCCCGAAGTGCCTGTCTTATTCTTGTCTGCTGTATCCGACTTCTTAGAAGCAGATTTGAACAACAGAGAATCCGAAGCTTTCTTTGTAATCTTATCATAAATAGCAGAAAGCTTGCCGTCAAAGAGAAGTTCTCCTGAGACCGAAGCGACTCTAAGAGAGTTCTTCACCTTAGTATCAACCAGTGTGGATGTAGCTAGGGCTGCGTCACGTCTAACCAACTCCAGATTTGCCACTGAAAGGGCGGAGTTACACGTGGAATAAGCTACTGCCCTTGAAAGAAGTCTTAAAGAGGATTGTATATCCTGAAACTCTTTCCCTTGAAGGCGCAGTGATAACGCCTTAGTAAGGTGATCTGCGTAAGATAAGGCATCTAAATTGGCTCTGTTAGACGCAATAGCTGTTTCCAACACCGCGGTTGGAATAGAAGCCAACGACGGTAATGATAGCTCTAAGTCTTCCGCCTCGTCGTCCATACGCAGAGGAACTCTCGGAATACCCTTTCCTGCCGTATCGAATTTATTCCTTGCATTAATGAAAGGCAGGTTGAGAGTATTAGCGGACAAGAAACCTGCTTTCCCCGTCTTGGAAGCAAGTTTAAATATAGCGTCGTTCAATAATTCAAATGTTCTTGCAACATTATTGGACTGCGACGGAAACTCGGGAGCGATGTCCCTGAACCGCTCAAAAAATTCAGAGTCCAATGACGCTATAATCCTCTTGTCCGGAACCGCAGCAGTCTGGCCCGACGGAACAACTTGAGGGAGAAAGTGCCGGATGAAGTCAATGGCAGCTTTATGTTGTTCCGAAAGGGATAGCTCCAAGTCATCCGTATCCCTTTCACCATCCGGTCGGACCTCATGATGTTCCCGGTCGTCCGCCCCCGATGCTTCGGCGGAGCGTACCGACCCAGCGCCGTCGGATAATTCTCGATCCGACACCGTTTCTGTCGGTTGCTGGGATGCTGCGATAAGCTGTGCTATCTGCACAAGAATGTCCGGCGTCGAGACCTGCGGAGGCGCAGTCTTTCGCTGCTTCGCCGAGGGCAGCTCCGCATCAGATGGCTCCCGCATACTTTTCCTATGCGAACGTCCGGAGTCCATCGGTCTCGAATCCCTGGCTGCCGGATGGTGTGACCTGGTCGCCGAAGAATCCTTGATCGGCGAAGCTGGTAATATATCGGCGGTCACGCAGCCAAGGTGCGGTCATGTGCGCTGACGAGAAGAGGAAGCCTTAACAGTCTCCGCGGACTGCTTATACAACGGAGCGTCCCGAGCGACGGACGTATGCTCCGCTAAAGACACATTTTGTACCACAACATCTGGTCCCAGATGTTGTTGTACGAGAGAGGGGCCTCTCTCGCTCGCGGCCCGGCTGGACCTGGACGAGCTAGGAACCGGACTCAAAGGCTTCCTCCGTTCTCGCATACTATCCGCCATCACTGGGTGTGCATCTATTATGTTTATAGTGCTCGCATCACCCAAAATTTCCTCCTGGACCGCATCGGACGAACCCGGCTGCCGAACAATTCGGTGAATGGACGCTACACCGGGCGAGCTAGCGGACGACATTTGTCTAATCTCCATGAGCACTTTTGCCGCTAGCTCTGAATTCATTTGTGACGACGGACGCACACTTGTAGAAGATAACATGGAAACATCACCCTGTTCTTGTTCCTCTGAAATAGAAACTGAGAGAGTAGAGTGACCTTGCGGAGAAAGAGCCGGCATAGCCCTTTCTCCCGAAACAACATATCGTGACACACGTTTCCAATGTTTCTCATCCCAATATTCACATATAGGACAGGGATTAATGCGAGAACACTGACTACAATTAATACAATGATCATGAAAGTCAGAGGAAGATTTCTTCCTATTACAATTTGAACAATGTCCCTTCATTGTGTAAGGACAACAACAAGTCCTAGTTACTCGCAAAAACCCCTGACACAAAGATACATAATAAAATGATCCATTAATAAATGAAAAAACAATTGCAGATCAAAATAATTTTGAAAAAATATTTTTTTCAGCGAAGCCCAAGTTGCTGAAAAGTAACGTTGAGCCCCAATGGATCCGGTGGCAAAGTGTGGTCAAAAATTTTAAATTTATATTAAATAATTAATGAGACACTTACGGATAATATAAATGTATCTTATAGTGAGATAAACTACACCAAAGGCAAACAGCCCCCCTCAAAAAAGGCTGTTGCCAATGTAAACAAACAGTGTAAAACACCAGAAAACATGACTCCAGGCACTGAAAAAACTGGCTCGGAATCAGTCATCAAAATTACACTCTATCTGATGCAAAACAGAGACTCCCAGGGGAGAATCTGCAGAACATCAGATGGAAGATGCAGAACACAACGTTATACACCCATGGGTGAAAACGTAACTATGGGGAAAATAACAGAAAACATTCTGTAACCAAGCAACTCTCCCAGGAAATTTTAGAAATGAACTTTCTCAAAAATATGCCAAAAGCATGGGAGAATTGCAAGGGGGGACTTTAGAAGGCTAAGGGAGAGGAAACACTGAATAAGCAGTGCAACATTTAGCAAGAATGACAACAAGAGGCCCATGCCTCGAAAATAGGCAACTTAACATAATTTCATCAAAAAATTTTAAGTACACCCCTGATTATTTTTTGTCACTTCTTTTTCCTCTCCTCCTTATATCCTCCTTAGAATCACATTTTCTCCAAAAATTACATGTCTGGCATCCTTTAAACTCAGATTTACAAGCACAAAGATCAGTGAGATGTTGACTGATGAAGGGCCAAACAGAGAATGATAATTGGCGCCAATTTCGGGACGTCTGCGTCACTGCGCATGCGCAGTAGAGGCGTAGTATGGAGGTCCTTTAGGACATGATTTCTTTTTGTTTTGGATGCAAATTTTGGGGATTGGGGGGCAAAATTTGTGTTTGGCCCTGGTTTTGTTAGAGTTAGCACCAGCTAAGTCTGGGTCATTGGTACAGTATAAAAATATTACTTTTCTTTGGCCAACTCTTTGGTTTTTGAAAATTATTGATTTGTTGCATGGTTGAATCGACAAGTATGTACTAAGCTATATTGTATGCATCAGACTTGACCAAAATATATATAGCCGTAAAACTGTAAAGCTTTGGAAAAAGTTTCAAATGCAGCATAATTTGGGCAGAGTTTCCTCATTTGGGCATATCATTTACCATAGCTACTTTTGTGTGTGTGTGTGTGTGGGAGGGGGGGGGGGAGGGGGGGATGAATTTAAAGTCCTGACTGATGTTGAAATATCAAACATTTCAAGCTGCAATTTTTTCATATAATTCAATTTGGAATTTAATCAATTCAATTTTATTTGCGGAACTCACTGATCTCTGTTGAAGAAGATTGAACTGGATAAATTCAGAGTTGCATTATGGGAAATTTTGATATTTTTACATCAATGTGTAGAGGCTTAAATAATTTCAAACAAACTTTAGCCTGATTCCTCAAAGTTCTCCACAACTTGTAACAATGACATTATAAAATACAGGAAAAACAAACCCCATCATTTTCTAATTTAAGTACTATCTTCTGCGGCTCTTTAATTTCCTCTTCTTGTTTTTTCTTTGCTTCTTCCATTTCTTTCTTTTTCATATCATAGACAACTTGAAACAAATCTCTCAAAGCTAGTACCAAGTTCTCAGCCTACAAACACAAATTTGACAAGATAAAAGTGTAATATATAGACCTGAAACAGTTAACCGATTAATCGATTAACCAATGATCAACGTCTTGATCGATCAAAAAAAGTAATTGATTGATTAACCATTACTTCTGAACTATACAGTGGAGCCCACTTAATTGTATATCTCTTAACTGAATAACCATGTTAATCGAATATAATTTCCCAACACAAAACCATTTACCATACCTCTGATACAAATTTGACCTGTTAATTGAATATAGGTTATAGAGAAAACTCCTGTTAATTGAATAAAAAAATCTTGCAACCTGTTGAGAAATTACTCTGACTCTCCCCAGTTTTCCTTTGTTTATAGACCTATTTGGCCTCAGTAATCCAATACAGGCATTTAATCTATTATATCTTGTTTGACAGAGCTCATGGAGCTCTGTCAGACAAGATATAATAGAATAAATGCTAAGTTTATCTCTTGAATACAGAAAAGTGACACAATCCCTGTTAATTGAATACCCCTGTTAATTGAATAATTTTCATTGGTAAAGTGGCTATTCAATTAACAGGGTTCCACTGTAGTATTATATAGGTTAACAAAGGAACAGTATTGATCCAAAACAGGCCCACGTTGTCACGCTGACTCACGTCAATTATATAAGACAGAGTAAAGCATGCAAGTTACGTGCTGACATACTTGTTCACGGGCATGTATCAGTAGCTGGACATTGTCATTCTTAACCCTTTACCCAATGTGCTTGAAATTATTATTATTTATTGGTGTTTAAGGTCACATATTTATGCACAATGGCTAATCATGACTGTGACAGTTTTACGGGTCGAGGAAGCCGGAGTACCCGGATAGAATCACCGAGCAATGGCGAGCAACTGTCAGCTCCCCAACATACCAACTCCACACAAGCAGGGTTAGCATTGGTTGAAGACAAGTGCACCATCGACGTGCAGTAGGTCTTAGTACACAACGCCACCGTGCCCCCACGCGGGTAATGGAGATGAAGTGTCTTGCCCAAGGACACAACGCAGTTGCCGCCGGTGGGATTCGAACTGAGTTCCTCTTGGCTTGCAGCCTGCACCTCTACCTACTGAGCCACCACGCTCCCCTGTGCTTGAAATACGATACTTGCAAAATAAATTCTTAAATTAATAAAAATTTTCAATTTTGGTCTCAAAAACATAGCTTATGACCCCTCAATGGGATGAGCTCAATGAGGATTCTCGCGAAAATGGTTGCGAGAATCAATACCTGCTATGAGTGTCCCAAAATTCCATGAGGCCAGCATAGTTGAACCCCTGTTGTAACACATTTTAACCCTTTACCCAACACAGCTTTGTAATTTTTAAAACATAAACTGAATTAGATAATTTTGGGGGGAAAAATAAAAAATATTTACCAATAAAACCTTACAAATATGGATGTCATTGGAACCAGCTCAGTTAGCTGGTTCCAGTGACAGCCATATTTGTACAATTGTATTGTCAAAGTGTCAGGATATAGCAGGTTCTGTTAGCCTTGTACTAGATCATTTTTTGCCGCTATGTCAGGTGAAGGCCACTGAAGTGTTGAATTGATTCATGCAAATCCTAGCAGAGATGCAGCTAGAATCTGCATGGATTCTCAGTGCTTTTGTTACGCGAATCTTTGCGTGAATCGATTCTCGGATTTGCGTTGAAATATAATCCCTGCCCTTTCCCAATGACCTTTGGGCATGATTTTTCCCAATTCTTAACCCCAAATTTCCCAATCTCAAATCCCACTCAAACAAAAATTTAAAGCACAACTGGTGACCTGAACTGGGTGGTCATAAGGCCCCAGAAAACCACTGGTTTTCTGGGGCCTTATGACCACCCAGTTCAGGACACCAATTGTGCATTAAGTTTACATTGCTTCCTTTACAAAGTTAAAGTCTCTTAATTCAAGGGCAAATAACAAGTTCCGTTTTAATAGTATAAGAACAGTATATACTACAGACTGTGTGAACATGATTCCAAGTGGTTGCTTGTTATAAAACTTACTTGTATTTATTTATTTATTTATTGGTGTGTAAGGTCACATATTTCTGCACAATGGCTAACCATGACCGTGATAGTTTTACTAGTGGAGGAAGCTGGAGTACCCGGAGAGAACCACTGAGCAAGGGCAAGTAACTGTCAGTTCCCCAACATACTAACTCCACACAAGCAGGGTTAGCACTGGTTGAAGATAGGTGCACCATCGACATGCAGTACGCCTTAGTACACAATGTCACCATGCCCCCACGTGGGCTATGGGGGTGAAGTGTCTTGCCCAAGGTAGTGTAGTGATGAGCTGATATGGGTGTTATCGGTATTGCCGATATCCAATATTTCAATTCAATATCGGACCGATACCGATATCGATATTAGTTTTTGTGGCGACACAAGCTGGTGTATAAATATGATGACATTCAGACAGGACTAACGAGACATGGGGTTGTTCAGCAGTCAGCGTGACTCGACACGCATCCCGGGTGGATCTGAATTCTGCAATGCATTGATAAAAACAATGTCTTGCCCAAGGACACAACGTGGTTGCCACAGGTGGGATTCGAACTGAGGACCTCTCGGCTTGTAGCCTGCACCTCTACCAACTGAGCCACCGCACCCCAACTTACTTGTAGGCATAGTGAATTTGCAGTTGCCAAGGCCTAAAAAAAAATAAAAAATCTGTTTCTCAGGCCCTCCCACATGGTCCTTTTGGCTGCTGCATGCTCTCTTTTTATAACCAGTGCAAACTTAAAAAAAATTAAAATTAAATGGTTTATGTCTGATATTTTACCCAAGTTAAAAAAATTGAATTTGTCCATTGAGTGCAAGAAGGCTTTGCAATGCTTTAGCATTGCAAAGCCTTCTTGCACTCAAGGGATGAAATACACCACCACCCATGCTATTCTGTAGATTATGAGGCCTAAAACTTGAACCAAGAACATGAACTTTTGATGGCTAAGAAGTAATTACTGAAATAAAAAATAAAATAAAATAAAAAAACGCTCGCCCGCATGCAATTTCACAAATAATGGCCTGAGAAACAGAAGATTTACTTTGTGTTGCCTGGAGTATTGGTCTTAATGTTCACTGCTCAATTCCAAAGTAAAATTTCTTAGTCATTATCTGTTTTTCCCCTCCAAAACAAATACCCAATTGGAGCCCCCCTGATGCAAATTTTCCCAGTGGCATGGGCCTTGGACCCTTTCTCAAAGAAGGCAGAAGAATACTTGTGTTTATTTATAACATAATCTCGATCAAATGGCTCATTATGGAAAGGGTTATCACGGACACATGTCATCCCTTAAGGGTAAAAAAGGAAACAATCAGTTATATGACCTTCAAGTTAAATTCATCAACTGAAACTTGGGGGTGTGGTGGCTCAGTAGGTAGAGGTGCAGGCTGCAAGCCGAGATGTCCTCGGTTTGAATCCCACCTGAGGCAATTGCGTTGTGTCCTTGGGCAAGACACTTCACCCCCATTGCCCACATGGGGGCACGTTGGCGCTGTGTACTAAGGCATACTGCACGTCGATGGTGCACCTGTCTTCAACCAATGCTAACCCTGGTTGTGTGGAGTTAGTATGTTGGGGAGCTGACAGTTGCTCGCCGTTGCTCGGTAGTTCTCTCCGGGTACTCCGGCTTCCTCCACCCGTAAAACTGTCATGGTCATGGTTAGCCATTGTGCAGAAATATGTAACCTTAAACACCAAGAAATAAATAAATAATAAATAACTGAAATTTGGGCCCTGTGAAGCTTCGATATTCGATTCAATTTTGATTTGAAATCGGCTGCCAGATTTGTTTCCTCTTGAATCTCTTTCATAGGAATATAGCCTGGTATCAGTCAGCTTCATCGACTCACAAAATGTATTGTTCGGATGGAAATCATACATAAATAATGTTGAAATAAAAGACTAACTTCCGATACATTAATATAAATAACATCTGCACTCGTACCACCAGCCATGCTAATTTCAATAGCACTTGTCCCTACCACTGTTGAGGAAATTTCCCGAGGTGCGTCCTTAATCAAGCACTTAGTTTTTAATATGCATGCGCCACCATGGTGCACAGGCATGACTGCACACCTCAAAATGGAAGAACTGCTGTATAGGAAGCAAAGACTTGTCTAGAAAAAACAGCAAAGCCAGCAGATGTAGAATGTCAAAAGTGTATCAAAATGAAAAAAACAGCAAAGTCACCAGATGAAGAATGTCAAAGAGAAGCAAAATGAATAAAACTTCAGACCCTTAAAGGTTAAAATGTTAATTGCATATAATTAAAAAAAAACAAAACATACCTATAGCATAACATTGACCCATTAACTACTTGGGGGTGGTGGAGCAAATCCCTGCCAGTAGAAAAAAATTTATTGTGGTTTATTTAGAAACAACCCTCAAATTTACAAGTTTACAGGTCTTTTTTCATCTCAGTACCACCATGAGCTCTATCAATCAAGATAAAATAGAAGAAATATACAATTTATCCTAATAACAAAGCAAAATAAAAAAATGAAAAAAGGCCTAAAAAAAGTTACAAATCTGTTTCTCAGGTCCTCCCATATGGTATTTTGGGCTGCTGCATGCTCTCTTTTTATAACTAATGCAAACTTAAAACAATAATAAAAATTTTATGGGTTTACGTCCGATATTTTACCCATGTTAACAAGTGTTTGACCACTGAGGTGGTATTAGTCCCCTACGGCGCTTTTGTGACATAAGGTGTTTTTGTCACATAAGATATGACCACAGTCACCAGGAGTATCAGACTTGGGGGGGGGGGGGGGGGAGGGTAGGGGCAGTCTTGGTAAAATAATTGGGGACGGTTCGGCCTGGGGATGGTTCGGCGTTGGGACAATTCAGGTTTCATGACAACAGTCAACAGGAGTGTCAGACCTGGGGGTGGTTTGGGTAAAATACAAGTTATCAGACAAAATTTCAAATGTGAATGGAATCTAAAAATTGAGAATTGAGAGAAGTGTAGCTTGAACCATGTTGGAGGGTGGTAACATAAAAATAGAGAAAAAAAAGCTTAAAAAACACAGCAAAAATGGCCGCCATTCCGCCATCTTGGATTTTGAAAAAGAAATATTACGCGTGCATTATCCCTTCAGAACCATTTATCCACGTACCAAATATGAAAGGTGTAGCTTAAAGCATGTTGGAGGGAGAGGTGGTAACATAAAAACAGACAGACAGACAGACGAACAGACAGACAGACAGATCTTAGATTTTGAAAAAAAAATATTGAGCGTGCATAATCCCCTCACAACCCTTTATCCATGTACCATATATGAAAAGTGTAGCTTGAACCATGTTGGAGGGAGGGGTGGTAACATAAAATAGAGAAAAAAGCTTAAAAAACACAAAAATGGCTGCCATGGCACCCTCTTGAATTTGGAAAAAAAAAAAAATATTGAACGTGCATCATCCCATCACAACCCTTTATCCATGTGCCAAATATGAAAAGTGTAGTTTGAACCATGTTGGAGTGAGGGGTGGTAACATAAAATAGAGAAAAAGGTTTAAAAAAACACAACAAAAATGGCTGCCAAGTCGCCATGCCGCCATCTTGGATTTTGAAAAAAAAATATTGAACGTGCATCATCCCCTCCCAACCCTCTATCCATGTGCCAAATATGCAAAGTGTAGCTTGAACCATGTTGGAGGGAAGGGTGGTAACATGAAAATACAGAAGAAAGCTTAAAAAAACACAACAAAAATGGCCGCCATTCCACCATCTTGGATTTTGAAACAAAGATTTTGAGCGTGCATCATCCCCTCAGAACCATTTATCCATGTATCAAATATGAAAGGTGTAGCTTAAAGCATGTTGGAGGGAAAGGTGGTAACATAAAAACAGACAAACAGACGGATGAACGGACGGACAGACGGACAGAGTGCAATCCTATAGTCCCCTTACGGTTCCTGCAGGGGACTAATAAAATTGATAAATTTGTCCCTTGAGTGCAACAAGACTTTGCAATGCTTTAGCACTGCAAAGCCTTCTTGCACTCCAGGGACAAAATACACCACCACCCATGCAGATTATGTGGCCTAGAACATAAAACAAACCAATAACATGAACTTTTGATGGCAAAAAAATAATTACAAAAATAAAAAATAAAACAAACAAGAAGTCCCAAGGGGCCTTAATCGCTCACCTGCCAGTGGTTCAAAGAAGTATTTGGGGTCACATTCAGTTAGACGTGGTTCATCAACACTACAAAGGAATGAAGTCATGAGAGGCAAATTTTATGAAAAAACACTAAGGAATGAACTTGAACCTGAATCTAACATGCCCCCCTGCCACCCCCCCCCCCCCCCCTGCCACCCCCCTCCCACCCCACCAGGGACTCAAATTGAAAAAACTTGGATCTGACCTCCCTTGAGATATCATATACCAAATATGAAAGAATTTTGACTGGTGGATCTGAAGAATAAAATTTTTCAAGAAATTTCCTCATATTGCACTAAGTTAAAATTTGGGCTCAAATAGGGAGCCAAAATATTAACCCAATTTGAACAAACTTGAATCTGACCCTCCTAGAGATGTTGTATACCAAATATGAAAGGATTCCGATCGGTGGATCTGAAGAAGAAGATTTTAAAAGAAATTCCCTTATATTGCACTCAGTTAAAATTCAGGCTCCCATAGATAGTCCAAATTAATAACCCAGGGACCAGATTTGAATAAACTTCAGTCTTTCCCTCCAAACGATATTGCATATCAAATATGAAAAGATTCTAACAGGTGGATCTGAAGAAAATTTTTAAAGACATTTCCTTATATTGCACTAAGTTAAAATTTCGGCTCCCACAGGGAGCCCAAATATCAACCCAGGGGCTAGGATTGAACAAACTTGAATCTAACCCTCCTAGAGATGTTGTATACCAAATATGAAAGCATTCTGACTACAGGGTCTAAAGAAGATTTAAAAACAATTCGGAACTGGACCCAAAATTTTCAGGCTAAAAAAATTTGTTTTTCCGTCTCAAAATTGAACAAAACGCATAAAAAATAGGGATTTTTTTTTTTTTCTTCGAAATTTGGTCCAAAATTTCTAAGTCAGAACCAGACCCAAAATTTTCAACCCAGGGACCCCATTTGAACAAACTTGAATTTGAACCCCCCTAGACATGAAGTATACCAAATGTTAAAGGATTTTAAAGAAATTTCCTCATAATGCACTAAGTTAAAATTCGGGCTCCCATAGGTAGCCCAAATATTAACCAAGGAACTCATTTTGAACAAACTTGAATCCCCCCCCCCCCCCCCCCCCCCCCCCCCAGAGATGATGTATGCTAAATATGAGAGGATTCCGGCTGGTGAATCTGAAGAAGATTTTTTAAGAATATTCCATGTATTGCACAAAAAATACTAACCCAGGGACTTGAAGATTCTGAATAGGGACGCTAGATGTAAGGGGAAATGGACCTGGGAGAGAAACGACAGAAAATCAATAATTGACTACATTCTCACAGATATGAATTTATGGAGGGAGGTGATAAGGGTAGAAGTGGATGATGAGGGCAAAATGGAGTTGGATAGTGATCACAACTTGATTACAGTGACGATGAGGGCCAAAAACCTAGAGAAAAGGAAAGGAAGCTTCAAGGAGATTTGGGAACTCAAAAGAAGGATGCCGACTGGGCGAAGTTCGAAGAAAAACTGAAACCAAAGCTTGCAGCCGTACACAAGGGGGGTAGTGTCCAGAAGATGGCCGACGCCATAGTTGCGAGCCTAGTGGAGGCAGGGAAGGAAAGTGTAGGAAAGATTAGGGTGCCAACACGGGAACTTGGGTACAGAGTGAACGAAGAACTGAAAAGGGCCATAAAGGTTAGAAAAGCTAAATGTGCTGCATACAGGAGAAGTAGAAAACTTAAGGGGGTGGAAAGCAATGAGGCCATGGTAGCAAAGGAAGAATACCAACAAGCACGAAATAAAGTAAACAAGATTAAAGACGACAACCGGAGAGTGCGAAATAGCAGTCTTATTAGGACGATAAGAACGACAGGGGGGGTCGAGTTCGAGCGTATTTTGGAAATGGGTGAACAAACGTAACAGGTCGAGGAAAATCTCTCGGACTTCGTGTGCAGCGAAATCAAAACTGAGGAGGTGCGAAGGGTGATCCAAAAATTGAGGAATGGAAAAGTGGGAGGGGTGGACGAAATTCCTAACGAGTTTATCAAAAAAGGGGGAGAGGAACTCTTGGAAAGCCTAACTGCCCTATTCAATTTAGCCATAGAAAAACAAGAGGTCCCAAAGGAGTGGAGGGAAAGCAAAGTGACATTTATTCACAAAAAGGGGGAAAAAGACGTTTTGGATAACTATCGAGGGATCTCTGTCAGTAGCAACATTGGAAAGGTTTTTTTGTAAAGTCCTTTATGGGAGACTAGAGGAGGTGATTGAGGAGAAGGGTTTTTTGGGAGAAATCCAGAATGGCTTCAGGAAGGGAAGGAGAGTAACCGACCATCTTTTCACGCTATCCCAAATGATAGAATCCGCGAAAGCAAAAAAGAAAAAGATGTTTATGACCTTTTTGGATGTCAAAAAGGCATACGATAGAGTATGGAGGGAGGGTATGTGGCACAAGCTGGAGGCTCTGGGCTTAGGAGGCGAGTTTGTTGGAATTATGAAAGCATTATATAAAGATGTACAGAGTGAACTTAGCCTGGGAAACATTACAACAAAACGTGTGCCTATGGAGATAGGCCTAAAACATGGGTGTATCCTTTCGCCAATCCTGTTTGCATTGTACATCAAAGGTTTAGGAGCTGAACTCCTGCGTAGCGACGAGGGGGTAGCAGTTGGGGACTTGAAGATCCCAGGGCTATTTTTTGCAGACGATATGGTTCTAGTGTCAGAAAGCGAAGAGGGGCTAACGAAAATGCTGGGAATTGTTGGGAAATATGGGAGCAAATGGAGACTCGAACTTAATGAAAGCAAGAGCAAAGTTATACCTGTGGGCCGCAAAGTGGACCACACTCGAAGGTGGAGAGTGGGTGAGTTCTGCATTCTGGAAGGGAGCAGCAAACTTCTCAGTGTAGGAGAGACAGGTGATTACGAGTATTTGGGGGTAAATATAAACATTACAGGAAGAGGCATCTACCGAAACCACACAAATAAATTGATTCTGAAGGGGAAGCGAATCCTTAACCAAATGAAACTTATAGGGAGAAACAATTTCAATAAGGTTTTCGTGGGGAAAACCATTTGGGAAATGGTGGGGCTGCCAAGTATAACATACGGTACGGAAGTGGTACCCCTAAACCAGACGGCCGTAAAGAGCTTGGAAATCTTACAGAACGATGCAGGCTGATGATTAACGGGGTTGAGTAATGCCGCAGCGCTAGAAGCAATCAGGGGTGAGCTTGGGTGGATGAGGATCAAGGACAGGATAGACTTGTTGAAACTCGGTTATCTTAATTATTTGGTGAATCTCCCCGACAGCCGATGGTGTAAAGTAATGTTCCTGCGAATTTTCAACTCAAATATCAAAACGGGGTGGATGGTCCAAGTGAGGGAGCTAGTAGACAACTACTCATTGGAGATCTCGGACCTGGACGTTGGGGCAAACCAGGGTAAAAAAATCGTCAGAGAAAGGGTCATGGAGGATTGTAACCATAATTGGCGAGAGGGTGTCAAATCAAAGAGGTCTTTAGGTGGCCTGCGTGATAAAGAGAGGCCAGGTTTTGAAGAGTACCTTGAAGGCACCTTTGGGGGGGCACTGCTGTTCAAGCTGAGGTCGTGATCCCTGGAGCTGAGGGGAAAAATTGGGAAAGACGGTGAAAGGGAGTGCCAGATGTGTAACTTGGGCATGGTGGAGACCCTGGAACACTTCCTTCTAGAATGCCCAAAGTACCAGTCTAAAAGAATGAGATTCACTGGGAGTATAATGGGGAAGTGGGATGGGAGAATGAAGGACAGGTGGTTAGGGGGAGACTCAAAGGAGAGGGTTAATGTGCTAATCGGAGAGATTGGGAAGAATGGGGCAAGGGATGTCATCAAGCAGTTCGTCTCCGAATGTTGGGAGGAGAGGAGAAGCGTGGGAACAGGGAGGCAGTTGGGAGTTCAGGGGTAACCAAGGCCTTCTCGTACGAGAACCGCGACAAATCAGCGGCTGGCCAAAGTGTTATTATTATTATATTAACCAAGGAACTCATTTTGAACAAACTTGAATCCCCCCTGCCCCCCCCCCCCCCACCACCCCCTAGAGATGATGTATGCTAAATATGAGAGGATTCCGGCTGGTGAATCCGAAGAAGATTTTTTAAGAATATTCCATGTATTGCACAAAAAAATACTAACCCAGGGACTTGATTTAAACAAACTTGAATCTGACACCCCTACAGATGTTGTATACCAAACATGATGGATTCTGACTGGGGGATCTGAAGAAGAAAATTTTTAAAGAAATTTCCTCAAATCGCACCAAGTTAAACTTTGAGCTCCAATAGAGAGCCCAAATTCTAACTCAGGGAACCAATTTGAACAAACTTGAATCTGACCCCCCTAGAAATGTTGTATACCAAATATCAAAAGATTTCAACTGGTGCATCTGAAGAAGATTTTTAAAGAATATTCCACATATTGCACTAAGTTAAAATTTGGGCTCCAATAGAGAGCCCAAATCTTAACATAGGGACTCGATTTGTACAAAATTGAATCTGACCCCCTCGAGATGTTGTATAACAAAAATGAAAGATTCTGACTGGTGGATCTGAAGAAGAAGATTTTTTTGAATTTTTTAAAAAATTTATGGGTGCTATCAGAGTTATGCCCCTTGTGGTGCGCCGTGTGGGTGCGGCAAGTTTATTTGAACAAACTTGAATTGACTTATGATAAGGAACATGCATGCCAAATTTGGTTCAATTTGGTCCAGTAACTTGTGAGGAGAGGTCGATAATGTAAAGTTCCCGATGGACAACGACAACAGATGACGGACGGCAAGTGATAAGATAAGCTCTCTTCGGTGAGCTAAAAAAAAAACGCCTGCATGCAGTTTTACAAAAAAAGTTCTGAGAAACAGATCTACTTTGTGGGGTCGTAAAAACAGTTAACTGTATGTTCCTGTTGAATACTGAATATTATTCTTTGGCAAACTGGATACAGAGGCAGAGTTTCAGAAACTCTGCATGAATCAAAAAGACATAATTCCCATTCTATTCCATTGTTCGAAAGAAATTTGCGAGAATCATTTTGAGAATAAGATTCTCCGATTCTCACAAAATTCTACCACTGGGATATTAAATTAACAGGCTTCTACTGAATTAAAACTTACAGAATTAGCTGTTTTTATAGCAATAAACTTGTGTGATCCATCTCCACTGGCATAAATATAGCCAAATGCTCGGTTGTCTGTAGTGTCTCTGGATATGAATGAAATGCGATGAACTGGGTGAGTGTAATTTACTTCCTATAATAAAACAAAGACATAATTAATTAGCTTGTTTAGCTTACATATTCAATATATTATTCAAAATAACTAGTGCTGAAACGAATACTTATTTTTTGTATTCGAATATTCGCGGACTATATTCGATTCGTATTCAAATATTCTTGTATATCCTATCAACATCGATTAAATGTGCAACTCTAGTAATAATTCACTAAAAATAAAAGAATGGCAAGTGATATTCACTTTAACATCGATAAAACAGAGAGCCAACAAGAACCGGCAGTCCAGCAAACCACAGCAGTTAACACTAAACGGTACAATGGTCCACTATTAAACTTTCACTCAAGTCACGGAAGCTTTAAACTTTCTGTGCAGCTGACTAATAGTAAACAGCTCTAATGTTATGATATTAGATACTATTTAAATGGTTGGATCACCCTTTAAATGGATAATCAACAACAATGACTGAATGTGGAATGACCATGCGAAAAGAAAATAATTACACTCCACGCAAACAACAAAACGTGAAAATAGGAAACAGCCATGATAGCTGCCCATGGTTGCTGGTTGGTCTGCAGGGATCATCCCTTGCGGTTTCCAAGTCCTACGTTTTATCCAGGAGACTTTCAATCATGTTCCACAATCCAAACCAGGCCTGATGTTCTCATAATTTCATCAAAATATATTTAATAGAAATACATGTTTAGTATCACTTACTGAGTAAAGTGACATTGAATTTTCACTTGCACAAAAACAAGATTCATTTAGTTAATTTTGCCAAGTGATTTTGCTACAGATGGCAGGGGGAGAGGATGGGGGGACAGACCTAACCTGTTGGTGACCACAAAGCCTGTCTAGGGTTAAAGGTCATTGCAATGGAGGCCACTGGATGGGTATTACTTGTAGGCTGGTGTCCCACACCAAAGAAAATTTAAGAAATTAAGTCAGTTTTCTTCAAACTTAGGCTTTCTATTCGAAGTGAACTGACCAGCATTTTTCAAAATTTTGAAGCGTAGAGTAGGCCCGGCCATCACGTCTCCGAAAGTTTGTCTTTCAAAGTAACACGCAAAATAAGATTGAGAGCAGGGTGGCTCTAGATAATTTCTGACAGGTGCTGATAGGGTGATGGACCGACAGAGGGGCTCTTCTAGCTTTGACTTGTTGACCGCTTCATTCCTCGTCAGCGCAGCGAACTAGAATAGCCTGATTAGCCCCCAACCCTTCCCCAGATGGGTCATGCACCATACATTTCACTGATTTTAATAGGAAGGGGATTGATTTGATTGACTGTCAAATATTTCTTGTTGATTTCTGCCTTTGATGACGACGGTGGAATAAATTCAACCAAGTGAGGAAAATTGTTTTATGTTCTATCAGCTTCCCGTTGTTCACAGTGGTCTGTTATTTAGGGATGAATATTCGAATACCAATTTACTATTCGAATATGAGCTTTTTATTATTTGCATTCGAATATTCGTTTCAGCACTAAAAATAACTGAAAAATTTCATTTGGGATTTGGAATAAAAATGTCAGGTTACCTCACTGGAACAAGCTGAATAAACTTAGTTCAATGTAGGGTCATAGTCACTGCTTGAAAAATCAAAATTGAAAAACATCAAAATTCGAATGGTGATTTTATTTTATTTATTTTGTTTTTTGGGGAGGGGGGAATAGGAGGGGAGAATTTGACTAAAACACTGAAAAAAGGGTTAATGGAATAATCTTCCTAAATTTGACTTGTCAATTGAATACTACTAATTTATTGGTGTTTTAGGTCACATATTTTTGCACAATGGCTTATCAGGACCACAACATGGATAAAAAGTCAAGTCCAGCCAATAGTATGTCCCCATTTTAGAGGACTTCCACCCCAGGCATTGGTGGCCGGGTCCAATTTTACCAGCAAAACAGAGCTTGTTTACCACAGTAAACAAGCATTGCTTTACTTCCCAGGTTTTCCACGGAGACAATTAAACACTTGAGTTTGTAGTAAATTCCTTTTAGCAGAATGAAAAATGGTAATTCACTTATTACTGAATGAAAAATTGTTTAACCCTTTACCCAACGCAGACGATATCAAAATTTATTATTTTAAATATGATTTTTTTAAAAAAATTTTCAGAAAATTTCAACAAAACCATATCATGTGACCCCACGTTGGAACGAGCTCGACGAGCTCGTTCCAATGAGGGGTCACATGATATGGTTTTGTTGAAATTTTCTGAAAAATATTATTTTTTTCAACTACTGAATTTGCATATTACGTGGGCGGATGCGGGCAATTTGTTGTGAAAAGGGTTAACCCACCAAAAATGTACACATAAAACCTTTCAATACCTGCTCTGCATGGACCTTAATGTTCTGATTTAAACATTTTATCCAAATAACGTCTTGCTAAAACGAGTCAAGCCTAAAATATATCTAATGGTTGTATATTTTTGGCTGATAGGTGATAATACACTTGCA
Source organism: Pictodentalium vernedei (assembly GCA_031216915.1). Classification (NCBI taxonomy): domain Eukaryota; kingdom Metazoa; phylum Mollusca; class Scaphopoda; order Dentaliida; family Dentaliidae; genus Pictodentalium; species Pictodentalium vernedei. The sequence goes on along the minus strand of CM062293.1, from coordinate 485,050,338 downwards.
ACACATTTGAATAGCTTATTTCTATCTTTTTTTAAGTCACACACACTTTTCTGTAATTTTAACTAAGTCACAGCCAAAAGGTCTACAGGCTTGGCAGTATTATCTACTAAAGTCTTGGCTGGCCCTAAAACCAATTGAGGTTTGACTAGAATACACCACAAGGATAAATGGCAGCTGCCTGAAGCTTTTGAAAATGTAGCAAGCCTTCAACAAGGTTCATACAATTCTTTGAGAATCAAATTCCAGGACTTTTCCAAAACTTTCTTCCCAATTTCAATCACCTTTCCCTCTTTAGTATGACCACCACAGTCCCTTTTTCGGGATTTTATGCACAATTTTTCAAGGAAATGATATACTACATCGTTATCACAACAAATTCTATTATTTTTCCAGACTACAGCACACACATCCCTCCCTCCCTCCCCTCCCCCCCCCCCCCATTTCTCCCAAACTTTTGGGCCTGGAAAAACTAGAGATGGTCTGTCACCCGGTATACCCCCACCGTGACATACCGCCTAGTGTGGGTAACTGAAAAGGGGCATTCAATTTTTCAAGTAAAAACAAAATCCAATATGGCCACCAGTCGGCCATCTTGAATCCGATCTGGAAAAAGATTATGTCATGCACTGCTCCTCATCATGTTGATCATTTTGGTGAAGTTTCATTAAAATGCGACTAAAACTGTGGAAGTAGATCGCTCCACAAGTATTTGGAAAATTCAATATAGCCTCCAGTCAGCCATCTTGAATCCTATCTGGAAAAATTTATGTCACGCACTGCTCCTCATCATGTCAATCAATTTATATTGAGTTTCATGAAAATGCAGCAAAAACTGAAGAAGTAGTTCGCTCCACAAGTATTTTGCAAAATCCAATATGGCCACCAGTCGGCCATCTTGAATCTGATCTGGACAAAGATTATGACACACACTTTCCCTCATCATGTTGATCACTTTTGTGAAGTTTCCTGAAAATGCGACTAAAACTGTGGAAATAGTTCGTTCCACAAGTTTACATGTGCAACGGACTGCCGACAGGCTGACCGACCGACTGACCGACCGATGGACAGACAAGCTGAATCCTATATACCCCCACCCACAACTTCATTTTGTTCATTTTGTGGGGGTACAGAAAGAGAAAATGTTCATTATAGCAATACTGAAATTTCTGGCTTGTTACTCACTTTATAATTTATAACCACTCCTGAATATGAACATCAACATTCTGAACCAATTACAAATTTGGATATGAATGTTACCAATGGTAATATATCGACTTGTCTAATCACTGGACTTGAATGCCTGGATTATCTTCTTTAAAGTTTTTGATTTTTTTGTGCAAGAGAATGATTGTCTAGATTAACTATAATGGAATGCAAAATAAGGTGGAGAACTGAGATTACAGCAGTGGACAGAAAAATTTGACTGGATTATGACTGTGTTAAGATCCAATCAAAATACTGTTTATGCTTTGCAGCCCACAACACTATAGAATATCATGTTTCAATTTTGTTTTACAGATGGGCAGTATTGTAATTTTTAGTTCGGTATTGGTTTCGGTATTTTTAAGGGGGCATACAGTAGAACCTGTCTTGAGAGACCGTCCTTTGGTCCACACAAAAGTGGTCTCTCAAGATGTCGGAGGAGTTGAGCACACAAGAATCTCATTTGAAATTCATAATAAAGCTATGTTCAGGGGAGATAACTGGTTAAAATTGTCGCAAATTAATAATTTTGGAATATGCACATGTTCGCTTGCTTGTCATAATGTTTGAGAAGTTTCATCAAAATCTGTTCAATAATGTGGGAGGAGTTGCACCCACAAGAATCACATTTGAAAATCCATAATAAATCTTAAGTTCAGGGGAGATAACCTGGTTAAAATTGTTGCAGATGAAAAATTGTAGAATATGCGCATGTTCACTTGCTAGTCATAATGTTTGAGAAGTTTCATAATGAAAGTGTCAATGACACTGTAGCTCAACTTGTCAAGACATGTACAGTATGTGACACAGCAATGACAAACATCTAGGTAATGACCTGATAACAAAGGTACATATAAAGTATTGTAACGGTCTGTACATAAATACTGACCGTAGCCTGTAACAAATGTATAGGTAAAGTATTGTAAAGGTGGGTGACAGTCAGATGCTAAACTAGAAAAGAAATCTTTGAGTCCCAGAGTGGGTCTGACTGAAACCCAAAATATTTGTTCTCATAGCACTGTGATAACAAAGGCACCCCAAAACACACTCATTCCTGTCCCAAGGTGAAAACAAAGGTACCCAAGAAGTTTTGTGAAGATCAGTTCATAAATACGAGCTGTATAGAAGTTGTGACAAAAAACTGATTAGACCTAATTTCGGTACAAAATGGCCACTGGCAGCCAACTTGTATTTCGGACCGCACTCAGAAACACTCGCTCTCATCCCAAGGTGATAGCAGAGGTACCCAAGAAGTTTCTTGAAGATCGGTTGATAAATACAGCCTCTAGCCTGAGCCGTATTGACATGTGTGCTTACTGTGTGTAAGTAGCACTGAAAAAATCAAAGTTCATCTAATTTGCATAATTTCTGCACGAGAAAAAAACCCGTATTATATGTGATGTATCCCATGGTACTAAACATTCACACAAAAAATTATTCAAATCAGAGCTTGCATGTGCAAGTTCTGTGCAAAAATCTGATTGCCTCTAATTTTGAACAAAATGGCTGCCAGCGGCCATCTTGAATTTTGGACCGCACCCCAAAACACTCGTTCTCGTCCCACGGTGATACCAAAGGTACCCAAGAAGTTTCATAAAGATCGGTTCATAAATGCGGCCTCTAGCCCGAGCCGTATTGGCATTTGCACTGACAGTGCTGAAAGTAACACTAAATAGTCTAATTTGCATAATTTACGTACGAGAAAAAAAAAGGTATTATATGTGATGTATCCCATGGTACTAAACATTCATACAATAAATTATTCAAATCAGCGCTTTCATATGGAAGTTCTGTGCAAAAAAACGATTTCTGCATCGTCGGTACAAAATGGTGGCTGGCTGCCATCTTGAATTTCGGACCGAACCCAAAAACACTTGTTCTCGTCCCACGGTCATAACAAAGGTACCCAAGAAGTTTCGTAAAGATCGGTTCATAAACACGGCCTCTAGCCCGAGCCATATTGAATTGTTGATGGACAGATGGACGACGGACGACTGGCCATGGCATCAGCTAAAATTTGGCTTCGCCAAAGTTGAGCTAAAAATCAGTTCAATAATGTGGGAGGAGTTGCACACACAAGAATCTCATCTGAAAAACCATAATTAATATAAGTTCAGGGGAGATAACCTAGTTAAAATTGTCGCAGATGAAAATTTTTAGAATATGCGCATGTTCACTTGCTAGTCATAATGTTTGAGAAGTTTCATCAAAATTGGTTCAATAATGTAGGAGGAGTTGCGCACACAAGTTCAGACAGATGGACGGATGGATGGACAGATGGACGGATGGGTAGATATGTGGCTATCAATTATGTGGCTGTAAGCAGTTATGTGGCTTATCTTTTTGAGTGGTTTCTCAAATTAATGTGGCTGCTCTTTCTAACCAATAATTATGTGGCTTATATTTTTAAGTGGCTTTTCATAATTATGTGGCCTTTTTTCTTACAAATGGCTATTTTTGTGTCGAATGTTCATTCATATTTTATCTGGCTTATATTTTTAAATGGCTTCTCAAATTTAATGTGGCTATCAATTATGTGGCTGCCAATTATGTGGCTTTTTTACTAACAAATGGCCATTTATGTTGCTAATGTCCATATTTTTAAGTGGCTTCCCAACTTTTATGTGGCTGTCCATATATAATTTTATGAGGCTTATTTTTTAAGTGGCTTCTCAATATTTATGTGGCTATTAATTATGTGGCTGCCAATGGATGGATGTCTAAAAACTTGGAGACCATTCTGCCCAACTTTAATGTGACTATGCTGTCATGTGTCTTCTTTAGTCATATAGATTATTTTTAGATGTCCAAAAAATTTATGTTATGTGGCATCTAAAAATAAGCCACATAAATATCCATTTTTGCCAAATCCTAGCCACACAAGTATACAAATGTAAACATGTCCATCCGTCCGTCTGTCCATCCGTAAACTTTTCCATTTCTGGATAACATGAGTTTGGATTTATAGATTAGCACCCGACTTGGTTTGTGCCTCAATTGCATCAAAATAAAGGTTAAATTCAAATTGGGGCTAGGTTTGATGATTCTTGCAAGAGTTATGGGTCTTTTTGACTTGCACATTTCCATCAACATTTTGGTTTCCGGATAACTTTATTTTTGCTTATTTGACCTCAACCAAATTTAGCATGTGACTCAATTTTACAAGTTGAGTGCAAATATGGATTCATTCCAATTATTTCCATGGGTCACTACTCTTGGGCTCCTGTCAGAGGTAGACATATCCACATTCGAGTATGACATAGACATATGTACAGTTACCAGTCCTGGTAATTCCTCCTTGTTTCCTCGGTAAAAAAATTGCTGTGGAAAACTGGTGCTTCTATGGCAATTGTGTGCAGCCTGTTCGATTACGTAAAAATCATCAGGGGGCTGGGCATAGTCTCATTTGCCATGTACATGTATATATAGTATGCAGTGAAGTGAAAAGTTTCAAGTAACTTTAACACGTGAAAGTAGTTCGAGATACATGTGTATATGATCACAGTCAATGTGCAGAATCTTTCACTCAATTTATTTATTTTATTTATTGGTGTTTAGGGTCACATATTTCTGCACAATGGCTAACCATGACCATGACTGTTTTACGGGTGAAGGAAGCTGGAGTACCCGGAGAGAACCACCGAGCAACTGTCAGCTCCCCAACATACCAACTCCACACAAGCAGGGTTAGCATTGGTTGAAGACAGGTGCACTATCGAAGTGCAGTACGCCTTAGGACACAACGGCATTGTGCCCCATGTGGGCAATTGGGGTGAAGTGTCTTACCCAAGAACACAACGCGTTTGCCGCAGGTGGGATTCGAACAGAGGACCTCTCGGCTTGCAGCCTGCACCTCAACCAACTGAGCCACCGCGCCCCTCTTTCACTCAATCATGAACCATGTGAATGCTGAAAAAAAATCTTGGAAGTAAGCAGGCAACATGATCAATACGAATAGTATGAGTGAAAATCAGATGCAGCATAACCACAAACTAAGTATCTCACTACTTCTATGTTGATAACAGCAGAATCTGACATCAGTTCCTGGAAAGCTCTGTAAGAGCTTTCCAGAATCTGATGTCAGATTCTGGTATTATCAACATAGAAGAAGCAGAACACATAGTTTCTAGTTGTTATGCTGCAACTTGTACTGTAAATTGTAAGATTAGCAATACAGCGTAGTGCAACCCACATGGTTTGATTCCTTGTGTAACCTGTAAGTTGTACAATTTCTGCCACCACAAGGCTTTCTGAAGAGTCACTACTCTTGGACTCCTGTCAGAGACAGACATATCTACAGTTACACTTGAGTACTTGAGGGCCAGAGATATTTAATTTGGATGGATATCTAAAAATTTGGACATCGTCTTCCCAACCTTTAATGTGACTATGATGGCATGTGTCTTATTTGGTGACATAGATGATTTTTAGATGACTAAAAAACTTCTGTTATGTGGCTAACCACAAAACAGAAATTAGCCACATAAATATCCATTTTTGCCAAATCCTAGCCACACAAGTACAGATGAATGGTTGGATGGATGGACGGGCTGTTGAATAGACGTACAGGACATTGAAAATAAAAAAAATTAAAATATCAGACATAAACCATTTAATGTTTATTTTTTTAAGTTTGCATTGGTTATAAAACTAGAGGCTCTAAAGCACCTGTAATCGCTCACCTGCAACTACATATAAAATGTGATTTCCCATAGGGTTTCCATGGTAACTATGAGCTGCAATTGTGGCCATGTTTGCAACATTACATCCACATTACATGAGGATCATTGGTAGGTGTCCCAGTCCTTAATCATGTAAAGTTTCAAAACATTTGACTTTGTAGTTTTAGAGGGGAAGATTTTTGCAAAATCCATCCATCAGAATCAGAGAATGTCTCTGGTGGTCATATTTTCCAACCAACGGGAATAAAAGAGGAATGTTTGTAGAGGGCCTCCTATAGACCATTTCTACGAAGTTTGGTTCACATTAGCTCAGTTGTTCCAGAGAAGAAGATGAAAATGTGATTTCCCATAGAGATTCTATAGTAACTATAAGCAGCAATTGGGGCCATGTTTGCAACACGATCAACATTAAATGAGGAGATTTGGTAGAGGATGTCCCTGCCATCAACTATGCAAAGTTTCAAAACATTTGGCCCTGTGGTTTCCAAGGAAAGATTTTTCAAAATCCACCAATCAGAATCAAAAAATGCTTCTGGCAGCCTTGTTTTTCAATGCACAGTAACAAAAATGAGGAGCATTTGTAGAGAACCTCCCATAGACTATCCCTGCCAGGTTTGGTTCATGTCGGCTCAGAAGTTCCAGAGAAGAAAATGTGATTTCCCATAGGGTTTCTATAGTAACTATAAGCCGCAATTGTGGCCATGTTTACAACCCAATCAACATTAAATGAGGACCGGTGGTGGAGAGGGTACCAGTCATCAACCATGCAAGTTTCAAAACATTTAGCAATGTCATTTTAAACCCATGAGAACAAAATGAGGATCATTTGTAGAGGACCTCCCATAGACTATCCTTGCCAGGTTTGTTTTCACGTCAGCTCAGTAGTTCCAGAGAAGAAGATGAAAATGTGATTTCCCATAGGGTTCCTATAGTAACTATAAGCCACAATTGTGGCCATGTTTGCAATCTGATCAACATTAAATGAGGGTCGGTGGTAGAGGGGGTCCCAGTTATCATTTATGTGAAGTATCAAAACATTTGGCCTGGCAGTTTCAGAGGAGAAGATTTTTGAAAATCCACCAATCAGAATCAAAGAATGCCTCTGGCGGCCACGTTTTTCAACCCACGGGAACAAAATGAGGATGTTTTGTAGAGGACCTCCCATAGAGAGCATTCCTGCCAAGTTCGGTTCACATCGGCTCAGTAGTTCCAGAGAAGAAGATGAAAATGTGATTTCCCATAGGGTTTCTATAGTAACTATAAGCCACAATTGTGGCCATGTTTACAACCCGATCAACATTAAATGAGGATCGGTGGTAGAGGGTCTCCCAGTCATCATTTATGAGAAGTATCAAAACATTTGGCCTGGCAGTTCAGAGGAGAAGATTTTAGAAAATCCATCAACCAGAATTAAAGAACGCCTCTGGCGGCCATGTTTTTCAACCCACGGGGACAAAATGAGGATCATTTGTAGAGGACCTCAGCGAGACCATTCCTGCCAAGTTTGGTTCACACCGGCTCAGCGGTTACAGAGAAGAAGATGAAAATGTGAAAAGTTTACGGATGCCGGATGACGACGGATGCCAAGTGATGAGAAAAGCTCACATGGCCTTTTAGGCCAGGTGAGCTAAAAAGAGCATGAGGCTGTTAAAAGGACCACGTGGGAGGGCCCAAGAAATAGATTTTTTACTTTTCTAGGCCTTACCAATATTTATTTTTTTATTTACTGGTGTTTGAATTCAACTTCAGCATCTATCGCTCTATCAAAATTTCAACACACTTTGAAGGTCTTTTCAAAAGAATTTGCAAGTAAATCACAGGAAATTTCCCTATTTATTATTTATTTCTTGGTGTTTAACGTCACATATTTCTGCACAATGGCTAATCATGACCACGACAGTTTTGAGAGTGGAGGAAGCTGGAGTACCTGGAGAGAACCACCGAGCAATGGTGAGCAACTGTCAACTCCACAACATACTAACTCCACACAAGCAGGGTTAGCACAGACTGAAGAAAAGTGTAGGCCTTAGTACACAATGACACCTTGTCCCCCCCCCATTGTGAAGTGCCTTGCCCAAGGGCACAATGCGGTTGCCGCATGTGGGATTCAAACCGAGGACCTCTCGCTTTGCAGCCTGCACCTCTACCTACTGAGCCACCATGCCCCAGAAAATTTCTCTAAAATCAATTTTATCTTCTCTGTGCACATACATAAAGATCAAGCCAAAAGACCTCTTGGTTGCACCTATTGGCTCATCAGCAAACCCACACAGACAAGCAAACAGTTGATGAGGTGATCTTGAAGAAAAATTACTTACACCAGATCTTTCATCAATGATTTTCAGTCCCTCCATTGAAACATTTATCAATATCCTCTGTTTGTGTTGACCAGATACTTTAACAGACACTTTGAGGCGCAAAATTTTCTCTTGGCACAACTTATCCCCTCTAGCCTCTTCTATGTCATCAACACCAATGAGCTTAGCTCGAAAATTCATTCCACGTCCTTCAAACCTGGAGGCATCATTTCTTACTGCAAATTAGAAAATACAACATAAAAATTCATGAAAATTTACTGTTACCTTTTTTCATTAACCCTTTACCTAACGTGAAAAGCAGACGACACTTGCAAAAATAATTCTTGAATAACTAATTTTTTTCATTTTTTGTCTCAAAAACATAGGTTATGACCCCTCGTTGGAACGAGCTCGACGAGCTCATTCCAACGAGGGGTCATAACCTATGTTTTTGAGACAAAAAATGAAAAAAATAATGAAAATTAATTGGCGATTTTTGAGAATAGTGCTGGCCGGTTTTGGCCGTTATGTTGGGTAAAGGGTTAAAGTATTCCCATCTATATAGATTAGATACAGCAGACTTATTTACATATAGGCCTAAAAATCTGTTTCTCAGGCACTCCTGCATGGTCTTTTTGGCTGCCGTATGCACTTTTTTAGAACCAATGCAAACATAAAAAATTAAATGGTTTATGGCTGATATTTTACCCAAGTTAATAAAATTGATAAATTTGTCCCTTGAGTGCAAGAAGGCTTTGCAATGCTTTAGCACTGCAAGTCTTCATGCACTTAAGGGACGAAATTCACCAGCATATATGCTCTTCTGTAGATTATGAGGCCCAAAACATACAAACAAACAAAGAACCTAAACTTTTGATGGCCAAGAAATAATGACAAAAATAAAAAATAAAATAAAAAAAACACCCGCCCGCATGCAATTTTACAAAATATGGCCTGAGAAAAAGAAAATCTACTTTGTGGGGCCATTTGGGCATTTTTTTTTTTAAAAGTGGATATTTATTGCCCATCATGTTTTTCTCTAGAAAAAAAACCCTACACAAGAAAATTTATAAGCTTTCAACCACACATCAGGATGAGGTTGACTCGGTAGAGGTCACAGATCTACACCTTCATGCTATTATGGTGGTTTAATAAATGGATATACCTCTTAATGATATGTCATGTTTTTCACCCATCAAATCCGGATTACTGGATCACACTGAGTGGTTTTCTGATTCTACATCAGATGACTGGTCTTAGAACGAGGACGGCACAGGAAAATGCGAGTCCACACAGGTTACCAACCGTTTGTAGGTATGCTTCGTTTGTGTAAATAAAGACTACTGAATAATGTGAGTTTCTAATATTGTTCTTAACCAATTTTATATTGATTTCTCAAGTGAAGGGTGAATTTTGTAGTGGCATCTAATAAACAGATCATTCTGACAATAAAATAATCTGGTTTGTCGCATTCCATCTCATTGATGAGGTCAGATCACCAGATCACACTCGATGCCTTTAGCAGCTCATGTGATGTGGTGGTCTGACCTCATCTATTCGACGGAATACGACAAAACCAGATCACTTTACTGTCATAATAATCTCTATTTACAGGTGTGTTATACGATGAAAAAGGGCAACAAGTGCATGGCAAAATTTCCAATTTTCACAGATTTTCAGGAGAAAATTGATCCCACTATTACATATTCCATAATGGTTTGATTGTTTCTGACCATTTTGCATCAAGTGTGGTGTCTCTGAACTGCAAACTCAGAATCCTCGGCAAACTTATACGGTCCGAGTCTAGGGTGGGCTCAAAACATTTGTCCTACAAGGGAGTGTCACTATTCTTACAAAGAATTAACCCTTTATCCAAAGTTACGCCGAAAATCGGCCAGCACTGTTCACCATTCAATTTTCATTATATTTCCATTTTTTGTCTCAAAAACAGTTTATGCCCCCCCACTGGAGCTTGTTCCAATAGGGGTTGATAAGTTATGTTTTTGACTCAAAAAATGGTCAAACTTGATGATACATTAACTATAATTTTTCTGATAATGATTTTTATTACCTGGTAAACTCATGCGTGAACATCACTACCCACATGTGGATTATGACAGTCCATGGAAACTGTACTGTATTTTAATAATGCTTTGTTGCCAACACGTGCATATAAATAAACATCAATCAAAAAAGATATAGAAAGAACGGCATTCACCTTTGAACTGTCATTTTTTACAGCACAAGATCGATTTGGGTGTAGGGATAATATTAAACAAGAAGCCGAAGGCTTCGAGCTCAATATTATCCTTCTGCCAAAATCAATCGAGTGCGGTAAAAATGAGAGTTTGAATGCGTATTCTGTGCTATATTTATTGCACACCTTGTTTACTAAATGAAAGTGTCAATGACACTGTAGCTTAACCTGACTGTTGATGAAAAGGATAATGTTCAATGTTTATGAAAGGATTATGAAATAAGACAAGAATTGTGATAATTGGGAATATGTTAATTTCTGTCCGCTGTATGCTATGTTTTCAATAAAAATAATTTGAGGTGTAGACTGTACTAAAGAATTGATGGGTGGGTTAATGTGGCCCTCACAGTTAATGTATGTGGCCCTCACAGCTAATGAATGTCAACCAAAGTTACAGTGAAATTATTCCAAAATGAGTCATCCTATCAAGGTACAATGAAATCACTTGATAAATATGGCCTGTAGATTGTGCTAAAGGTTTTTGGGCTTCAAGCCTGTGTAGCAATCACAGATGACTGATCGCAACCAAAAAGGGACATCCTCATCTAGACATCATACAGAGTCATCCTACCAAGTTACATTGAAATCCCTCTATATTAAATATGACCTGTAGATTGCACTAAAAGTTTTTGGGTTTTGGGCTTGGGCAGCCATCACAGTTGACAGATCATGACCAAAAGGGGACATTCTCATCTAGATATTATACAGAGTCATCCTACCAAGTTACGATGAAATCCCTTCATAAATACGACCTGTAGACTGTGCTAAAGGTTTTCGGGTTTTGGGCTCTGGCAGTCGTCATGGCTGACAGATCACAACCAAATGGGGAAGTTCTCATCTAGATATTATACAGAGTCATCCTATCAAATTACAATGAAATCCCTCCATATTAAATATGACCTATAGACTGTGCTAAAAGTTTTTGGGTTTCAGACTTGGGCAGCCATCATGGTTGACAGATCATGACTAAAAGGGGACGTTCTCATCTAGATATTATACGCAGTCATCCTACCAAGTTACCATAAAATCCCTTCATAAATACAATCTGTAGACTGTGCTAAAAGTTTTTGGGTTTTGGGCTTGGGCAGCCATCACAGTTGACCAAATCGCGACCAAAAGGGCACATCCTCATCTAGACATAACCTCAAACCTGCATATGAAATTTCGAGATGACCGGTCAAGAACTATGGGGGGTAGCTTGTGCTAAAGGAAAATGTGAACAGACTCACAGACTAACAGACTTCTGCACGCGTGATAGCAATAGCTTATCTTGACTTTGTCAAGTTAAGCTAAAAATTATTTAGCAATTTTGGCAAAGGAACAATATTTGAACTCGAAGCCTCTCCAAACGTAAAAAAAATAGTTAAATAGTCCACGCAAGTGATCCATATTGTTCAAGGACAATATAAAAATATTTATTGTTCGGTTCGGTTTTTGCAGATGGTGATTTTGATGATGCTATCCCATACAGTGGGCCAATTTATTCTCTGGGTACTTCTTTCTGTATAGTTTTGAGACCCTGATTCAGATTAAGGTTCACAGAAGGTAAATTTAGTGGGTAGCATCACTACATTTACCCTCTGGGCCTCATTTTGCAGATGATAGTCTGCTTATTTTCTGGCTTGAAAATGAGGAATTGCCCAAGAACCCAAACCTCTTCTTTGCCTTATGAGAGCTGTGTACTTAACTGTTCATTTTCACTTTCTTTGTGATTTGTTGTTTGGTTGCAGATGTTGTAGAATTTTCTTGAACTGTTTCTGTGACGGTGGTCTTCGTTTCCTCAGCTTTCTCTGTTTCATTTGTTGAGCCATCTTGTAGCTTTTCCTGACTTGACATTACTTCAGTTGTGCTTGTATTACTGCCACCAGAGTTGTTGACTGCATCTAAATTTTCTTGATGAACCCTCAATCTAGCCTATAAAAAAAAGAATTGATCTTTATTCACATGCTGTTGACCAGAAACTTTCTCTCAAGAGTCATCTTTTAGGAGGACTTCAACTACTAACTCTACACATAGTAAAGTCAAAGGAAACTGATTAATTAAATGACAGAAGATTGACAGATTAATTAACTCAATGCTTTGTTTAGTGTCAATATTACTTACTCTAAGTTCTTATCAATAAAATTGTTCTTGTTCAAAACCCGAGAAATTTTATGTCAGTAACATATGCCACTTTTACAATCACAATGTGCCAGTCATATTAGATAAACATGTAACATACATACAAACACATATACTACAGTAAATCCAATATCATCCGCTTCATTAATGATTACCAATAAATTATTTTCAAAAACTGTAATAGGATTAAGTAATAGCTTACTGTCAAAAATGCCATGACCTGATTTTACAAAAATCCAATGGCAGGATTGCAGATCTACAAGCCAAGTTGTGATAGTTAACTTGGTAGAGTGCTGGAAGCCCATATTTGGGCTTTATTCTGAAGTGCACATTTGGAATCTTAAACATTTAAACAATTCATATTCTGTGGATGAGCTTCATAAATATTATCTTTGAAGTGAAATTATTTAGCTCCCATGTGGGGGCACAGATGTACTGCACTTCAATGGAGCACTTGTCTTCAACCAATGCCAACCCTGCTTGTGTGGAGTTAGTATGTTGGGAGCCTGACAGCTGCTCACCATTGCACGGTGGTTCTCTCCAGATACTCTGGCTTCCTCCACCTGCAAAACTGTCTGACACAAGGTGAACCTGGCTGTCAAAAGTGTTGTTAACCCTAATAATTCAATAAATAAATAAATAAATAATCTGTGTAGCGTTGTCTTGTTATAATTTATGGGAGAGTGCCCCAAGGCACTCTCCCATAAATTGAAACAAGGCAAAGATATGTGGAAAAACTTTGACAACCAAAAATAATATATTACTTTACCAGGTAACCAATCCTAAACTTTTGAATAACAATACACACTACAAAACTGATGTGAATTTTAACGCTTTGCCTAATGAATCGCCCACATCTCGTTTCACTCGTTCCATTGAGGGGTCACATGATATGGTTTTGTTGATTTTTTTTTTTAAATTAAAAAAAAATGATAATCAAAACAAGAGACTCCAGGGGCCTCAGTTGCACACCTGACAAAGTTGTTTAACCCTTTACCCAACAAATCGCCTGCATCCGCCCGCGTAATATGCAAATTCAGCAGTTGAAAAAATATTATTTTTCCAAAAATTTCAATAAAACCATATCATGTGACCCCTCATTGGAACGAGCTCATCGAGCTCATTCCAACGAGGGGTCACATGATATGGTTTTGTTGAAATTTTTTGAAAAATTTGAAAAAATTATATTTAAAATAATCAATTTTGATATCGTCTACGTTGGGTAAAGGGTTAAAAAAAAAAGATTTAATTAGCATCTATGGCTAGTTAACACTACAGAGGAAATAAGTCATTTAATTATTTATTACTCTGTTGTCCATGTCAGAGGATTTTTTCTAGTATTTGGGATGCTACCCAAAACATAATGCCCAGAATTATTTATTTATTTATTGGTGTTTAGGTCACATATTTCTGCACAATGGCTAATCATGACCACGACAGTTTTACGGGTGGAGGAAGCCGGAGTACCCGGAGAGAACCACCGAGCAACTGCCAGCTCCCCAACATACTAACTCCACACAAGCAGGGTTAGCATTGGTTGAAGACAGGTGTATCATCGACGTGCAGTACGCCTTAGTGCACAGCGTCACTGTGCCCCCACATGGGCAATGGGGGTGAAGTGTCTTGCCCAAGGACACAATGCAGTTGCCGCAGGTAGGATTCGAACCGAGGACCTCTCGGCTTGCAGCCTGCACCTCTACCTACTGAGCCACCACGCCCCCAATGCCCAGAATTCCAGTAATGCAAAACTAGGGACCCCAAATATCAGCCTACAGACTTAACAAACTTGAATCTGACCCCTCCCCCTCCATCCCAAGAATGCTGAATACCAAATATCAATACATTCTGAATGATGGATCTGCAGAAGGAGATTTTAATAGTATTCATCACGGTCATGATTAGCCATTGTGCATAAATATGTGACCTCAAACATCAATAAATAAATAAATAAATAATAGTATTCATCATGTTACACTAAGTTACAATTTGGGCCCCATAGGCAGCCCAAATATTAACCTTGGGACTTTTTGAACAAACTTGAAAATTCCCTCCTTGAAGATGTTGTACACCTTATATCAAAAGATTCTGACTGGTGGTTTGAGAATATGTCCAATATAGCAATAAGTTCAAATTTGGGCCCCAATAGCAAACACAAATATCAACCTGGGATATTATTTGAACAAATCGAATCTGACCCCTTTAAGGATGCTGTATATCAAATATCAAAATATTCTGACTAGTGTATCTCCAGAAGCAGAATTTTAAAGATGAGTCCATATATTGGTCTAAGTTAAAATTCAGGCTCCAATAGGGAGCCCAAATATTAACCCAATGACTTGATTTATACAAACTTGAATTTGACTCTTCTAAGGATCATATGCACCATATATAAAAAGATTCTGACTGGGAGTTCAAGAGAAGATTTTTAAAAAATTATTCCTTATACTGCACAAAGATAAAATTTGGGCTCTAATAGAGAGCCCAATTACTAACTTACGGACATGATTTGAAGAAATTTGAATTTGACTCCTGTAAGGATTGTGTTTACCATATATCAAAAGCTTCTGACTCGTGGTTCTGGAGAAGATGAGTTTTAAAGATTATTTCTCATATTGGATCAAGGTAAAATTTGGTCTCCAAAAGCTCAAATATTAACCCAGTGACTTGGTTTGAAGAAAATTAAATCTGTCCCCTGTAACGATGTTGTGCACCGAATATCAAAAAATTCTCACTGGTGGTTCTGGAGAAGATTCTTCAATGAGTACTTCTGAAAATGCACCAAGTTAGATCTGAGGTTCCTAAGGATCTGTATACCAAATATCAAAAGATTCTGACTGGTGGATCAGAAGAAGATTTTTAAAGATTATTCCTCACATTGCACTCCATAGGGAGCCCAAATATTAACTGAGGGACTTGATTTGAACAAACTTAAATCTGACTCCAGTAACAAGGTTGTACACCAAATATCAAAAAACTCTTGATTGGTGCTTCTGGAGCAGATTCAATGAAGGATACTTCTCAAATTACACTAGGTTAATATTTGGACTCCTATATTAAGCCCAAAGATAAACCAAGGGCCTTAATTTTAACAAACTTGTATCAGACCCCCCCCCCCCCCCACCCCACACACACACACACACACTCACTCCCACCACTTACAAAGGCTATACACCACATATCAAAAGATTCTGGTCCGTGGTTCGCAGATTTTTTTAATTTTTGTAATCCTAAGGATGCTTCATACTAAATAACAGTTCTCTATTTTATGCAGTTTGGGAAATACGATTGTTGGAAAATATTTCCATTTTTTGCTCTTGGGGTTCCCATGTGGATGCGAGAAATTGTTTTTTGCATAAATCAAGTACTTATGACTCAATAAAACTGCAGACCAAATTTGGTTTAAACCAGCTCATTAGTCCAGAAAATAACAATTTTTAGCGGTACAAAAAAGTTTGTCCCTCTCATTACAAAGGCAAATGCTGCTCTGTGAACTTTGTTTGAACAAACTTTATTCTGCACCTCAAAAAGAAGCTCAGCACCAAATATCAAGTCAATGTACCCATTGGTTCATGAGAAGATTTTTTTTAAATTTGGGAGCATTTTCTCAAATAGATGGATGGATAGATGATGGACAGACAAACAATGGATGTACAATGGATAGATGGATGACAGACGTGAGTGATCACAATAGCTTACTCTGACTTTCAGTCAGGTGAGCTAACAACACAGACTCAACAGTTGATGTGATTCTTAACCCTGTATCTGATGAATCGACAACATGCACCTATTTAATTTACAAACTGAGCAACTGAAAAAAAAATTAAAAAACATTTCAACAAAACCATATTAAAATAACAAATTTTGATATATTGTGCATTGGGTAAAGGGTTAAGCAGTATTTCTTGACAGAACTGTTTATTCGTGTTTAAGGTCACTTTTAGCACCTATGACTACATCAAGACTGAACAACTAGTATAAAGTCACTTTTAGTTAATCGTTTATACCTACTCTGCTAACTTTTGATGACAATATATTCCCAGGATCCCATGGAGATCACTGTTGTTGCCCGAACACTAGTTCTAATTCATATTAACATTACTATGACCCGTGACCCAATGGCAACAGGTTCTATAATTGAAAAGGTTCGCTACTTCCTGTATATGAATATCTTCTACGAATCTGGTTTAGCTGTAAACTAATGTTATGACCCAGAAATCCCTAGCTGCTCTTTTTAAAGTTTATTGGTGTGTTCTGCACAATGGCTAATTGTGACTAGGGCTGCACGGTATATCGATAAACCGATATATACCGGTATTCAAACGAATATCGATTGAATACCGGTGTAATTACAAAAATATTGGTTTATCGTCATTATTTATTTACCCACAATTTAATTTTCAAGACGTCTTGAGTTTTTTAACTGTAGCCCCGAATGAATAATATTATCCTGCATCCAAGGAATCGTCTGCTTGTGCCCTCGTAACATACAAATTCAGCAGTTGAAAAAATAATTTTAAAAAAAAATTTCAACAAAACTATTTCATGTGACCCCTCATTGGAACGAGCTCGTTGAGCTCGTTCCAATAAGGGGGGTCACGTGATATAGTTTTGTTGAAATTTTTGGGGAAAATCTGATAAATTAATTTTGAAAATAATAAATTTTGATATGTCGTCTGCACTGGGTAAAGGTTTTTTGAACCGCATCATCAAGGCATGCCAATTCATTCCGACTGTGATGCTTCGAGTCTCGACTGTGGTACTTGTGTTCATATATCTGAACAGTTTTCGATATACCGGTATACCGCGGTATTTTTTTGAATACCGATACCGGTATTCAATTTTGAATATCGTGCAGCCCTAATTGTGACCGCAACATGGTAATAAAGTCAAGTACAGCCATCATCTATACTTAGGTTGCCCATTTTGAAAGACTTTCACCCATGGATTGGTGACTGGGTCCTAATTTAGCAGTAAAGCAGAGCCTACTTAACACAGTAAACAAGCACTACTTCACTTTCTAGGGTTCCAATGGAAAGGCTCTTTTTAATAATAGTGAGCTTGACCTTCAATGAAATGTCCGAAAGTCAAAAACATTCTTCTGCCACAGAAATTTTGTAATGAAAGTTAACACTCTACCTAAGAAATCACCCAATTGAGCCCAGATAATTTGCAAACTGAGTAGCTGAAAACAAACAAAATATTTTTAAAATTTCAACAAAATCATATGACCCCTTAATTGGAAGGAGCTCTCTGAGCCCATTCCAATGAGGTGTCACATATGGTTTTGTTGAAATTCTTTTTAAATTGTAAACAAAATTTTTTAAAATAACAATTTTCACATTGTGTGCGTTGTGACAAGAACTGACCTCATAGGTGAACTTAAAAATTAAGAGTTCTTCTTCAACATATTCAAATACTTTCTGCAAGTTTCGTTCAACTGTAGGAAAAAGAACACTGAATCGAAAGTTCATAAATTATTGAAAAATTGAAACCAAATCACGGAAAAAACAAACGATAATACCCTTCAATGTTCTCAAACTTATTTTCCGAGGGTAAGGATTCTGCAGCACTGTGTAGAAAATAGGGATGGGCAGTATTGAAATTTTAAGTTCGGAATTGGTTTCGATATTTTTAGGGGGGATAGACTGTGGTATCAGTTTGGTATTCAATATCTGACTTGACGGAGTTTTACTCTTCTTACCAAAGGGGAATTCACAACGGGAAAATACAGAATAAGTTGTTCTTGTATCTTTCTACCAGAGCACAACGAATGCCACTGAACTCAACATTGACATTTCTTTGCCAACACAAATCATATATCTACAGTAATTTTATGACTTGTTTCAAACACACCTTAACCTTTAAAGGCGAAGGCTTTTGCTATCTTATGCTTAACATGCCATCATTACATGTATAAGGTCCTACTTAAATAGACAAAAATCACCTGAGCAGTGATTTCTGGTCAAGCCTTGGCTGCCTGTTAAGGCAGCCAAGACTTGACTAGAAATCACTGCTAAGCAACTGGACATGTACAGGTTGTAGTCAAGGGGGAATTCAGAACAATTGCCCATACTTTTAAGGGTTAACAAAACTGAAAAGAAAATCAGTCACTTCTTTCATGCAATTTCAGCTCCTATGAAGTCTCAACAAGGTCTTAATTGTAAATGTAGGACAATTTGAAAATACAGATGATTTTGATACACAATAATTGGTGCGGTTCAGTTTTTTCTGTATCCTCATGATATTGGTAGGGAGCGCAGTAGCTGAGGTACACTGTTGGACTTTTGTGCTAGAGGTCCCGAGTTCGATCCCCGTCTGCGATGGCCCACGTTTTGTCCCTGGGCAAGGCACTTTATCCCGGTTGCCTACATGGGGGCATGATGATGTCGTGCACTAAAGCGTACTGCAAGTCGATGGTGCACATGTCTTCAACTGCTGTAACCCTGCTTGAGCGGAGCTTGAACAAAGTTAGAATGTTGAGGAGCTGTCAGTTGCTCGTCAATGCTCGGTGGTTCTCTTCAGGTACTCCGGCTTCCTCCACCCGTAAAGCTGTCACGGTCACGATGAGCCATTGTGCATAAGTATGTAACCTTAAACACCAATAAAGGGCTAGACACTTCACCCCCATTGCCCATGTGGGGGGACGATGACGCTGTGTACTAAGGCGTACTGCACGTCGATGATGCACCTGTCTTCAACCAATGCTAACCCTGCTTGTGTGGAGTTGGTATGTTGGGGAGCTGACAGTTGCTCGCCGTTGTTGGTGGTTCTCTCCGGGTACTCCGGCTTCCTCCACCCGTAAAACTGTCACAGTCATGGTTAGCCATTGTGCAGAAATATGTGACCTTAAACATCAATAAATAAATAAACAAGAGACCCCAAGGGGCCTGAGGGCGCTCACCTGACATGGTAGCCTAAATATCAACCCAGAGAATTGATTTCAACAAGTTGCATCTGCTCCTCCTAAGAAAAGCTTATACCAAATATCCAAAGATTCTGACCAGTGGATCTAAAAAAAAGAAGATTTTTAAAGAATATTCCTCATATTGAACTAAATTATAATTCAGGCTCCCACAGGGAGCCCATATATGAACCCAGAGACTTGGCTTTAACAAACTTGAATCTCAACCCCCTAAGGATGCTGCACACCAAATATCAAAACATTCCGACTGCTGGATCTGAAGAAGAAGACTTTTAAAGAAAATTCCTCATTTTGAACTAAGTTACAATTCGAGCTCCCACAGTGAGTCCAAATATGGACCTAGGGACATGGCTTGAACAAACTTGAAACTCACCCCCTAAGGATGCTGCATACCAAATATCAAAACATTCCGACTGCTGGATCTGAAGAAGATTTTTAAAGAAAATTCCTCATATTGAACTAAGTTATAATTCGGGCTACCACAGTGAGCCCAAATATGAACCCAGGGACTTGGCTTGAACAAACTTGAATCTCACCCCCCTAAGCATGGTGCATACCCAATATCAGAAGATTCTGCTTGCTGGATCTTGAGAAGAAGATTTTCAAAGAAATTTGCCTGAAATGCACTAAGTTCAAATTTGGGCTCCTATACTGAGCCCAAATATACACCCAGGGGGCTGATTTGAACAAACTTGAATCAGATCCACCCCACAATGTTGCATGCCAAATATCAAAAGATTCTGCCTGCTGGATCTGGAGAAGAAGATTTTTTAAGAAATTTGCCTGAAATGCACTAAGTTCAAATTTGGGCTCCTATACTGAGCCCAAATATAAACCCAGGGGGGCCAATTTGAACAAACTTGAATCAGATCCACCCCACAAAGTTGCCTACCAAATATGAAAAGATTCTGCCTGCTGGATCTGGAGAAGAAGATTTTTTAAGAAATTTGCCTGAAATGCACTAAGTTCGAATTCGAGCTTCTATAGTGAGCACAAATATGAATCTAGGAAGCCGATTTGAACAAACTTGAATCAGATCCACCCCACAATGTTGCATACCAAATATCAAAATATTCTGCCTGCTGGATCTGGAGAAGAAGATTTTTTAAGAAATTTGCCTGAAATGCACTAAGTTCAAATTTGGGCTCCTATACTGAGCCTAAATATAAATCCAGGGGGCCGATTTGAACAAACTTGAATCAGATCCACCCCACAATGTTGCTTAACAAATATCAAAAGATTCTGCCTGCTGGATCTGTAGAAGATTTTTCAAGAAATTTGCCTGAAATGCACTCAGTTCGAATTCGAGCTTCTATAGTGAGCCCAAATATGAATCTAGGGAGCCGATTTGAACAAACTTGAATCAGATCCACCCCGCAATGTTGCATACCAAATATGAAAAGATTCTGCCTGCTGGATCTGGAGAAGAAGATTTTTGAGAAATTTGCCCGAAATGCACTAAGTTCGAATTCGAGCTTCTATAGTGAGCCCAAATATGAACCCAGGGGGCCGATTGGAACAAACTTGAATCAGATCCACCCTACAATGTTGCATACCGAATATCAAAAGATTCTGCCCGCTGGATCTGGAGAAGAAGATTTTTTAATGTTTTTCCCATTGCCTAGAGTGTTAAAAAGTGCTGACTCAGCACTTTTTCAAAGTCCTGAAAAAAGTACCTTGTGATCAAACCGATAGGGATTTTTTTTAACCATTCTATTCTACTGGATAAAAGTAAGCTTTATACAAAATAAGAACTCTCTGTGCCGTGTAGTTTTGGAGATATGGTAGTTTTAAGGTTTTTCCTATTTTTAGCTCCCGAGGTTCCCACGGAGCAATGAGAAAATTTTTTTTTGCATCAATCAACTACTTATGACCCATTATCATCTCATATCAAATTTGGTTCAAATCGACCTCACGGTTCAGAAAATAGAAATTTTAGGCGTGGCCAAAATTTTTGCCCCTCCCATAACGAAGGCAAATAATGCCCGACAAACTTCTCTTGAACAAAATTGATTCTAAACCTCAAAAGGACTCTGTATACCACATATCAAGTCTCTGCTACTGGTGGTTCATTAGAAGAAGATTTTCAAAAAAATTGGCCATTTTTTCCCCACACCTCTGCTCAATATGAACCGAAACCTAATTTGGATAAAAATCAAAATGCCCCTATATAACCACCACTTACATGAAATTTAATTAAAATGTGGCCAGTGGTTTAGGAGAAAGAGGCTCAAACACCACCTTCACGCAGGACGACGGACGGACGATGGACGAAGAGTGATAAGAAAAGCTCACCCTGACTTTCAGTCAGGTGAGCTAATAAATAAACACCAATAAATATATATAAATAATGATATCGGTACGAGTTCGTTTTTTTCTGAGTATTGCCCATCTCTAGTAGAGAAAGTGGAAAGATAATTTTAATTGGATCGCCATTGTGATAACAGTAGAGATGGGCGGTATTGGAATTTTAAGTTTGGTATCGGGTTCGGTATATTTTGGGGGGTATACCTCATATTAATTCAGTATTTGGTATCTGGCTCGACTGAGATTAGTACCAAAGTGAAATCCACACAAGGAAAATACAGAATAAGTTGTTCTTGTAGCTTTCTACTCCAGTACCCTAAGTCACCACTGCCAATGCACACAACACTGGCATTATTCTGCCAACATAAATTGTATCTACAGTAATTTTGTGACTTGTTCCAAACCCACCTTTTACCTTCAAAGGGTATTTAATTAACATGCCATCATTAGGAGGTCCTGGTGACAATAGATAAATAACCTAAGCAGTGAATTCTAGTCAAGTCTTGGCTGCCTGTTAAGGCAGCCAAGACTTGACTAGATATCACTGCTAAGAAATTGGCCCATAAAGGTTAACAAAACTGAAATGAAAATCAGTCACTTCTTTCATGACAAGGAATGCTTCAACTACTGTCAGGCCTCAACAAGGCCTAACAAATAGCAAATGTTGGAAAATTTGAAAATACAGTTGAAAATACAGTTGGTTTTTGGTATTTAGTGATAGATTCGGTTTGGTTTTTCGGTATCCCCATGATATCGGTAGCATAGGTAGGTCTATTACCCATCTCTAGATCACAGTACTTTAACCCTTCACCTAACATGAAAAGCAGACAACACTTGCAAATAAAATTATTGAATAACTAATTTTTATCTTTTTTTGCTTCAAATACACAGCTTCTGATCCCTCATTGGAACGAGCATGTTCAGCTCATTCCAATTAGGGGTCATAAGCTATGTTTTTGTGGCAAGAAATGAAATAAATAATGAAAATTGAATGGCAATTCTTGTGAATAGTGCTGGCTGGTTTTGACCGTTACGTTAGGTAAAGGCAAGCCAGCAAATAAGCAGCCTGTCATGGTCACTGACAGGCACAATTTGCATGTTTGACAGGCACCAATTCAATTGTGCCTGTCATAATGACCAGTACAATTTATTAGAACTAAGTAGAAGTCGGGTTCAATTTGTGTAGAATTTAACAGAACCAAATTCTTGACTTATTATCAGTTATTGGAAAGCTCATATATTTGAGTTATCTGAGTTCAAGTTATCAAGTGCCGACTGTGTTTAAACATTATGACAGGTACAAAGTCTTCGATGACTGGCACAAAACTGTTGGTACCTGTCACAATGACAGGCACCAAATAAATTATTATTTGCAGGCTTGGGTAAAGGGTTTACTACCACTCTGGAAAAAACAAACTACAACAAAGTATAAAGTGACAGTCCTCAACATTCTTGACAGGGAAGGGTTATGAGATTGACAAACTAAAAATGCAAGATATAATACCCATTTAAACTTAGGTGATACACTGTCGATTAAGTTTTCTCCATCTTCCATAATGAATTTTGTAATTGTTGAAACCAAGTTCACTAAGGCAAAAATATTTTATTCCCAATAGAATATACAACTGATGGTTACATTGGAACAACAACCTTATACATAAAACCTCAGTTAGAAGTTAAGTAATAAGAGATGCTAGATACAGTTAAACACAAAATTAATGTTTTTGACGAACACAAAATATGCTTCTCATTTAACAAGAGGATTGAGGATTCAAATCAGTTATTATGTTTTTAAAATTGATATCTGAAAGAAAGAATACAGATTTGAAATGGTGCTTGAGTTCAATTTTATAGAGGATTGTTTTACATTTGAAAAAATAGTTCTGGAGTTTCATTACAACTGCAGGTTCATAACACCTACACTAATTTTATCACAGAATATTTGGTATGAATTACAACCAATAAGACATAAAGATTATAACTAAACCTTACACTGCCAATGGTAAAATCTCATAAAAGGAAAATCTCATGTTATTCTCTTTCCTTTCAAAATGTGACAGAACATGCACTGCACTAATTTGATACAGTTACAGCATGAATAATAACACTGTATAAAAATTATGTAAGAATGTTCTGATGGATGGGATAATTCTAAAGGGATGTAGTGACATGCTTAACTGGTTGAGTGCTGGAAGTACATATTTGGGTTTTACTCTGAAGTGTAGATACCTTAGGTAAATTTAAGATTTCATTTTCTGTGTATGTGTTCCATATTATCTTTGAAGTGAAATTATTTAGGGTATGTTTCAGTGAGCTATTCCGGTTTACTTGGTTTATTGTGAGCATGCATAGACAAACGGAATAAAAACCAGGTCGTTTTATTGAGCAGTTTATATTCTGGTTTATCATTCTGGATTAAACCAACTAAACCTCCTGAACAGCAGGTTTATCTGGTTTATCATTCTATTCTTGACATGCGCATTGGAGTGCACATAAAAGTTCTAGGCCTCGCACAACAATTAAAAATATTCTGATTTCGCGTGTCAGTTAAGAAATAAACAATGCCGGGTTCATGAAAAAAGCAATAAATAATGAGAGAGAAATGATAAAAAAGTTAATAACGTTTATTTTGCCCATATAAGCAGCTTTTCAAAAATACTCGATTTCTCAACTGAAAGATTGTTTTTCTGTCGGAAAAAAATTGTTTTGCAGCTTTCAGAAGACCATTTTTGGTCATTTTATTTCTATGGTAGCAGTAACGCAATTTCTGACACTATCATTGGAAAGAGTCTTATCACTCTTATGCGGACCTTTTCAAAGATGGTTTTCAAAGATTGTTTAAAAATGAAAGCAGGGATATGTTACCCACACACTTTGGATACCGCCCCTCCTAAAAACGCATCCCTGCTTTATGTTTCCAAGCGGCACAACGCCAAGGTTTACATGGAATAGTATTCTCATTAAACATATCATTTCATTGGGATTTCTAAACCACAGTTTAGGTTTACATGGAATAGTAAACCAAGTAAACTGGAATAGTCCACTGAAACATACCCTTAGTCTATGTGGATTTGTCTTGTTAAATTTATGGGCGAGTGCCTATAGGCACTCTCCCATAAATTTAACAAGACAAAAAATTAAGCACTACTCTACAAGTTAAAAATTTCAGATCCTTCATTGTTCTGATAAGCACAGAACACCGCAAGTACATATCAGTCTTCCTTATTATTAATTTACCCTTTCACTCAGCCCCGTGACTACAGTACATGGAGAGTGTATTATCACTAAATCACCTGCAGGGTGGAGATTCCACCCAAGCAATAATTGCAAAAGTGTTGCAAAGCATAACAAGCGCAAGCAAAGTTCCAGCCAATGGACCTCTGGGTTGAACCTGGAGGTCCATTGGCTGAAACATTGCTTGTGTTTTTGCCCATATGTTCAGAATTTGAACGTCATATTTTGGGTGATAACTCCACTCTATGGGTGATTTAGGAACAATCCACTCTCGACGTACTGTATCTTTACATATTGGTGGGTAGACCCTTGCTTACCTGACCAGGACATGAATTCGGCCAACAGTTCTTATGTACAAATACCTTTGCATCTCTGTGAGATATTCCAACAAGGAGTGCGGAATCAACGTGGTTTTCGTCATGACAACTGCCAATGTCATGGTAAGAGCCATGGTGCTCTACCACCACTCTTACCATGACACTGCTGATTGGTGTGGAAGATTTCTAGGGCTAGTCTTATGCATGTATTTATCAATCAAGCAACTATCACATGACAGTTTTCTGCCTAATTAGAGGTCTATGAACATGCAAATTATTTAGCAGCAATGCTCTGCCCAACCCAATTGTTATAGATCAATGAGAGTAAAAGATTTTGAGCGAAGCTCAAGGGGAGCTTTACTAATCACTTTCTGTCTGTCGTCCGTCCGGCGTAAACTTTACATTCTTGACTTCTCACAAACTCCTGGACCAAATTGAACCAAATCTGGTGTGCATCTTCCTTATCATATGTCAATTCAAGTTTGTTCAAATAAAGTTGCCACGCCCACAGGGGGCACCACAAGGGGCATAACTTTGATAGCACCCATAAAATACAAAAAAAATCTTCTTCAGATTCAGTGGTCAGAATCCTCTCATATTTGGTATACATCATCTCGGGAAGGGGGGGGGGGGGCTGGGGGGGGGGGGGGGGGGGCAGATTCAAGTCTGTTCAAATCGAGTTTCTCAGTTAATATTTGGGCTCTCTATGGGAGCCTGAATTTTAACTTAGTGCAATATGAGGAAATTTTTTTAAACATCTTCTTAACTTAGTTTAAACATCTTCTTCTTCGTATCCACCAGTCAGAATCCTTTAACATTTGGTATACATCATCTCTAGGGGGGTCAGATTCAAGTCTGTTCAAATCGAGTTCCTCAGTCAATATTTGGGCTCCCTATCAGAGCCCTAATTTTAACTTAGTGCAATATGAGGAAATTTCTTTAAACATCTTCTTCTTCATATCCACATATTTGGTATACATCATCTCTAGGGGGGTCAGATTCATGTTTGTTCAAAGCGGGTCCCTGGGTTGAAAATTTTGGGTCTGGTTCGGACTTAGAAATTTTGGACCAAAATGTGAAAAAAAAAATTTAGCGATTTTTTATGTGTTTTTGTTCAATTTTGAGACAAAAAAAACCCAACTTTTAGCCTGAAAATTTGGGTCCAGTTCCGACTGAAATTTTAGACAAAAATTTGGAGAAAATTTTTTTATTTTTTTATGCGTTTTGTTCAATTTTGGGATGAAAAAAAAAAATAATAAAATTTAGCCTGAAAATTTTGGGTCTGGTTCGGACTCCGAAATTTTTGACCAAAATTCGGGGGATTTTTTATGCATTTTGTTCAATTTCTAGACAAATTTTTTTTTTTTTATAGCCTGAAAATTTGGGGTCCAGTTCCAAATTGGAAATTTTGGACCAAAATTCTAGAAAAATTTTTTGATTGTTTTCTAAATTGAGTTCCTAAATGAATTAGAGTGATTTTATGAAAAAAATGTTTTTAACCTATGTCCTCCCCTCCCTTCCTTGTCGGGGAGGGTGGGGAAGGGGCAGTTGGATGTAACAAAATGTTTGGCTGTAAAATATATTTTGAAAGATTGAGTGATTTTATGCAACCCCCAAAATAATACCCCTATGAGGACCAACCCACTCCCCACACCTGGGGGTTAATTAAGTGGAGGGGGAGGGAGAGGGGGTGTTAGGGTGTGTGTGTGTGTGTGTGTGTGTAAGATTTAAGTTTGTTCGAATTGGGTCCCTGGGTTAATATTCATGCTCTATTTGTGAAGTGGGGGCAGTGACATAACACCCCTTGAAAATTTGGCAGTGCTAGACTACAGCTGATAGAATTGGAAGCAGTCAGGAAGACCCAGGATAATAATCTTCTGACATGGACACTAGAGTTATGAATAATTTCATTCCTCTGTAGTGTTAATGAACCATGACTAACTGAATGTGATCCAAAATAGTTCTTTGAACCACTTTGTCAGGTGAGTGATTAAGGTCCCTTGGGGCCTCTTGTTTTTGGAAGGGGAGGGGGGGGGGGGGGGGGAGAAGACCCCTACACCATCAGATGATTTACACTCCTGCTTTCAGTGCCAGGTTGTATTTCAGTGTTGGAGTGTATTTATTTATGTAAAACATTCAAAGCTTACAGCTGAAACCAGAAGTCCTGTCACTAAATGTGCGCTTATCTAGGATTAATTGCATGTAGGAATTGCGCGCAATTACCATATCAAATGGCATCCAAAGCACGACAGGTTCTCATGGTTACTCATAGCAAACACAGGCGATGTTTCGGCCAATGGACCTCCGGGTTACCTGGAGGTCCATTGGCTGAAACATTGTTTGTGCACAGGCGATATGTACATAATTTGATAGCCTTACTATCGTCATAACGTGTAGATTAACGCACAGATGAACGTGCTATTTGTGCACATTTCATGACAGGACTTCTAGTTTTAACTGTAGGCCACACAAAGTAGATCTTATGTTTCCCAGGCCATTTTTTGTAAAACTGCATGTTGGCAGGCAGTTTTTTATTTTATTTTTTATTTTTGTAATTATTTCTTTGCCACCAAAAGTTCATGTTCTTGGTTTGTTTTATGTTCTAGGCCCCATAATCTACACAATGCAGGGTATTTTTTGTTTGTAAAAATTTGATTAGCAATTTCCATCTTGGTTTCAAAAAGTGATGATAAATAGTGAATATAAGGCCAATATGAAAGAAAAATGGCTAGCATTTGGACATTTTTGTTTAACAATTTGCGATGCGAATCCAGTCATCAAATACCCTGCAATGGCATGGGTGATGGTGTATTTTTGCCGCCTTGAGTGTAAGAAGACTTTGCAATGCAAAAGCTTTGCAAAGCCTTCATGCATTCAAGGGACAAAAAATTTATCAATTTTATCAACTTGGGTAAAATATCAGACATATTAAAACCATTCCATTTTTATGTTTTTAAGTTTGCATGGGTAATAAAAAGAGAGCATGCAGCAGCCAAAAGGATCATGCGGGAGGGTATGTGTGTGTGGGAGTGAGTTATAATATGATCTCCCTAATTCTTTGTCCTGTTGTGCAGCAGTTGGTTACTTTATTATTGTTCAATAACTGTTTGCTCTAGCTTATTAAGCGAGAAACAGATTTTTAACATTTTTAGGCTTCAACACTCATAAATCCTGAGGTGAATGTGTGAGTGAGTTATAATATGATCTCCCTAATTCTTTGTCCTGTTGTGGAGCAGTTGGGTACTTTATTATTGTCCAATAACTGTTTGCTGTAGCTTATATAACTCGTTATACCGTATTTACTCTATGTATTGGGACAGCTAAAAATAAATATTTTCACAGATGTCCCACATCTTAGAAAATGGAGAAAAAACATAACCTGGTCTTGTTTTGATGCTGAATCAGGTTGTGTGTGATTCGTTTTCCATCACTATATACAGAAATCGCCATCCAATTTTTTTTTAAATTTACATTTTTTGCTTCCAAAACACAGCTTATGCAAATTTTTAGTTTACACAAGAATTCTTTTTATGAGTGTCATCTGCCACTAGCGTTCAGTAAAGGTTTGAAGACTGTCACAATGTAATATTAAATAGTCTTCCTCATGTCAGTCCGGACTGTAAATATTAAAACTTACTTAAAATTTAGGAACAGATTTAAATAAAAACAACACAAATCAGTATGTATTATCAATTTTTTATTGTTTAAAAAGGAAAATTAAACACAAACTTAGCTTTAATATTGAGCATTTTGCACCGTTTTCAGGCGACTGGGCCAACTGAAAACAAGTCTCCCGAGTGTCCCAAACATTGGAGCATAAAAAAAAAAAAAAAAATTTCTGGAAAAAATGTGTGTCCCAAATTATAGAGTGTCCCAATATATAGAGTAAATGCGGTATTTGGGATGAGTTTTGCCACAGTTCCCCTTGAATCAAATCTATGTGGAAGACTGAATTGAGTTGATGAAAAATGGACTTCTGCGAAAATCTGAAACAAATATTTGTAATTGTCCTTTATTTGGTTTTGCTTTATTTCCATTTCCGTGCATTGTTTTTAAACTATACAAGCGACGCAATCTGTAATACATACGTATACTTTCATGCCCTCTGCTAAAGTGTTTTAGCAACAGTGAAACAAAAAAATCCGACCAGAAAGTCTGACCCACTTTTTTTGCAGGCAACATTGAATACCTGGTCATACAAAAATAAGACCGCAGGTAGAAAACAATGAGACCGGTGCATTTCGCTACTGTTTTTTCTTTTCTCGGCCTCTTCAAGGTGGGCTTTTACAGTGCATTTCACTACTGTTTTGTTTCAGCATCTTTGGGCTTTTACAGTGCATTTCTTTTTTCTCATTACGTTACTCGGATTGTCAGGTTTTATTGCTCCAAATCATGTTGAACTGAATTCCCAGGTCGATTCAATTGACTTGGTAAACAATAAATGAAAGTGTCAATGACACTGTAGCTCAACTTGTCAAGACAAAGACATGTACATGTATAGTATGTGACACAGCAATGACAAACATCTGGGTAATGACCTGATAACAAAGGCACATATAAAGTATTGTAACGGTCTGTACATAAATACTGACCGTTGCCTGTAACAAATGTAAAGGTGGGTGACAGTCAGATGCTAAACTAGAAAAACATCTTTTGAGTCCCAGATTGGGTCTGATTGAACCCCAAAATATTTGTTCTCATAGCACAGTGTTAACAAAGGCACCCCAAAACACACTCGTTCCTGTCCCAAGGTGAAAACAAAGGTACCCAAGAAGTTTTGTGAAGATCAGTTCATAAATATGAGCTGTATAGAACTTGTGACAAAAAACTGATTGGACCTAATTTCGGTACAAAATGGCCACTGGCAGCCATCTTGAATTTTGGACCAGACCCAGAAACACTCATTCTCGTCCCAAGGTGATAACAAAGGTACCCAAGAAGTTTTATGAAGATCGGTTCATAAATACAGCCTCTACCCTGAGCCGTATTGACATGTGTGCTTACATTGTGTAAGTAGCACTGAATAAATCAAAGTTAATCTAATTTGCATAATTTCTGCACGAAAAAAAACCCCTTATAATATGTGATGTATTCCATGTTACTGAACATTCATACAAAAATTTATTCAAATCAGAACTTTCATACAGAAGTTCTGTACAAAAGACTGATTGCAGTAATTTTGGTACAAAATGGCTGCTGGTGGCCATCTTGAATTTCGGACCACACCCAAAAACACTCGCTCTCATCCTACGGTGATAACAAAGGTACCCAAGAAGTTTCGTAAAGATTGGTTCATAAATATGGCCTCTGGTCTGAGCCGTATAGAAGTTGTGTACAAAAAACTGATTAGACCTAATTTCGGTACAAAATGGCCACTGGCAGCCATCTTGAATTTTAGACCGCACCCAGAAACACTCGTTCTCGTCCCAAGGTGATAACAAAGGTACCCAAGACATTTCGTGAAGATCAGTTCATAAATACAGACTCTAGTCTGAGCCGTATTGACATGTGTACTTACTGTGTGTAAGTCGCACTGAAAAAATCAAAGTTCATCTAATTTGCATAATTTCTGCACGAGAAAAAAACCTGTATTATATGTGATGTATCCCATGGTACTAAACATTCACACAAAAAATTATTCAAATCAGCACTTTCATATGGAAGTTCTGTGCAAAAATCTGATTGCACCTAATTTTGTACAAAATGGCTGCCATCGGCGATCTTGAATTTCGGACTGGACCCCAAAACACCCGTTCTCGTCCCACGGTGATACCAAAGGTACCCAAGAAGTTTCGTAAAGATCGGTTCATAAATACGGCCTCTAGCCCGAGCCGTATTGGCATTTGCACTTACAGTGCTGAAAGTAACACCAAAATACATCAAAATTAGTCTAATTTGCACAATTTACGCACGAGAAAAAAACCTGTATTATATGTGATGTATCCCATGGTACTAAACATTCATACAAAAAATTATTCAAATCAGAGCTTTCATATGGAAGTTCTGTACAAAAAACAGATTTCTGCATCGTCGGTACAAAATGGCGGCTGGCAGCCATCTTGAATTTCGGACCGCACCCAAAAACACTCGTACTCGTCCCACGGTCATAACAAAGGTACCCAAGAAGTTTCGTAAAGATCGGTTCATAAATACGGCCTCTAGCCCGAGCCGTATCCAATTGTTGACGTACAGCCAGATGGCCAGATAGCCAGACGGACGACGGGCCATGACAAAAGCTCAAATTTGGCTTTGCCAAAGTTGAGCTAAAAATGGAACCGTATATATACTGGATCCACTAATATTCGGAATTCGTTACTTAACTGGGATTCACCGTGTGCAGTGTTAGCAATACTCGTTTTGTGTTGTGCCACCTCCAAACTTAATTAGAAGTACTTTTTAAAATCATTTTTGCTTTGATACATCCACCCTCGATTATATTAGATGGGATGTCTGCGTGAATATTTTTCCCCAAGTCCTGAAATGTCTGTAGCCTACATTCAAGTATTCTGCTTTGTTTATCTTGAGTGGAGGGGTAGGGTACTTTTTCTCAAGTTCTTTGGAATGGAGATATTAACCCCCAAAGTGTAGCCACCACCACCCTTGTCCAATAAGCCTGAAATTCTTTAAAACAAATTTTCGAGAACCCCCACTGACAATACTTGGAGATGGGCTGGGACTGTTCCTATCAAAATCACCTGCGTTTTGTCCCAAGTCGAGTTTCGTACTGGGATGATCCGTCCAAAAAAGGTTATCTTTTTAGGTGGGTGTTTGTGTGTGTGTGTGTGTGTGTGTGTGGGGGTGGGGGTGGGGGTGTGGTGGCATGGGAGGCAAGCCTTTTTAAGTGTTTTCGAAGGAAGATATTAACCCCCCCCCCTTCCCCCCTTCCCCCGATAGCCTGCAACACTGTCCAGTATACTTGAGCTTACTTTAAACTAATTCCTTTTGAATCACCTGTCACAATGCTTTGAGATGTGGTATTCACCTCCTTTTAGTGAGAGAGATTCAACTTTGTTCACAAAATGTTTCTTGTTTTTGTTCTAATATGCACAAAATAAGAGTGTTTCATCTGTTTCGTGGACATTTTCTCGTGCTTGCACAAAACATTTTCTTGTTTTAACTGAAACAGTTGGACACAAAGTTTCAGATTCTTTTATGAGTTTGCATGGCTAAGTTTAAAATTTGGCATATTATTGTATGAATTCTAGTTTGTTGAATGATGCCAGATGGATTGCAGTCAGCTCACAGCCACAACACTCTGAATCAACATAGTCAAAGTCAGAACTCATCAGAGGGGTGACTGCATTGAAAGTCCAGCTGGATTGACAAGAAGAGTACAGGCCTGGAAATAATGAGCTTACATGGTAAAATGTTAGCATGTTATGCTATATAACACAGTGGTAACCTTTTGGAAAAAAAGTGTTGTAATGCTTTTTCGATTTCTTTGTTTTTACTACGCAAGTCATTAGGGCTGAAACGGTTGGCTCTTTTTCACAACCGACTAACTGAGAGCTATAACCAGATAATATCATATTATTTCACTGAATATGGGATCAAAACTATAAGTGGAAAGCTGTATTCTCAGAAACTATTCCGTAGTATGTATACAAACGAACATTGTCGAGTACTTAACAACGTTCATTTGTATACATATTACGGAATAGTTTCTGCAATTACTCAGTACTCACGGAAATTGCCGATCATTAACGAAGTCTTGAATGTCAAAGTTGATTATTTCTCAATATATACAACGTGGCTTCGAGGTGTAATCTATCACAAAGGAGAAGCAGCCGATTTACTATGTTGTAATCATGGGATGACACTCACTATCGATATTTCGGATAACCAGTTGACAGTTTTTCTAATCGGTTAGGTAGGTAACTAGTTTCAAACCGATTATTCGGTTAACCATTTCAGTACTACAAGTCGTATTGTTTATCTCTTGACAGAATTTCCGTCAAAATAAATAGCAACAACTGACACTGATCTCGCTTTGGCAAGATCGCATATTGGTTGTTGCTATTTATTTTTCATGGAAATTCTGTTAAGACATAAACGGCATGCCACTCTGGACATAATGTGCAACCGTTGAGTTGAGTTTATATCGAAAGATTGTCATATCTGACTGGCAAAACATACACATACAATGGCGCCCACTTAATATTTATTTATTTATTGGTGTTTAAGGTCACATATTTCTGCACAATGGCTAATCATGACCGTGACAGTTTTACAGGTGGAGGAAGCAGGAGTACCCAGAGAGAACGACAAGCAATGGTGAGCAACTGTCAGCTCCCCAACATACTAATTCCACACAAGCAGGGTTAGCATTGGTTGAAGACAAGTGCACCATCGACGTGCAGTACACCTTAGTACACAGCGCCACCGTGCCCCCATGTGGGCAATGGGGGTGAAGTGTCTTGCCCAAGGACACAACACGGTTGCCGCAGGTGGGATTCGAACCGAGGACCTCTTGGCTTGCAGCCTGCACCTCTACCTACTGAACCACCACGTCCTGGCACCCACTTAATTGTATATTTCTTGTTAGAATCTGTGATTCTATTTTCATTTGTTGTTCATGATTCAGTCTTGACTTCGCCATACTTTATGTATGAAAGACTGGCAAGGCCCCACAAAGTAGATCTTCTGTTTCTCAGGCCATTATTTGTAAAATTGCATGCGGGCGAGCGTTTTTTTTATTTTATTTTTTATTTCAGTAATTATTTCTTTGCCATCAAAAGTTCATGTTCGTGGTTTATGTTTTAGGCCTCATAATCTGTGGAATAGCATGGGTGGTGGTGTATTTCGTCCCTTGAGAGCAAGAAGGCTTTGCAATGCTATCTTGCACTCAAGGGACAAATTTATCAATTTTTTTAACTTTGGTAAAATATTACACATAAACCATTTAATTTTTATTTTTTTAAGTTTACATTGGTTACAAAAAGAGAGCATGCGGCAGCCAAAAGGACCATGTGGGAGGGCCTGAGAGACATATTTTTTATTTTTTTAGGCCTAACAAGTTATTATGTGAAAATAAAATATGTGTTCATTTTTGGAATTCACTTTAACCCTTTACCCAACGTATGCAAATTCAGCAGTTGAAAGAATATTATTTTTCAAAAACTTTCAACAAAACCATATCATGTGACCTCGTTCCAATGAGAAGTCACATGATATGGTTTTGTTGAAATGTCTGGGAAAATTTGAAAAATGATGTTTAAAATAATAAATTCTGATATCGTCTGCGTGGGGTAAAGGGTTAAACTCAATCCAGTGTAAGAAGGACCATTAGATACTTGAATCCAGCACATTATTTAACATGTAACCAACTAACCCTGGGCATTTTTACAGCCTCAGTCAGTGTCATCTATATTTACTCTTTACCCAACATAATGTCAAAAACCAGCCAGTAATATTCTCAAGAAGCATTTATTTATTTATTGGGATTTAACAACACTTTCGACATCCAGGGTCACCTTGTGTCGGACAGTTTTTTTATTGGAGGAAGCGGAGTACCCTGAGGGAACCACTGAGCAGTGGCAAGTAACTGTCAGACTCAACAACGTACTAACTCCACACAAGCAGGGTTAGCATTGGTTGAAGACAATGGCACCATCGATGTGTGGTACGCCTTGGCACACAAAGCCAACATGCCCCCACGTGGGCAATCGGGATCAAGTGCCTTGTCCAAGGACACAATGTGGTTATGCCTGGAGGAGATCAAACCTTGGACCTTTCAGTATAAAGTTCAATGCCATAATCACTGAGCCACCATCTCCCTAAAGAAGCATTTAACACTTTACCCAACGAATCGGCCACATCTGCCCATGTATACAGTTAAAACTAGAAGTCCTGTCATGAAATGTGCACAAATAGCACGTCGATCTGCGCGTTAATCTATGCGTTATGACCACAGTAAGGCTATCAAATTCTGTACATATGGTCTGTGCACAAGCAATGTTTCTGCCTATGGACCTCCGGGTAACCCAGAGGTCCATTGGCAGAAACATTGCCTGTGTTTGCTATGAGTAACCAGGAGAACCTGCCGTGCTTTGGATGCCATTCGATATGGAAAATGCGTGCCATTTCTATGCGCAATTAAACCTAGATAAGCGCACAGTTCATGACAGGACTTCTAGTTTTAACTGTATATGCAAATTCAGCATCTGAAAAAATATTATTTTTCAAAAAATCTCAACAAAACCATATCATATGACACCTCTTTGGAACAAGCTCATTGTGCTCGTTCCAATGAGGGGTCACATGAAATGGTTTTGTTGAACTTTTTTGAAATTTTTTTAAAAATGATATTTAAAATAATAAATTTTGATATCTTCTGCATTGGGTAAAGGGTTAAACTCAGCTTATGGCCCTCTCATTGGAATGGATTGTGGAATTTCTTTTTTACTGCATTCCAAAAATGAAAACATATTCTATTTTCAATTGATAGATTGTTTGGTTTGTAGTTTGTTGCGACATAATTGTGATCTGATCATGAACAATACCACTTTTGTGATTATAATAATGTATGGATAACTGTACCAACTGTAGGCCTGGCAGTCCAGAAAATCAAGGAATGCAAAACAACTGCACTTCTCAGATTGCTTTGGAATGCAATTGCACCTGGAATTTTTTCCATATACAGTTAAAACTAGAAGTCCTGTCATGAAATGCGCACAAATAGCACGTCGATCTGCACGTTAATCTACGTGTTATGATCATAGTAAGGCTATAAAATTATGTACATATAGCCTGTGCACAATGTTTCAGCCAATGGACCTTCGGGTAACCCGGAGGTCCATTGGCAGAAACATTGCCTGCATTTGCTATGAGTAACCAGGAGAACCTGCCGTGCTTTGGATGCCATTCAATATGGCAATTGCGCACAATTCCCACATGCAATTAAGCCTAGATAAGCGCACAGTTCATGACAGGACTTCTAGTTTTAACTGTATATACTTGTATTCTGTTTTGGTTACAGTACGTAAAGGATGGGTTGTCACCCAATCACCCATGGAGAGGAGGTATCACTCAATGTACTACTTTTAAATTTCATATAGAAACACAAGAGGCACAAGCCAAGTTTCAACCAATGGACCTCCGGGTTTAACCTGGAGGCCCATTGGCTGAAACTTTGCTTATGCTAATTACGCTTTGCATCAAATTAGCACTTATAATTGCTTGAGAGAAATCATCACTCCACAGGTGACTTACTGACAATGCACTCTCTATGTACTGAATATTCACTTCAAGGTATTACTATTGTGAGTTAAAAATTGTACTACATTCAGCTACAGAGTGGAAAAATTGACATAACCATATTCTCATTATTCAAAATGTTATATTCAATTCTTATGTGACTGTCTTCTACACTCAAAATGTATCGAAATGCGACAGAATGGGTAATGAATTATTGCGAATCAAAACAAGACTGACAAATGATAATAGATTTTAAGGGCAGTCCCAAACAGGTCTGGCATTCCAGGAAATCAAGGGGTGCAAAACATTGCCCTCCTCCATTTTTTCTAGGCATGCAGTACTAAAGAATGCCAGGCCTGCAACTGTCATCACCATCCAGCTCCTGGAGAATATCATCCCAAATGTTCAAATGGGAAGAAGAATACATCAAGTTTGTCACATTTTTTTGGCTATCCACCTCTGAACAAACCCTTGTAAAATGTAGCATATTTTTTAATCCTTTCGGCCTGGAGATTTTTATACATTTTTCCACATTTTAACAATCTATATTCTGTGGCTTTGCAGTTGTTTATAGGCAAGTCTTGGCTTCCTACATATGCAGCCAAGACTTGCCTAAAATTATTATTTATTTATTGGTGTTTAAGGTCACATATTTATGCACAGTGGCTAATCATGACCGTGACACTTTTACTGGTGGAGGAAGCCGGAGTACCCAGAGAGAACCATCGAGCAACGGCGAGCAGCTGTCAGCTCCCCAACATACTAACTCCACACATGCAGGGTTAGCATTGGTTGAAGACAAATGCACGATCGACGTGCAGTACGCCTTAGTACACAATGCCACCGTGCCCCCACACGGGCAATGGAGATGAAGTGTCTTGCCCAAGGACACAACGTGGTTGCCGCAGGTGGGATTCGAACCAAGGACCTCTCGGCTTGCACCTCTACCTACTGAGCCACCTCGCTCCCCAACTTGCCGAAAAACAAATCCCCAGGTACTGGGAATGTAGCTTGCAAGATTACACAGAGACTGCATGTTGGGCCACCTGTTCTCTTGCAGCAAAACGTGATCAAAGTTGTAATTAGGCCTTTAAGG
The DNA here is from genome assembly GCA_031216915.1 of Pictodentalium vernedei. Taxonomy (NCBI): domain Eukaryota; kingdom Metazoa; phylum Mollusca; class Scaphopoda; order Dentaliida; family Dentaliidae; genus Pictodentalium; species Pictodentalium vernedei. Next base: position 485,012,706 of record CM062293.1, on the reverse strand, counting down.
ATTAATCCACTGTTTCCCACTATTCCAGTGATAAAACAGAGAACTGTGCATCATGCTCTGATGCAATGACCAAAATTCTTAAGTCTGTTGTCCAACATATAGCCTAATGGTATCATATACCATTACAAGACAGGTGATCTTTTTGAGATGAGCTTAAAAGGTAATGACTTTCAATTTAATGGAGAAAATTATTTACTGGTGTAAATTCATAAAGGGATTAGACAAACATACAGTACGTGGAGAGTGGATTGTAACTAAATCACCCGTGGAGTGGAGTTATCACCCAAGCTATAACTTTCAAATTTTGTACATATCGACAAAAAACACAAGCAATGTTTCAGCCAATGGACCTCCGGGTTAAACCCGGAGGTCCACTGGCTGAAACTTTGCTTGTGCTGGTTATGCTTTGCAACAAATTTGCAATTATTGGTTGGGTGGAATCTCCATACTGTGGGTGTTTTAGTGTTAATACACTCTCCACGAACTGTATTTCTCTTAATCGGTTTGACAGATAGACAAAATGAATGTAAACTTATAGTGGAACTAATTAAAATTCAATGAAGAGTGTTGATAAGAAATCTTGCCTAATTTCTAACTATCCTTCAATGGAGAAACTGTTACAGTGGAACCCTGTCAGTTGAATAGCCACTTTGCCAATGAAAAATATTCAATTAACAGGAGTATTCAATTAACCGAGAATGTGTCACTTTCCTGTATTCTAGAGATAAACTTAGCATTTACAGTTAAAACTAAAAGTCCTGGCACAAACTGTGCGCTTATCTAGGCTTAATTGCGCGTAGGAATTGTGCGCAATTGCCATATCGAATAGCACCCAAAGCTCGGCAGGTTCTCTTGGTTACTCATAGCAAACACAGGCAATGTTTCTGACAATGGACCTCCGGGTTACCCGGAGGTCCATTGGCTGAAACATTGCTTGTGCACAGGCTATATGTACAGAATTTGATAGCCTTACTATGGTCATAACGCGTAGATTAACGTGCAGATCGACGTGCTATTTGTGTGCATTTCATGACAGGACTTCTAGTTTTAACTGTATTCTATTATATCTTGTTTGACAGAGCTTCATGATCTCTGTCAAACAAGATATAATAGATTAATTGCCTGTATTTGATGTACTGAGACCAAATAGGTATATAAACAAAGGAAACCTGGGTAGAGACAGGGTAATTTCTCGACAGGATTCTAGATTTTTTAGTCAATTAACAGGAGTTTACTCTATAAGCTACATTCAATTAACAGGTCAAATTTGTTCTGGAGGTACTGTAAATGGTTTTGTGTTCGGAAATTATATTCATTTAACAGGGTTATTCAGTTAAGAGATATCCATTTAAGTGGGCTCCACTGTACTGCAAACTGCAAAAACTTTGAATAGGGTAAAAATTGAAAGAATTTTAAGATTTAGATAATTATTCCAAACCGATACAACACACCTATAGCAATATTCCAAGTGGTATTTTATTATCAACAAACAAGAGCTACGACTGGTGTTGCATAATACTCCCGGTAAGCTTTTTTGAATTGTGTATAACTACTGTTTTTATCTAACAAATAACCGCTATTTGTATAAATTGATCTAAAGTTAACGGGAGCAAAAATCAGGGACACAGGCCTGGCAATCTAGAAAATCAAGGAGTGCAAAACAGTTGCCCTCCTCAGATTGCTTGGGTGTGCAATTGCACCTGAAATTTTCAATGCAAAAACTTGCATGCTATTTTGGTTATATTCACTTCAAGGTATTAACATTGTGACCGAAAAATTGTACTACATTCAATTAGTGATGAGCCGATTATCGGTACGGGTTATCGGTATCGGCCGATAAATGGCTTATTGGCCGGGTATCGGTATTAGCAAAAAATACCAATTCTGCCGATATTGGCAGCCGATATGTCTTTTTTTCCAAATCAAGTTCTCAGGCAAATCGCTGATAATCTCAACTAAACAGTACCAGTTACTCAGATTAGGGCTTTTTAGAAAACGTATTTTTGGGGTATCACCCAAAATAAGCCCACTCCATATTTCTCTGAATAAAAGTTTTGACTACCGGTACCAGTGAAGCATTCTTCAACACACATGTCATCACGAAAATCAAAATAAAATTATGTGAATGTGTGTTGGAGTTGTTTTTTTTTTTTGTCAATTTAATCTTTTCACATTTTCAGCTAAAAAAATAAAATTACCAAACTACATACTTTCGTGTTATTTATTATTGTCAGCCCTCGTGTTTATCAACTTGATGGTGAAGACAAATAGGAAATTCCCAGTTCTTAAATTATTAATGACAGCGTGTTCAGTGACCCAAATTGTTCATGTTATCACTTTAGAAAATGAGTTGAGAAATTACCTGATGTGATCTCTGCAAAAATAGCTACTCCAAATTAAATATGAATTAATAACCTGAGTTGTAAAATCCAGTTTGATCCATGCTACATGAAAGGCTGTTTTGAAAACAAAACAAGGGAAAGCCAAAGCCATATTGTTTACAACAATGGGGACACATAATGTACATCAGGGCGGTCAGTTTAAATATAGATTTTTAATTTATGAAAAGTGCCCACGTGTTTTTATCAATGCATTGCAGAATTCAGATCCACCCGGGATGCGTGTCGAGTCACGCTGACTGCTGAACAACCCCATATCTCGTTAGTCCTGTCTGAATGTCATCATATTTATACACAAGCTTGTGTCGCCACAAAAACTAATATCGGTATCGGTCCGATATTGAATTGAAATATCGGATATCGGCAACACCGATAACACCCATATCAGCTCATCACTACACTACCTTGGGCAAGACACTTCACCCCATAGCCCACGTGGGGGCATGGTGGCACTGTGTGCTAAGGCGTACTGCACGTCGATGGTGCACCTGTCTTCAACCAATGCTAACCCTGCTTGTGTGGAGTTAGTATGTTGGGGAGCTGACAGTTGCTCGCCATTGCTCGGTGGTTCTCTCTGGGTACTCCGGCTTCCTCCACCTGTAAAACTGTCACGGCCATGATTAGCCATTGTGCAGAAATATGCGATGTTAAACACCAATAAATAAATAAATATTAAAGGGGCGCCATTGTATGTGTATGTTTTATCAGTCAGATATGACAATCTTTCGATATAAACTCAACGGTTGCACATTGTGTCCAGAGTGGCATGCCGTTTATGTCTTAACAGAATTTCCATGAAAAATAAATAGCAACAACCAATATGCGATCTTGCCAAAGCGAGATCAGTGTCAGTTGTTGTTATTCATTTTGACGGAAATTCTGTCAAGAGATAAACAATATGACTTGTAGTACTGAAATGGTCAACCGAATAATCAGTTAGTTACCGACCTAACCGATTAGAAAAACTGTCAACTGGTTATCCGAAATATCGATAGTGAGCGTCATCCCATGATTACAACATGGTAAATCGGCTGCTTCTCCTTTGTGATAGATTACACCTTGAAGCCACATTGTATATATTGAGAAATAATCGACTTTGACATTCAAGACTTCGTTAATGATCGGCAATTTCCGTGAGTACTGAGTAATTGCAGAAACTATTCCGTAATATGTATACAAACGAACGTTGTCGAGTACTCGACAATGTTCGTTTGTATACATACTACGGAATAGTTTCTGAGAATACAGCTTTCCACTTATAGTTTTGATCCCATATTCAGTGAAATAATATGATATTATCTGGTTATAGCTCTCGGTTGTGAAAAAGAGCCAACCGTTTCAGCCCTAATGACTTGCGTAGTAAAAACAAAGAAATCGGAAAAGCATTACAACACTTTTGCCAATGCTAACCCTGCTTATGTGGAATTAGTATGCTGGGGAGCTGACAGTTGCTCGCCATTGCTCGGTGGTTCTCTCCGGGTACTCCGGCTTCCTCACCCATAAAACTGTCGAGGTCATGATTTGCCATTGTGCAGAAACATGTGACCTTAAACACCAATAAAATAAAATAAATAAATACTGTCCTGGGCAGGAATATCTACAAGCAGCATATAATGAGTTAAGTGGGTCAATCCCTAAAATTAGTTGCAGCTGAACATGTGATGATGTGACCTGCTCTGTCAATATATGCTTTTTCAAGTGTTTGTTCTCAACTTGTCCTTTCTCATAATCCTTTCCTAGCTTCACAAAAGAGAATGACATTCAAATGACTATGAAAGTGAGTTACATGAAACTGTTGCTGCAAGCAATTAAAATTATTTATAGTACTTAATTTCAGATATCATATTAATACCCAGTAATGAGGTCATGAAATAAGGATATCACAAAACACAAACCTGTAAATATTTAGTACAGTACAACACCAGTTGAAAGAATATATGGCCCTGTGAATCGATTTGAATCAAATCTCAAATCAAATCAAGTCTATTATTGAAAATTGATTCAAACCTCAAATCAAATCAGGAGTGTCTAGAAGGTGACCGATTGGGGAAAAGAGGGGTGGGTGGGGGTGGGGGGGGTATGGCTGTAAACCTGATTTGTTGTGACTGTGACGGCTCAAGTCCCAACTGATAAAAAATTCCAACTACATCATCAAGGCATGCCTTCGTTGAGGTAGCTGGAATATTACCCAGAGTCGGGATCTGATTTATTGTGACTGTGACAGCTCAAGGCCCAATTGATAAAATATTCCCACTACATCATCAAGGCATGCCTTCGTCGATGTAGCTGGAATATTGCCCAGTAAGGATTACAGTTCAAAAGCAGAAACAAGTGCATGAATTGTGTGTACTGTGTCATGCACAGGACTAGCCGCTAGCAATAGCTCATCATCAAGATTGCTTGGAAACTTTAAATTTTACCACTAGAACAGGGGTAGTGACTGGTGAGACTGGAATTAACCCTTTACCTAACCTGAAAAGCAGACAACACTTGCAAAAATAATTCTTGAATAACTAATTTTTTTCATTTTTTGTCTCAAAAACATAGGCTATGACCCCTCGTTGGAACGAGCTCGTTCCAACAAGGGGTCATAACCTGTATTTTTGAGACAAAAAATGAAATAAATAATGAAAATTAATTGGTGATTTTTTAGAATAGCACTGGCCGGTTTTGGCCGTTACGTTAGGTAAAGGGTTAACAGGGTGGCGGCATGGGTACAGATGCTATTAATGTTAATATAGTGGAAATTACACTCAGTCCCCTTCACTTTCTGCATTATTTATGTACAATTTCCATATGAACTATGAGACAGCAAATATGACTGATGCCAAGCTATGTTCCAGTGAAAGGATTTGAAGGGAAAACAAATCAGGAAGCCAATTTCAAATCGAATCGAATACCAACTTGATGTTTGAAATCGATGGAATCTCAAAGCTTTGGATATTGATCACAATATTTTTGAAGTGATTCGGCATCTTATAACTTACTCATGGAGTTTCCATTTTTAACACCTTGATCGATGCTAATGGAAATTCATTCCCAGACTATTTGTTTATTGGGAGTTTAAGGCCACTTTCAGCACACATGTCTAAACTGCAACCCCAGCACAAACAAAAAGTAACATTTTAAAATCATTTATAAGCTGCCCAGGTGAGAGGAAGTTCGGTCAAGGATTTTTTCCACCTAGTTCACTTATATAGAGGAACCCTGTTGATTGAATAGCCACTAATAAGGATTATTTTCACCTGGTTCACTTATGCAGAGGAACCCTGTTGACTGAACAGCCATGCATTCAATTAACAGGAGAATCATTTAACAGGAATTTGCCATTTTCTTATAGCATAATGATAAATTGAGCTTTTATTGTATTTTATCTTGTTTGACAGAGCTCTATAAGCTCTGTCAAACAAGATATAAAAGATTAAATGCCTGTATTGAATGTACTGAGGCCGAATAGGTCTTTTAACAAGGGGAATTTGGTGATTGTTAGGGGAATATCTACACATATTTTAAGATTTTTTATTCAATTAACAGGAGGGTACTCTATATAACATATGTGCAATTAACAGGTCAAATTTATACTGTATATGTATGGTAAATAGTTTTGTGTTTGGAAATTATATTCAATTAACAATGTTATTCAATTAAGAGATTTTCAATTAAGTGGACTCCCTTGTACCACTGAAGTAAAACTTGTCTTCCACAACAGCCGTCACAGTTGCCCAATCACGTCCAAAAGAGGACGTTCTCATCTTGACATTATATGAAGTCAACCTACCAAGTTACAATGAAATCCCTTCATAAATGTGTCCTGTAGACTGTGCTAAATGTTTTCGGGTTTTGGGCTTGGGCAGTTGTCACGGTTGACAGATCGTGACCAAATGGGGAAGTTCTCATGTAGACATCATACAGAATCATCCTACCAAGTTACAATGAAATCCCTCCATATTAAATATGACTTGCAGACTGTGCAAAACGTTTTTGGGTTTTGGGCTTGGGCAGACATCAGGGTTGATAGATCATGACCAAAAGGGTACGTTCTCATCTAGACATTATACTGAGGCATCCTACCAAATGACAATGAAATCCCTTCATAAATACGACCTGTAGACTGTGCTAATGGTTTTTGGGTTTTGGGCTCGGGCAGCCATACCGGTTGACCGATTGTGAACAAAAGGGGACGTTCTCATCTAGACATGACCCCAAACACCGCATATGAAATTTTATGATGATCAGACAAGAACTACGGGGTGTAGCCTGTGCTAAAGGAAAATGTGAACAGACACACAGACTTCCGCACGCGTGATGGCAATAGCTTATCTTGACTTTGTCAAGTTAAGCTATAAATGGGTTGCTTACAAAAACTGAGGTAAACTTTTCTCAGATCACCATAATTTGTAATTTGTACTGGTCTGCTAAAGACTTGACTTGAAACCACTACAACATGTAGGATAGGTATAACTGGATATTAGTCTGAAAGACGTCTTCATGATTGCACTGAGGGGCACCTGTTCTGTAGACAAAAAAGGTTAGAACTGACCTCAAGAGTTAAAAATTCAAGAACAAGTAATATTAAGCTATTAATTGAAAAAGGAATATATTATTTTTTTAGAATTCACTTTAACCCTTTACCCAACGCAGACGATATCAAAATTTATTATTTTAAATATCATTTTTTTTAAATTTTCAAAACATTTCAACAAAACCATATCATGTGCCCCCTCATTGGAACGAGCTCAATGAGATTGTTCCAATGAGGGGTCACATGATATGGTTTTGTTGAAATATTTTGAAAAATTTAATTTTTTCAACTGCTCAATTTGCATATTACGCAGACAGATACGGGTGATTCGTAAGGAAAAGGGTTAAAAAAAAAATTCCACAGCACAGCATAAGTATTTCCATTAGTTCACTGAATCCTGCACCCTATATAACATGGAACTAACCCTTTGCATTTTTACAATCTTAGTCAGTGTATATTTTCATGTAGTGCGTGATTTGACAGCCTATCAACTAATCCTGTGCGTATGGTTAGTCAGTGTATGTTAGCTTACCAACTTTTCAGGGTTCCAACAGCTAATCAGTATGTGGATTTCAGGCTTTTCAAGGCCATTTTCATGGCATATTCAGATTTTCAAGGCTTCATAGTACTTAAATTCAAGGTTTTTCAAGGTTATTGAAGCGATTCTGCGATGTTTTTGCCACCACATTTTATGAAGCCCATCACAAAAAAAGGATTTTTATATTCTGAAAGATCGTTTTCAAGAATTTTCCAGGCCACTTTAGGAGTTTTGTGGAAATTCAATGACTTTCTAGGCCTTGAAAATTGATTTTCAAATTCAAGGCTTTTCAAGGTTTTTCAAGGCCCGTAGGAACCCTGAACTAACCCTTTGCATTTTTACAGTCTTAGTCAGTGTATATTTTCATGTAGTGTGTGATTTGGCAGCCTATCAACTAATCCTGTGCGTATGGTTAGTCAGTGTATGTTAGCAACTAACAATCAGTCACTCTTTTCTTTCTGGAAATAAATAAGATCATCTCTGTTATTAATCCTTTACCCAACCTGAAAAGCAGACGACACTTGCAAAAATAATTTTTGAATAACTAATTTTTTTCATTTTTTGTCTCAAAAACATAGGTTATGACCCCTCGTTGAAACGAGCTTGACGAGCTCGTTCCAACGAGGGGTCATAACCTATGTTTTTGAGACAAAAAATGAAAAAAATAATGAAAATTAATTGGCGATTTTTTAGAACAGTGCTGGCCGGTTTTGGCCGTTACGTTAGGTAACGGGTTAACAGGCCTGGAAATATGGAATGAGTTTCGTAAACAGATGCTTAATTGATCGTCGTAACCTGTTTAAAGTTATGGGGCGACCAATGGTTCGGCCCATCATAGTAAAATGTTCTTGCATCTGAGTGCCTCAGCGGCCATATTTCATCTAAATTTCCATCTACATGTAGATATCCAACAGGGGGTCTGAGTGCGCTCACCTGACATGGTAGCCTAAATATCAACCCAGAGAATTGATTTCAACAAGTTGCATCTGCTCCTCCTAAGAAAAGCTTAGACCAAATATCCAAAGATTCTGACCAGTGGATCTAAAAAAAACCCGATTTTTAAAGAATATTCCTCATATTGAAGTAAGTTGTAATTCGGGCTCCCACAGGAAGCCCATATATGAACCCAGGGACTTGGCTTTAACAAACTTGAAGATCACGCCCGCCCCTAAAGATGCTGCACACCAAATATCAAAACATTACGACTGCTGGATCTGAAGAAGATTTTTAAAGAAAATTCATCATTTTGAACTAAGTTACAATTCGAGCTCCCACAGTGAGCACAAATATGGACCTAGGGACATGGCTTGAACAAACTTGAATCTTACCCCCTTAAGGATGCTGCAGAAAAAATATCAAAAGCATTCATCTGCTGGATCTGAAGAAGATTTTTAAAGAAAATTCCTCATTTTGAACTAAGTTGTCATTCGGGCTCCCATAGTGAGCCCAAATATGAAGCAAGGGACTTGGCTTGAACAAACTTGAATCTCACCCCACTAAGGTTGTTGCATACCTAATATCAAAAGATTCTGCCTGCTGGATCTTGAGAAGAAGATTTTCAAAGAAATTTGCCTGAAATGCACTAAGTTCAAATTTGGGCTCCTATACTGAGCCCAAATATGAACCCAGGGGGCCAATTTGAACAACCTTGACTCAGATCCACCCCACAATTTTGCATACCAAATATCAAAAGATTCTGCCTGCTGGTTCTGGTGAAGAAGATTTTTTTTTAAGAAATTTGCCTGAAATACACTAAGTTCAAATTCGGGCTTCTATAGTGAGCCCAAATAAGAATCCAGGGGGCGGATTTGAACAAACTTGAATCAGATCCACCCCCACAATGTTGCATATCAAATATCAAAAGATTCTGCCTGCTGGATCTGAAGAAGACGATTTTTAAAGAAATTGGCCTGAAATTCATCATTTTGAACTAAGTTACAATTCGAGCTCCCACAGTGAGCCCAAATATGGACCTAGGGACATGGCTTGAACAAACTTGAATTTTACCCCCCTAAGGATGCTGCATAAACAATATTAAAAGCATTCATCTGCTGGATCTGAAGAAGATTTTGAAAGAAAATTCCTCACTTTGAACTAAGTTGTCATTCAGGCTCCCATATTGAGCCCAAATATGAACTAAGGGACTTGGCTTGAACAAACTTGAATCTCACCCCCCTAAGGTTGTTGCATACCTAATATCAAAAGATTCTGCCTGCTGGATCTTGAGAAGAAGATTTTCAAAGAAAATTGCCTGAAATGCACTAAGTTCGAATTCGGGCTTCTATAGTGAGCCCAAATATGAATTCAGGGGGGCGATTTGAACAAACTTGAATCAGATCCACCCCAAAATGTTGCATACCAAATATCAAAAGATTCTGCCTGCTGGATCTGGAGAAGATTTTTAAAGAAATTGGCCTGAAATGCACTAAGTTCGAATTCAAGCTTCTATAGTGAGCCCAAATATGAATCCAGGGGGCCGATTTGAACAAACTTGAATCAGATCCACCCCACAATGTTGCATACCAAATATCAAAAGATTCTGCCTGCTGGATCTGGAGAAGATTTTTAAAGAAATTTGCCCGAAATGCTCTAAGTTCGAATTCGGGCTCCTATACTGAGCCCAAATATAAACCCAGGGGACCGATTTGAACAAACTTGAATCAGATCCACCCTACAATGTTGCATACCAAATATCAAAAGATTCTGCCTGCTGGATCTGGAGAAGATTTTTTAATGTTTTTCTCATTGCCTACAGTGTTAAAAAGTGCTGACTCAGCACTTTTTCAAGGTCCCGAAACTGTACCCTATGATAAAACCGATGGCAATTTTTTTTTACCAATCCTTTCTGTTGGTCCTAAGAAAGCTTCAAACCAAATAAAAATTCTCAGTGCCGTGCAGTTTTGGAGATATGGGCGTTTTAATTTGTTTCTATTTTTAGCTCCTGCGGTTCCCACGGGGCTACGGGGGAAAAAAAAATTCAGCATAAATTAGGTACTTATGACCCAATAAGCCCTCACATAAAATTTGGTTCAAATCAGCCTCTTGGTTCGGAAAATAAATATTTCGGGCGAGGCCAAAAATTTTGCCCCTCCCATAACAGCGCCAAATATAGCCCATCAAACTTCTCTTGAACAAATCTGAGTCTACACCTTAAAAGGAAGCTGCATACCATATATCAAGTCTCTGCTACTGCTGGTTCATGAGAAGAAGATTTTCAAAGATTTTGGTGCCCCTTGGGGGCATGGCACCACCCAGGAGGGGGTGCAACTTCATTTGAACAAATCTAAATTGACATTAGGTAATAAACATTTACCCAATATTTGAATAAAATTAGGCTAGTGGTTTTGAAGAAGTCGATAATGTAAAGTTGAAGGAGAAGTCGATAATGTAAAGTTAATGCCGGAAGACGACGGATGACGGGCGACGGACAGAATGTGATCAGTAAAGCTCCCACTGAGCTTCGCTCAGGTGAGCTAAAATTATCAAAAATTGAAAATTGCCCAATGCCAAAAACAGGTCGGAAAATATTCAGTGTACATGGCTTACCTCGAAAATAGGAAGTTAAGGCTGTACAAAATGGCGCAAATTGTGGCAATGTCAACATTGAGGAAACATCACATTCAGGCATATCAAGGGAGCTAACTATCACACTTAGATTACAGACCATCGAGTGGAGCAGTCTGCCATTCCCGAAATTAAACTGAATGGATTTCTTCACATTTGTTATTAGCATTCCCTACAGAAAGTCCTTTCAGGTGATGGGTCTGGACCATAAAGTTTATGAAAGAAGTTTGTCAGGTGTTTGATCACCGTTTCAAGTTGAGGTGCTTGACACAACAGTGAAGTGAAGATCTTTTTTTTTTGTTCTGTTCGTGGTAAAATGTGATCGCAAACGCTTTGGAGGTTAATTTTTTTTAAATCATTGTAACCTCCCCGTAATCTGAATGACCGTTCGTGACTTAATTCCAGGCCTGTATTAAGCGACTTACCCTGTTCATTGCAGAGCCTTAGTGAAAGTAAATTTTCATGTAGTGTGTGATATGGCAGTTACCAAGTTTTTATACACAGAAAGTGTGACTAACCCTGTGCGATGTACAGGGTTAGTCATGCTTTCTGGTTACAAAAAAATGTTGATTATTAACTGAGTACCTAAACTAAACTAACCCTGTGCTCTGAACAGCCTAAGAGTAGATTTCCACTATATCAACTCTTGACCCAACATAATGGCCAAAACCAGCCAGTACTATTCTCAAACAAGACGCCCCAAGGGGCCTTAATCGTTCACTGGCCAAAGCGGTTCAAAGAAGTATTTGGGCTCACATTCTGTTAGACATGGTTCATCAACACCATAAAGGAATGAAGTCATGAGAGGCAAATTTTATGGAAAAACACTAAGGAATGAATTTGAACAAACCTGAACCTAACATACCCCCCTGCCATCCCCACCCCACCCCTGCCCATAGAGCCCAAATATTAAGCCAAGGAGCCCCCTTGAGGTGTCATATATCAAATAGGAAAGAATTCTGACTGGTGGATATGAAGAAGGTTTTTGAAGAAATCACCTCACATTGCACTAAGTTAAACTTTGGGCTCAAATAGGGAACCAAAATATTAACCCAGGGTCCCGATTTGAACAAACTTGAATCTGACCCACCTAGAGATGTTGTATACCAAATATGAAAGGATTCTGATGGGTGGATCTGAAGAAGAAGATTTTAAAAGAAATTCCCTTATATTGCACTTAGTTAAAATTGAGGCTCCCACAGGTAGCCCAAATTAATAACCCCTGGACCAGATTTGAACAAACTTGAGTCTTACCCTCCAAGAGATGTTGTATACCAAATATGAAAGGATTCTGACTGGTGGATCTGAAGAAGATTTTTAAAGAAATTTCCTTATATTGTACTATGTTAAAATTTCGGCTCCCATAGTGAGCCCAAATATCAACCCAGGGACTATGATTGAACAAACTTGAATCTAACACTCCTAGAGATGTTGTATACCAAATATGAAAGCATTCTGACTACAGGATCTAAAGGTTTTAAAAACAAGTTGGAACAGGAACCAAAATTTTCAGGCTATAAAAAAAAAAATTTCTGTCCCAAAATTGAACAAAATGCACAAAAATAAAAAAAAAAATGTCAGAATTTTGGTGCAAAATTTTGGAGTCCGAACGTGACCTAAAATTTTCAGGCTAAAAATTGTTTTTTTCATCTCAAAATTGAACATAACCCATAAAAAAATGAACTTTTTTCCCCAAATTTTGGTCCAAAATTTCGGTCTGAACCGGACCCAAAATTTTCAGGCTAAAATTTTGGTTTTTTTCGTCTCAAAATTGAACAAAAGGCATAAAAAATCCCCCCCCCCCCCCCCCAAATTCCAAATTTTGGACCAAAATTTCGGAGTCCGAACCCAACCCAACATTTTCAGGCTAAAAATTTGGGTTTTTTTTTGTTTTGGGGGGGGAAGGGGGGGGGGGGAGGCTCAAAATCGAACAAAACGTATAAAAATCCCCAAAAAATTTATTTTTATCGAATTTTGGTCAGAACCAGACCCAAAATTTTCAACCCAGGGACCCGATATGAACAAATTTGAATCTGACTACTCCTAGAGATGATGTATACCAAATGTTAAAGGATTCTGACTGGTGGATCTAAAGAATAAGATTTTTAAAGAAATTTTCTCATATTGCACTAAGATAAAATTCAGGCTCCCATAAGGAACCCAAATATTAACCGAGAAACTCGATTTGAACAAACATGAATCTGGTCTGCCTAGAGATGATGTATACCAAATATGAGAGGATTCTGACTGGGAATCTGAAGAAGATTTTTAAAGAATATTCCATGTGTAGCACAGAGTTAAAATTTGGGCTCCCATAGGCAGACCAAATATTAACTCAGCGACTCGATTTGAACAAACTTGAAACTGACCCCCCTATAGATGTTGTATACCATGAAAGGATTCTGACTGGTGGATCTGAAGAAGAAGATTTTTAGAGAAATTTCATCAAATTGCACCAAGTTAAACTTTGGGCTCCAATAGAGAGCCCAAATACTAACTCAGGGACCTGATTTGAACAAATTTGAATCTGACCCCCCTAGAGATGTTGTATAACAAATATGAAAAGATTCTGACTGGTGGCACGGAAGAAGATTTTTTGTAATTTTTAAAAAAAATTATGGGTGCTATCAGAGTTATGCCCCTTCTGGTGCCCCCTGTGGGCACGGCAAATTTATTTGTACAAACTTGAATTGACATATAAGGAACATGCACTCCAAATTTGGTTCAATTTGGTCCAGTAGTTTGTGAAACTTCCTCATATTTCACTAAGTTAAAATTTGGGCTCCTGCAGGGAGCCAATTATTAACCCAGGGACTTGATTTGAACAAACTTGAATCTGACTCCACCCCCCCCCCCCCACCCCCCACCCCACCCCCTACAGATGTTGTATACCAAACATGAAAGGATTCTGACTGGTGGATCTGAAGAAGAAGATTTTTAAACAAATTTCCTCAAATTGCACCAAGTTAAACTTTGGGCTCCAATGCAGAGCCCAAATCTTAACCCAGGGACTCGATTTGAACAAACTTGAATCTGACCTCCCTAGAGATGTTGTATAACAAATATGAAAAGATTCTGACTGGGGGATCTGAAGATGAAGATATTTTTGAATTTTTGAAAAAATTTATGGGTGCTATCAGTTATGCCCCTTCTGGTGCCCCCTGTGGGCACGGCAAGTTTATTTGTATAAACTTGAATTGACATATGATAAGGAACATGCACACCAAATTTGGTTCAATTTGGTCCAGTAGTTTGTGAGGAGAAGTCGATAATGTAAAGTTCACGACGGACGGCAAGTGATAAGTTGAGCTCCCTTCGGTGAGCTAAAAAGCATTCAAACTCAGATTATGACCCCTCATTGGAATAGATTGTGGAAAGCCTTTTTTCAGTGAATTCCAAAAATGAAAGAACATTCTATTTTCAATTAATACCTTGTTTAAATTCTTTTAGAATCAGAGGAAATTTTGGATCGATATTAACCCTTTACCTAACATGAAAAGCAGACGACACTTGCAAAAAAAATTCTTGAATAATTAATTTTTTTCATTTTTTGTATCAAAAACATAGGTTATGACCCCTCGTTGGAATGAGCTCGACGAGCTCGTTCCAACGAGGGGTCATAACCTATGTTTTTGAGACAAAAAATGAAAATATTTTGAAAATTAATTGGCGATTTTTGAGAATAGCACTAGCCGGTTTTGACGTTACGTTGGGTAAAGGGTTAAGCATTATCAGAAATTCTCACAAATCAATCAAAATGTTATAAAAAACGTAACCAATACATACATTGTCTGACTGAGATGCCACAACAAAATCATCATCAAAGCCTGTCTCAGCACCAGTATTAATCAGATTGTTATCACCAAATAGCAGCCCTTCTAACCTACGTCCAACTACAGGCCTGGCCTGTAACGAGACAAGTAAAATAGGTGTGAGTATTTCATTTGATTTCTGTTTCAACAACTGGTTCAATTGTTAGAATAATTTTGGAAGTCACAATTTATCAATATTTGATGTTTGATTAGATGATTTATTGAAATGGTTACAGGAATTCTTTTGGGTGTCTTTCAGTAGGGATCTGCAAATCACAATTTTTTTTTTTCAAATCGAAACTCAAACTGAATTGTGTCTCGAATCTCAAATCAAATCTTAAAAGACAAGTTATTTCATATTGCATCAAACAGAAGTTATGGAAACTGTGATGACCCTTACAAGACTGAGTGAAAACCTTAAACACCAATAAATAAATATTCTCTGTAGTACCGTTGCTGAAACATATTGACCTGTATTATCCATAGTTTTAGTTTTTGAAGGCTTAACTTGTTGCTATTCACGTTCTTAAGAACATGAATATTAACAAGTTAAGCCTTCAAAAACTAAAAACTGTGGATAATGTTGTGGACAAAATTCACTATTTACCTAACAATTAAGCATTCTCAATTACTCAATTAATAATAATAATAATAATAAGGAAAAAATATAAAGTGTAAAATCACAAAGTGCTCTAAACACTGTACAGTTAAATAAACAATCAGCTTGTGACTATCAAGACAATATACAGACTGAGAAAGGTGTGAAGGCCAGTAGGTTACATACTGTCAAAAGCCTCTCTGAAAAGATGTGATTTTAAATTTTTTTTGAATTGGTTGAGATCTTTCGATGCCTGAACCTGATCTGGTAAATTATTCCAAAGTGCATGTCCAGCGAAAGAGAAAGCTCTGTTATTCACAAAAGTGGACCTAGAGAAGGGCATCTGAACCTTGATTTGTGAGGAGCGCAAGTTCCTTTCAGGTTTTTTAATTGCCAGACGGTCTTGTAAGTACTTAGGTGCCAAGACATGAATGCATTTAAATACCAAAACCAAAATTTTGAAAATAATCCACTGTCGTACAGGGAGCCAGTGCAATTTTTTTAGTAGTGGTGTTATATGATCATTAAATTGAAAGTGAGCATACATGAATGAATTGTCTAATGACAATTTTATCCAATTTTTGTTGGAAATGTAACAAACTGAAGTTAGTACAAGAGATTAGAAAAAATTGAATGTTGAGACTGAATCAGGATCGATCTCGAAGCAGACGTATGGTACTGATATCAAATTGAATCTTGAATATTCACAGGACCCTAGTCTACAGGGTCCGAATATGGGATGCTTTCCCAATGGCATTTTGGCATGATTTTTCCCAATTCAGACCAAACATTTCCCAATTCCAGTCCTTATTCATATACAAAATTAATTCTTCTTTTAACTCTTGAAGGCCTTCTTTTGACTTTAATAACTTTTTACTGCAACAAAACAGGTGTCTCAACAGGCAATTTTTAGATACATTTGCAAGTTACCTTGTCAGTTATTTCTAGGCATGTCTTGGATGCTTATACAGGAAGCCAAGTCTTGCCTAGACGCAACTGCTAAGACACAGAATGCAGACTGTTCAAGTGTAGCAAATACAACAATTTATAATAGAGATTACATGTACAAAGACTGATCATTATTTCATGCAACTGTTTGTTGTAAAAGTTACTGCATGTACTATACATGTAGTAGCTTCTATATTAATGTTCTCAGTTCAGAACGATGGTAACATTTCTTATTCTTTGTGTTTTTCTTCTCTCAAATAAATTCCCAATTGGAGCCTTCATATTGCGGATTTTCCCAATTGCATCACTTGACTTAGAACTTGTGTACAATTAGCTTCGCATAGAATTTTTTAACATTTCAGATTGTCAAGAAATACATAAAGGTTTAAGATCATTAACAAGATGCTATTTCTTGGGGCAATTCTTACACCCATGTGTTGTTTTGGCATGATAGTACAGTTAAAACTAGAAGTCCGGTCACGAACTGTGCGCTTATCTAGGCTTAATTGCGTGTAGGAATTACGCGCAATTGCCATATCGAATGGCATCCAAAGCACGGCAGGTTCTCCTGGTCACTCATAGCAAACACAGGCAATGTTTCTGCCAATGGACCTCCGGGTTACCCAGAGGTCCATTGGCTGAAACATCACTGCTTGTGCACAGGCCATATGTACAGAATTTGATAGCCTTACTATGGTCATAACGTGTAGATTAACGCGCAGATCAACATGCTATTTATGCACATTTAATGACAGGACTTCTAGTTCTAACTGTAGAGGTGGGCAATACACCGAAAAACCAATCCGATAACAAAATCATGAGGATACCAAAAACTGAACCAAACCAATCATTGAGTACCAAAACCATCTGTATTTTAAAATTTGCCTGCATCCAGAGATCATTTTGGGCGTCTACAGGGGCCGAATATGGAACCCATTCCCAATGGCATTTTGGCATGATTTTTCCCAATTCAAATCCAACTTTTCCCAATCTCAGTCCTTGTTCAAATAAAATTTAATCCTTCTTTAACCCTGAAGGCCTAATTTTGGCTTTCATCACTTTTTACTGCAACAAAACTGGCACCTCAACAGGCGTTTTTTAAGATACATTTGCAAGTTACATCCCAAGAACTTTATCAGTTGTTCTTGGCAAGTCTTGGCTGCCTATATAGGCAGCCAAGACTTGCCAAGATACAAATGCAAATAATCAGAACGTTGATTTTAAAGGATAACAAAATGCATAAATATCTTCATTATTTAATAGTATAAGACCAATTCATTTGATAGAGATTATAGAGACTGATCATTATTTCATGCAACTGTTTGTTATAAAACTTACTACATGTACTATACATGTAGTAGCTTCTGTATTAATGTTCTCAGTTCAATATGAAGGTAACATTTCTTATTCTTTGTATATTTCACCTTCCAAACAAATTCCCAATTGGAGTCTTCACGACAGGAATTTTTCCAATTGCATGGACCCCGGACCCTTTCTCAAAGAGGGTAGAAGAACCCCTGGGTTATCAACATTTTCAATACATTGTAACAAAATAAAACCACATGAACAAAAAATTGTTTGTAACCAACTATATATAAACAACTCCATTGAACTTAAAGTTGTCACCAAGAGACCAGAACAACTTCCAACTGCAACATAACAGTGGCTTCCGGCATTAAGACAGTTAATTAATTGTAAATATTAGTACTACGCTTGCTGCTGGAAAACTCTTCAGCTAAGTACAATGAACCTTTAGAATACATACCTACAAAGAACTAATATTAATTCCATGTAAACAACGAAATAAAAGTAGTACCAACTAGCTAGAGAATGAGAATTTACTGTGAACAGTAAATCCGAGTCTGTGTGAAAATGGTGAAAGCATCAGAAATACAATATATAGAAAGACAATTTAGGCCACACAAAGTAGATCTTCTGTTTCTCAGGCCGTTATTTGTGAAATTGCATGCGGGCGAGCATTTTTTTATTTTATTTTTTATTTCAGTAATTACTTTTTTGCCCTCAAAAGTTCATGTTCTTTGTTCAAGTTTTAGGCCTCATATTCTACAGAATAGCATGGGTGGTGGTGTATTTCATCCCTTGAGTGCAAGAAGACTTTGCAATGCTAAAGCATTGCAAGCCTTCTTGCACTCCAGGGACAAATTCATCAATTTTTTTAACTTGGGTAAAATATCAGACATAAACCATTTAATTTTTATTTTTTTAAAGTTTAAATTGGTTATAAAAAGATAGCATGCAGCAGCCAAAAGGACCATGCGGGAGGGCCTGAGAAACAGATTTTTTATTTTTTTAGGCCTTATGGAGATTTATTTTGGATATTAAAAAGAAATCAGAAATGGGTTTTGGTAAACAGCATTTCAAAATTTTCATACATGAATCAGATAAAAAAATTTTAAAAACCAGAAAAAACTTCTGTGCACACCATTAACCCTTTACCAAATGCAGACGATATCAAAATTTATTATTTTAAATATCATTTTCTAAATTTTTTCCAAAAATTTCAACAAAACCATATCAATGTGAACCCTCATTGGAACGAGCTCGACACTGCCCATTTTAGAAGACTTCCACCCCCAGCATTGGTGACTGGGTCCACTTTACCAGTAAAACAAAGCTTGTTTACCATAATAAACAAGCACTGCTTCACTTCCCGGGGTTCCCACGAAGAGAATAAATAGAATCTTAACTTGAATAAGCCCATTGGAATAAACCAATCTGAGGAAGTAAGGAAGTTGTCACACATTTAATTTTTAAGTAACTTGTAACCTGTGTAGGAAAGGCAGAAGGTTAAAGTTCAAAATTTTTGAAAAGATCCTGAATATTTTTTAATCCTAAACTTTGCGCCAACTTTCTGTTTATTTTATTCAGATCAAATTGTGGAGGTATTTTTGAGTTAACTTTGTGTCACGGTTTGTTAATTTTATGGGGTACGACTATTAACTGATTAACCATCGATTAATGTCAGAGATTAGCAATTATTGAAAATTGATAGCAACAGCCTCCCTCGGGAAACGTTAGCAGCTGCAACCGCCTTGTGCTTATAATTTATTATGCAAGCTGTGCTCTGTCCCCTCAACACTCACTTATCTCCTGAAGGCCTGGCATTCTTTAGGAGTGCAGGAGTGCTGCACGCCTAGAAAAAATTGAGGAGGGCAATTTTTTACACCCCTTGATTTTCTGAAATGCAAGCCTGGCATTCTGAAAAATGCAGGAGGGCAAAAAATCGCTCTCCTCAATCAGCTTAGGAGAGCAATTAGCTTTACACAGCATTTTAAGTATTCAGTTGAACGAACTCATTGAAACTGAAACCAACAGACTGCATCAGTGATTTTATTAACTTTACTAAGGTAAAGCGAAATGTCTTAGACATCTAGATGTCTCACTGAACAACCGAACACACACTTGACAAGACCTGTGTGTGTACCCAGACCTGTTGTCCAAGAAAGTCATACGCCTACCACTACCACCTTCAACCCCCAAGGGGGGGTTGAAGGTGGTAGTGGTAGGCATATGACTTTTTTGGACAACAGGTCTGCTTGAATCTACAGTCACATCCTGGTGCACATGCTTCAAGTGACAGGATAGTAGTAATGGTAGTATATTATAGTGTCAATATTCCTTAAATAATTACCCCTCAAACTGTGATGTCAGTTGTTGAATTTGAAACTGACATAAAAAAAAAATATTGCTGTGACCCATTTTGCTTCAAATGATTGCAACTGTGTTTGGGTATGGTTGCAGCCATTACCTTTTACCACTAAACCACTTTCAAAATGAAATTACGTGATGTTATGTGACTTCGAAGTTAAATTACATTTTTGCTTCACAACAAAAATTTAATGTGAGCATAATACATGTAATCTCAATCATCCCAGACCAAAATATTTAGGAGGGCAATTTTTCGCTCTCCTTAATTCTTTCAGGAGGGCAGTAAGGAGAGCTAAAAAATCGCTCTCCTGAAATTGCCAAGCCTGGAAATGCCAGACCTCTTTGGGGGCTGCCTTTAAAATCTATTATCATTTCGTCTCCTGAGTTCCAATGTGTTCTCTGTGCCTACTGGCACAGAGAACACACTGGAACTCAGGGGACGATTTGTCAATATTGCATTGATTTGAAATAATTCATGACCCATTCTGTGACGCATTTCGATAGATATTGAGCGTAGAAGACAGTCACATAAGAATTGAATGCAACATTTTGAATAATGAGAAGATATGTGTGTCAATTTTTCCACTAGGTAGCTGAATGTAGTACAATTTGTCAGGCACAATATTAATACCTTGAAGTGAATATAACCAAAATAGCATACAAGTTTTTGCATTGAAGACTCCAGGTGCAATTGCACTCCAAAGCAATCTGAGGAGGGCAACTGTTTTGCACTCCTTGATTTTCTAGATTGCCAGGCCTGCTCCTAAACAAAAGCCTGGGGTAATTTGTAAGGCTATATCCAGAAAGTGTGAAGAACATGACATTACTTAGAGGCACTTGTGGACAAGAGAGTCCGGACAATCATGTGGTGTGTGGACAAGCATTGTACTGTTTGAAGACCTGCAGGTGAGGATGCTGACAAACAAGGAACCTGTGGAATGTGACACTGCATATGAGAACATGAAGTGGACTACTGTGGAAGTGCTAAAGGCTCTCCATTCCATTATATTTTGGAAAGTCATTAACTTCTTGCATGCTGTGGACAGATATTACCGCCTATGACAGAATTGTTCTTGCTACTGAGATAAGTATAATTTGTGAACAATTCATCAAATTTTCTCTCTGTAAATGGAATGGACTTTTACACATATGATTCCATGCGTTAAATCTAGATTATTTATTTTATTTTATTGGTGTTTAAGGTCGCATACTTCTACACAATGACTTATCGTGCCCTTAACATGTAGATAAAGTCAAGTCCAGCCAATCGTTTGGACCCATGTTGCCCATTTTAGAGGACTTCCACCTTAGGCATTGGTGACTGGGTCCTATTTTACCAGTAAAACATAGCTTGTTTACCACAGTAAACAAGCACTGCTTCACTTCCTGGGATTTCCACAAGGATAAATTTAGATTAATTTTTCATTAAATCTAGCCATGGCTGCTCGTGCAGCCATGGCTCGATTTGATGAAAAATATCCTGAAAATATTTAGCAGGTTAAGAGTTAATTGGATAGTTAGTTTACCAGTAAGGTATATTCAACAAGTGCGACGCCGATCGCAGGCGATCAGACTCTAGTCCCCCACGGTGGATGGTCTGTTCTATAAAACATGCAAAATATTTTTTAGGCCTGTTGGGCATTTAAAAAATAAGTTACACGTTATGAAATGGATAAAAGATTTCAACAGCAAGTGGGAAATGAAGTCCTCTCTCTCCCATCATGTATCTGTTCTCAGGCACCTACCATTTAACAGGAACAACAATGTAATCATTCCATATTGCATTTTTATTCAAAAATTATTGATGTGCATCATCCTCCTATTATGTGTCACCAATGGTATAAATATGAAAGTACAGTCTCGAAGCATCTATCTATTAGATACAGGTGGTAACCGTAAAATAGGAACACAAAATGAAAAGTGTCAATGACACTGTAGCTCAACTTGACAAACTTGAACTTGGTAAGTTATAAATGAAATGGCAAAATTGAAGATCATTGGGACCAATGTCAGTTTTTTTGCCAGTGGCAACACTTTTGGTCAGAAACCGAAGAAAATCAATAGCTCCCATCTAGAGGCCTCCCCAAACAAGCATGCCAGGTTTCAAAGCAATCCGATCATAAATGTGCCCTGTAGGGTGTACAAAAGGGAAATATTGTGGTCTGACTAGACTAAATTCTAAGAACGTTGGCCGTGGCAACATTTTTTGACGGAAATGGAAGAAAATCGATAGCTCCCATCTAGAGGTCACCGTAAATAAGCATACCAGGTTTCAAAGCAATCTAATCATAAATGAGCCCTGTAGGGTGAGCCAAAGGGAAATATTGTGGTCTGACTAAACTAAGTTCTAAGAATGTTGGCTGCGGCAACATTTTTTGATGGAAATTGAAGAAAATCGATAGCTCCCATCTAGAGGTCACCCCAAACAAGCATGAAAGGTTTCAAAGCAATCCGATCATAAATGTGCCCTGTAGGGTGTGCCAAAGGGAAATATCGAGTCTTCTGACTAAACCAAGTTCTAATAATGTTGGCCGCGGCAACATTTTTTGCCGGAAATTGAAGAAAATTGATAGCTCCCATCTAGAGGTCACCCTAAATAAGCATACCAGGTTTCAAAGCAATCAAATCATAAATGTGCCCTGTAGGGTGTGCCAAAGGGAAATATTGTGGTTTGACTAAACTAAGTTCTAAGAACGTTGGCCACGGCAACATTTTTTGACAGAAATTGAAGAAAATCGATAGCTCCCATCTAGAGGTCACCCCAAACAAGCATGCCAGGTTTCAAAGCAATCCGATCATAAATGTACCCTGTAGGGTGTGCCAAAGGGAAATATTGAGTCTTCTGACTAAACTAAGTTCTAAGAACGTTGGCCGCGGCAACATTTTTTGACAGAAATTGAAGAAAATCGATAGCTCCCATCTAGAGGTCTCCCCAAACAAGCATACCAGGTTTCAAAGCAATCTGATCGTAAATGTACCCTGTAGGGTGTGCCAAAGGGAAATATTGAGGTCTGACTAAACTAAGTTCTACGAATGTTGGCCGTGGCAACATTTTTTGCCGGAAATTGAAGAAAATCGATAGCTCCCTTCTAGAGTTCACCCTAAATAAGCGTATCAGGTTTCAAAGCAATCAAATCATAAATGTGCCCTGTAGGGTGTGCCAAAGGGAAATATTGTGGTTTGACTAAACTAAGTTCTAAGAACGTTGGCCGCGGCAACATTTTTTGACGGAAATTGAAGAAAATCGATAGCTCCCATCTAGAGGTCACCCCAAACAAGCATAAGAAGTTTCAAAGTAATCTGATCATAAATGCGACCTGTGAGGTGTGCCAAAGGAAATTGTGGACGTACGTACTAACATACTAACGTACGTACGT
Organism: Pictodentalium vernedei; assembly: GCA_031216915.1. NCBI lineage: Eukaryota > Metazoa > Mollusca > Scaphopoda > Dentaliida > Dentaliidae > Pictodentalium > Pictodentalium vernedei. The sequence continues at coordinate 484,989,279 of CM062293.1, read as the reverse complement.
ACGTACGTACGTACGTACGTACGCCGACGGACGAGAAGTGATGGCAATAGCTCAGCTTGACATTGTCAAGTTGAGCTAAAAATCAATGAAAATGGTCGTCCTTCAGCATTCTAAATTATTTTTCCACAAAATTTTGACGTGCATCCTCCTCCTAGCATCTCTGACCAATGTTAGAAATCCTCCTAGTGACGTGCATCATCCTCCTAGCATCTCTGACCAATGTTAGAAATCCTCCTAGTGACGTGCATCATCCTCCTAGCATCTCTGACCAATGTTAGAAATCCTCCTAGTGACGTGCATCATCCTCCTAGCATCTCTGACCAATGTTAGAAATCCTCCTAGCATCTCTGACCAATGTTAGAAATCTGAAAGTAATAGCTCGAAACATGTCTAAGATACAGGAGGTGATAACGTCAAATATGGCAAAAAATGACAACAAAAAAGTCTGTCATTCAGCCATCTTGAATTTTTTTTTCAAAAGATTTTCGGCCATCTTGAATTTTTTTCAAAAAATTTTGCTGTGCATCACCCTCCCAGTATCTCTGACCAATGTTAGAAATCTGAAAGTAATAGCTCAAACTATGTCCAAGATACAGGTGGTAACGTCAAATATGGCAAAAAAAAAACCCAACAAAAATGGCTGCCATTCGGCCATCTTGAAAATTGTTTTCAAAAGAGTTTGGCATGCATCATTCTCCTATGGTGTCCGACAAATGTTGAAAATTTTAAACTAATATCTCAAAACATCTCCAAGATATGGGTGATAACGTAACTTGAGAATGCAAAAAATAAACAAACATGGCCTGGCCATCATGAATCTTTTTTTTTTTTTAAATTTTGACGTGCATCATCCTCATAGCATCCATGAACAATGTTAGAAACCTGAAACAAATATATTAAAACATGTCTAAGATACAGGTGGTAACATCAAATGAAGCAAAAAATGATGACAAAAATGGCCGCCGGTCGGCCATCTTGAATTTTTTTTCAAAAAGTTTTGACGTGCATTGTCCTCCTATTATGTGTCACCAATGACATAAAAATGAAAGCACAGTGTCGAAGCATCTATGAGGTACAGGTAGCAACAGAAACTAAGATACAGGTGTTAACGTCAAATATAGCAAAATGAAAGTGTCAATGACACTGTAACTCAACTTGACAATTTAAACTTGAACTTGGTAAGTTATAAATGAAATGGCAAAATTGAAGATCATTGGTACCAATGTTATTTGATGAAATTTCAACATAACAGCATTGTGTGTGCACAACGTCAGAGTAATCAATGCATTTTTAAATGTAAACTGTAAGACTGGCTAAAAGGAAGAATGTTGAAACACAAATGCAGCATGTTCAGAGGTTATTGTAAATGGCAACTTTTTTCACAGAAATGAATGCTAATCAATAGCTCTTATCTAAAGGTCTTGCCTAATGAGCACACCATTTTCAAAAACAATCCTATGATAAATGTGGCCTGTAGGCCATGTCAAAGAAGAATGTTGATGCACAAATGCAATAAATTCAAAGATTGTTGCTAACAGCACTAAGTTCATCAAACGTCATTGCCAGTGGCAACATTTATTGGCAGATATAGAAGAAAATCGATAGCTCCCATCTAGAGGTAACCCCAAACAAGCATACCAAGTGTCAAACTGATCTGATCAAAAATGTGCTCTGTACGGCGTGCCAAAGGAGTGTATTAATGCCTGACAAAACTAAGTTCAAAGATCGTTGCCAGCGTCAACATTTTCTGACGGAAATGGAAGAAAATCGATAGCACCCATCTAGAGGTCACCCCAAACAAGCATGCCAGGTTTCAAAGCAATCCGATCATAAATGTGCCCTGTAGGGTGTGCCAAAGGGAAATATTGAAGGTCTGACTAAACTAAGTTCTAAGAACGTTGGCCGCAGCAACATTTTTTGATGGAAATGGAAGAAAATCGATAGCTCCCATCTAGAGGTCACCCCAAACAAGCTTGCCAGGTTTCAAAGCAATCCGATCATAAATGTGCCCTGTAGGGTGTGCCAAAGGAAAATATTGAGGTCTGACTAAACTATGTTCTAAGAACCTTGGCTGCGGCAACATTTTTTTACGGAAATGGAAGAAAATCGATAGCTCCCATCTAGAGGTCACCCAAACAAGCATGCCAGGTTTCAAAGCAATCTGATCATAACTGTGTCCCTGTAGGGTGTGCCAAAGGGAAATATTGAGGTCTGACTAAACTAAGTTCTAAGAACATTGGCTGCGGAAACATTTTTTGACGGAAATTGAAGAAAATCGATAGCTCCCATCTAGAGGTCACCCCAAACAAGCCTACCAGGTTTCAAAGCAATCTGATCATAAATGTGCCCTGTAGGGTGTGCCAAAGGGAAATATTGAGGTCTGACTAAACTAAGTTCTAAGAACTTTGGCCGCGGCAACATTTTTTGATAGAACTTGAAGAAAATCGATAGTTCCAATCTAGAGGTCACCCCAAACAAGCATACCAAGTTTCAAAGCGATCTGATCATAAATGCGACCTGTGAGGTGTGCCAAAGGAAATTGTGGATGTATGTACGTGCGCTCCGACGTACGTACGTATGCCGACGGACGAGAAGTGATGGCAATAGCCCAGCTTGACTTTGTCAAGTTGAACTAAAAATGACAACAAAAATGGCTGCCATTCGACCATCTTGAATTTTTTTTTCAAAAGATTTTGGCATGCATCATCCTCCTATGATGTCTGACAAATGTTGATAATTTAAAACTAATATCTCAAAACATCTCTAAGGTACGGGTGATAACTAACTCGAGAATGCAAAAAATGAACAAGAATGGACGTCATTCGGCCATCTTGAATTTTTTTTTCAAACAATTTTGATGTGCATCATCCTCATAGCATCTATGCACAATGTTAGAAACCTGAAGCAAATATATCAAAACATGTCTAAGATACAGGTGGTAACATCAAATGAAGCGAAAAATGATGACAAAAATGGCCGCCAGTTGGCCCATCTTGAATTTTTTTTTGACGTGCATTATCCTCCTATTATGTGTCACCAATGGTATAAAAATGAAAGTACAGCATCAAAGCATATATGAGATACAAGTGGTATGACAAACAGAGACAGATGGATGGATGGATGGACAGATGGACGGATGGATGGACAGATGGATGGACAGACGGATGGATGGACGGACACAGATGGACAGACGGATGGATGGATGGACGGATGGACAGAAGGATGGACAGACAGACAAACAATGGATAGACGGACGGATGGACAGATGGACGAACGGACGGACGGATGGACGGACGGACGGACGGACGGACGGACGGACGGACGGACGGACGGACGGATGGATGGACGGACGGACGGACGGACAGACAGACAGAGACAGACAGACAGACAGACAGACAGAGGGGTGCAATCCAATAGTCCCCCAAAATGGTAAAACCAAGGGGAACTAATTAATAGGAGTATTCAATTGACAGGAATTTGGTCATTTTGCCATGTATTGGTGATAAATGTAGTACAGTGGAACCCTGTTAATTGAATAACCACACAGCAAATGAAAATTATTCAATTAATAGGGATTATGTCACTTTCCTGTATTCTAGAGATAAACTTAGCATTTATTCTATTATATCTTGTTTGACAGAGCTCCATGAGCTCTGCCAAACAAGATACAATAGCTTAAATGCCTGTATTGGGTGTATTGAGGCCAAATAGGGCTAAAAGCAAAGGAAACTTAGGGAGAGTCCGGGTAGTTTCTGGACAGGTTACAAGATATTTTATTCAATTAACAGGAGTTTACTCTATAACCAATATTCAATTAACAGGTCAAATTTGTACTGGAGGTATAGTAAATGTTTTTGTGCTGGGAAATTATATTCAATTAACAGGGTTATTCAGTTCAGAGATATCCAACTAAGTGGTCTCCACTGTATTTATCATATTGTATCTTGTTTGACAGAGTTCATGGAGTTTATTTGTGGTTGGCGACTTTCCTTAATATTTGTCTGCAAGTACTTTAGTTGCCCAATTCAGAAGAGTTTCAACTCTGGAACTGGTTATTGGGTCCTTCTGTACTATTAAACAAAACTTGTTTAACTGAGTAATCAAGCACTGCTCCAAATCCCAGGGTTTTCAAGGGGAAGAACTGGCACTGAAACAATGGAAAAAGTGCAGGCACTGAATGATCTTTCTGAATTAAATTAGCACTTAACAAGTCATGTGTAAATATTAATTAATCCTTCATTAACTGCATTCCTCCATTTCCAACATATGAGAGAAGTACAAAAGAATATGGCAGGCATGCAGATTTCATGGTAATGATTACTGTTTTCATGCAGGCTCCATTAAAGCAGGAACAGATGTGAAGACAAGTTTTCAAACTCTGAACAACTATTTCTGTGGAAAACATTGTTGAAACAGGCTACTTCATGCAAATTTAGTTTAAACAATATTTATTTATGAAAGAATATGATATAATACATATAAGTAATTGATTATCACATATCAATTGCAAAAACTGTATGATACAATAGTATGCATTATAGAAAGGGGGCATAGGATAAGAAACAAGAGGCCCCACGGGGCCTGAAGCGCTCATCTTGTACAGAACACAATTTAAACAGAGTCCAAGAATGAGTCTACATTTCCATAGGCTACACTGTCAATCCTTGAGTCCCTCAGGAGTGACAAAAATAATCTGGGCATCATGCCTTTTCTTCAGTTGATCATAAGTAGCATGTAGAGCTCCCCTATGAAGCCCCTTGATACAACCTATGTGGATTAATCTTAGTACCTCTAGAAGGTACTGAATACAAAATTTTTAATTCTTCAGCAAAATGGCCAATTCCGGCTCCCATAGAGAGCCCAAATATTAACCCAGACTCTTGATTTGAACACAGTTAAATCTGACTTCCCTAGAGATGTTGTGTACCGAATATGAAAGCATTCTGACTGTTGGATCTGAAGAAGAGAAACTGTAAAGAAATTTCTTCGAATTGCACCAAGTTCAAATTTGGGCTACCATAGCGAGCCCAAATATTGACCTATGGATCCGATTTGAACAAACTTGAATCTGACCCCCCTAGAGATGTTGTATACCAAATGTGAAAGCATTCTGACAAGTGAATCTGAAGAAGAAGATTTTTGAAGAAATTCCCTCATATTGTACTAAGTTAAATTTCATGTTCCCATATGGAGCCCAAATATTAACCTAGGCACTCGAATTGAAAAACCTGGAATCTGACCCCCCTAGAGATGTTGTATACCAAATATAAAAGCATTCCGACTGGTGGATCTGAACAAGAAGATTTTCAAATAAATTTTCTCATATTGCACTAAGTAAAAATTTGGGCTACCATAGTGAGCCCAAATATATACCTTGGGATCTGATTTGAACAAACTTGAATCTGACCCCCATAGAGATGTTGCATACCAAATATCAAAGCATTCTGACTGATGGATCTGAAGAAGAAGATTTTTTTTAAATTACCCTCCATATTGAACAAAGATAAAATTTGGGCTTCCGTAGGAAGCCCAAATATTAACCTAGGGACTTGGTTTCAACAACCTAGAATCTGACCCTCATAACAATGATGTATACCAAATATTAAAAGATTATGACTGGTGGTTCTGAAGAAGAAGATTTTTAAAGAATATTCCCCATATTACCCTATGTTAAAACTTCGGGCTCCTGTAGAGAGCCCAAATATGAACCAATGAGCTTTATTTCAACAAACTTTTATCTGACCCCCCTGTGAATGCTGTATACCAAATATCAAAAGATTCTGATGATTGGTTCTGGAGAAAAGATTTTTTAAAACTTTTGCAAATATGCTGACTCAGCATTTTTTCGATGTCCATTACATATAAGAACACCCTAACATAACCGATGGCAATTTTTTTTTACCATTCAATTCTACTGGTCATAAGGATACTTCATACCAAATAAAAGCTCTCTGTTCTGTGGGGTTTGGGAAATATGGGCATTTGAAAATATTTCTATTTTTAGCTCCCAGGGTTCCCATGGGGATGCGGGAATTTTTTTTTTTGCAAGGGTCAAGTACTTATGACCCAATACTACCACAAACCAAATTTGGTTCATACCGGACCATCGGTTCAGAAAATAGAAATTTTGGGCGGGGCCAAAAATCTTACCCCTCCTATTGCAAAGCCAAATATTACTTCACGAACTTCGTTTGAACAAACTTGATTCTACACCTCATATGGAAGCTCCATAGCAAATATCAAGTCATTGTACACACTGGTTCTTGAGAAGAAGATTTTTAAAATATTTTGGAGCATTTTCCTCCACTCCCTCCCTATGGGGCTGGGCATGCTGAGTTGAACAAAAATGAAATGCCCCTTTGGGATCATCACTCACACAAACTTTCACTTGAATTGGCCCAGTGGCTTTGGAGGAGAAGACCAAAACATGGTGTTGACGGACGACGGACGACAGACGACGGATGGGAAGCAATGAGATTAGCTCAGCTTGACTTTGTCAAGATGAGCTAAAAAACCCAGAGTAGACAGAATGTCATGGACAGGATTCAACAGTTAGCCATAAGCTCATACACATTTAACCCTTTACCCAACGCAGTCGATATCAAAATTTATTAATTTGAAATATCATTTTTTAAATTTTTTCAAAAAATTTCAACAAAACCATATCATGTGACCCCTCTTTGGAACGAGCTCGACAAGCTCGTTCCAAAGAGGGGTCACATAATATGGTTTTGTTGAACTTTTTCGGAAAATATTTTTTCAGCTGCTGAATTTGCATATTACGTGGGTGGATGCGGGCGATTCATTGGGTAAAGGGTTAACTACGATACTAATGATGTACATGAAATTTGGTCAAAATTCAACAAGAGCTTTAGTGGATGCAATGACAAACTTACAGATGACGGGACAGACAGATGGACTGGGGATGGATGGATGGATGGATGGGTATGGATGGATGGATGGATGTGGATGGATGGGTGGGCAGGCAGGCGGGCGGGCAGTCATTAAGTAGAGATGGGCGGTGTTGGAATTTTGAGTTCGGTTTCGGTTTCGGTATTTTTGTGTGGGGATACCGCAGTATCGGTTCGGTATTCGGTATGTGACTTCAGATTCACTGATAGTAGTACCAAAGGGGAATCCATGTCAGAAAAATACAGAATAAGTTGTTCTTGTATCATTCTATCACAGTGCTACACATGCCATTGTTGATGGGCTCAACATTGTCATTCTTTTGTCAACACAGATCATATCTACAGTAATTTGGTGACTTGTTCTAAATACGCCTTAACTTTTCAAGCTCCACTTAAGGCGTCTGTAATCATAGAATCATAGAATGTGTGTCCTGAAGATGTCATCGTTAGGTGGGCCTGATGACAGTTGTAAAATTATTTGGTCAGTGATTTCTAGCCAAGTCTTGGCTGCCTGTTAAGGCAGCCAAGACTTGGCTAGAAATCACTGCTAAGCAACTGGACATGTACAGGTCGTAGACTATTGATAATTTAGTACAACTGCCGTGGTCCTTAAGGCTTAACAAAACTGAAAAATAAATTCAGTCACTTCTTTCATGAAAATGAACACTTCAACTGCTATCAATCCTCATCAAGGCCTTATAAATAGCGAATGCACAGGGAAAATTGAAAATACCGTTGGCTTCGGTATTCAAAGATTGGGTCGGTTCGGTTTTTCGGTGTCCCCATGATATCAGTATCGGTTCGGTTTTTCGGTACATTGCCCATCTCTATCATTTAGGTAGGCAGGCAGGCAGGCAGGCATAGACATGGGGATTCCAATAATACATTTTCACACCAAACCTCCCCTTGCCAGCTTTGTTATGGGTTTCAAGATATAAAGAACCACTGAGCAATGACAAGCAACTGTCAGACTCCCCAACGAACTAACTCCACACAGGCAGGGTTAGCATTGGTTGAAAACAAGGGCACCATGGATGTGCAGTACACCTTAGTACACAGTGCCACCATGCCCCCATGTAGGCAATCGGGATGAAGTGCCTTGCCCAAGGACGAAATGCAATTACCCCTGGCAGGGCATGGGCATTTCGGTTTGAAGTCCAATGAGCCACCACGCACCCCTCGCAAAAAATAATAGTTTTGTGATAAATATTGGTAACTGTTATTTGCAAACTGAGCAGACAAAAACTTATAATCTTGAAAGATAAAGCAAACTTTTGAACCATTAATCCTTTACCCAATGCACACGGTATCTATTTTTTTATTTATTAATTTATTGGTGTTTAAGGTCACATATTTCGGCACAATGGCTCATCATGATCTCAACAGTTTTACAGGTCAAGGAAGCCGGAGTACCTGGAGAGAACCACCGAGCAACGGCGAGCAATTGTCAGCTCCCCAACATACAAACTCTGCACAAGCAGGGTTAGCACTGGTTGAAGACAAGCGGGATGAAGTACCCTGCCCAAGGACACAATGCAGTTACCCCTGGCAGGGATCGAACCATGGACATTTCAGTTTGAAATCCAATCAGCCACTGCGCACCCCCTCACAAACTGTTATTTGCAAATTGAGCAGACAAAAACTTATGATCTTGAAAGATAAAGCAAACTTTTGAAACATTAACCCTTTATGCACACGTTATCAAAATGTATTAACTTTAATATTATTTTTTCAAATTTTTCAAAAAATTTCAACAAAACCATATCATGTGACCCTTCATTGGAACAAGCTCATTGAGCTTGTTCCAATGCAGGCCTGAAAATAAGCAGTCTGACATTTGCAGAATGAGGTCCCCAGAGGGTGAATTTGATGATGCTATCCCATACAGTGAACCAATTTATCCTCTGGATTCCTCTTTGTGTTTTGTTTTGAGACCCTGATTCAGACTGAGGTTCACAGAGGGTAAATTTAGTGATGCTACCCTGCACAGCAGGGTAGCATCACTAATTTCACCCTTTGGGGACCTCATTTTGCACATGACAGTCTGCTTATTTTCAGACTTGCCCTATGAAGCAGAACCTGTTATTCAGACTGAGGTTCACAGAGGGTAAATTTAGTGATGCTACCCTGCACAGCAGGGTAACACCACTAAATTCACCCTCTGGGGACCTCATTTTGCTGATGACAGTCTGCTTATTTTCTCGCTTGTTCCAATGAGGGGTCACATGATATAGTTTTGTAGAAATTTTTTCAAATTTTTTTTTTTTTCAACTGCTCAATTTGTTTTTTTCGTGGTCTGTTGCGGCTGATTCGTTAGGTAAAGAGTTAATAAAAACATTTACACAGTTTTCAATACTACTCACATTCTTGCAACTTTCAAATCATATCCTACTTGAACACAACAAGGTAACTATAACTCCACACAAGAAGTAAGAAACATCTGTTATTTATGTAAAGATTTAGCAGTGCAAATCTCACACCTCTTAATCACATACAAGTCTGTGATCAGTGCATGGTACTGTCAGACTGATCATAAATATTACTGGATAGATGTATAATTTAACCAATTTTTGGATCAATATTGTCTGACTTACTGGCAGCCAAACACACTGAACACTAAATACAAGGATGCACTGAAATAAAATCATGAGGAGTGAAAGTTTATCATAAAACGAATGTTTTTAGTTTGGGATGAGTGGACAACTACAAACACACTACGTGAGTGGATTCCTCACAGAAAGAGTATTTTCAATCCTGGGTGAAAAGCACTAAATGTAAAAAGCCTAAACATGTTTTTCAGCTCAAAGACCTCCATGTGAAAACTAGAGGAGTAACAGTCCCTGGATGGGCCTATTAATACCCCCTCGCCTAATTATTATAAGTCAAAAAGGGGCATAACTCTGGCAAAAATAGTCCAACCAGAACTTTCATTGCAGGTGAACAGGCTCCCATGGTGGTGAATATTCATACCAAGTTTCAAGGACAATGGTTCATAAACGTCTGAGAAAATCTTCGGACAAAATTATGTCTACAGATTGACTGATAGATGGACAAGATTATTCCAGTATACCTCACCCCCTCCCCCCCCCTCTCATTTATATTTTGTTGTGTGAGAACCAACAAAAGGTTCTATCTCCATTTTGGCATGAAAATGAGATCCTGGTGTCATTTGAATCTTCAGGTGATTTTCTGTCGATTTATCTCGTCCTTGTATGTCCCTGATGGATAGAATGTGTAAAATGCGATGAAGAAAAATTCTATCTCCAAAATAACTGTTTTCGTCCAAGTTAAAAGGTTCTATCTCCTGACCCAATAGAAATTTAAGAAAATATCATGCGATCAAAGTTTGATGAATGGCTACATCTGGTTTTCGATTCAACAACTACTATGTGATAATGTATCATTTTCAACATTTTGTTGCCCAATTTTATTCATAAACTATCCAAAAGATCACGATCATCTCCATTCTTAACTCTTAAGACTGTTAAAATCAGAAATGTTAATTTTGCGCAATTTTTAATTTGAACATTTTGATTTTCTCATTGAATAAGGATAATAATAATAAATTGCTCCGTCGTAAAAATGTCCGAATTAGACATTGTGCAAAATTAGGGATGTAAAATAAACTTTCCAGTTTTAACCCTTTACCTAACATGAAAAGCAGACGACACTTGCAACAACAAAAAATTATAGAATAACTAATTTTTTCATTTTTTGTCTCATAGGCTATGACCCCTCAATTTGGCGATTTTTTAGAATAGAGCTGGTCGGTTTTGGTCGTTACGTTGGGTAAAGGGTTAAGAGACTGTGGAAAAATAGCAGTCTCTCATCAGTTCTGATGATGAGTTTTAAATTATCCTACTTTAGAAATCGGTCAATAAACCAATGTTACATTGTACTCAAGGCATGCCCAGCATAGGATGGCGAATTAATTAATACTGTGTGTTGATTCCGACACAGTTGGCCTACAAGGACATAGCAAAGTAATATGCAGGGTTCGTACACCTTTCAGAAATAAAAGTTCTAGGACTTTCAAGGACTTTTTCCAAGCATATTCCAGGACCTTTCAGGACCTTCTGATAAAATAATGCCGACCCTATTTCATACTTGCGTACCTGTTGATATAATAATACCTGATGCATGATTAATCCTTTACCCAACGTAACGGCCAAAACTGGTCAGCACTATTCTCAAAAATCGCCAATTAATTTTCATTTTTTCCCCCCATCTTTTGTCTCAAAAACATAGGTTATGACTCCTCTTTGGAACGAGCTCTTCGAGTGCATTCCAAAGAAGGGTCATAACCTATGTTTTTGAGACAAAAAATAAAAAAAATAGTTATTCAAGAATTTTGTTTGCAGGTGTTGCCTGCTTTTCGTGTTAGGTAAAGGGTTAAGCAGGCACGCTCTGGTTTTCTTTTATAAAAAAAAAGACGGACTTTATGCAGTGTCAATCTATGCAATTATGCAAGATATTGCAGCAATTTTCATAACACGCTAGATTATTGACATTACATATTTTTCAAGCACTTTCCAGGACTTTAGTACTGAAGATATGATTTTCAAGCACTTTCCAGGCCCTGGAATTTTGATTTTTCAAGTCAAGCACTTTCAAGCACCTTCAAGGACCTGTATGAACCCTGATATGGCCAAAGAACATATCTACCATCATACTAGAAATTTACCGTGTATAACTCTTGCACTTTATGATGTAATGCGACACTGACATTTAATTTATCTCCAATCCATTTGGAAAGATGTAGGTACTCCTCGATAACTCGGATCAATGGCACACTTTTCCTGGTGCTTTCAGCAACTTGGCTAATTATCAATGATGATGTAATGATATAGTTCTCGTCTGAATGGCATCGTTGATAAAGACGATGCAAAACAGTGGTGGAAATCTCCGGGATATGTGCGCTATTAATCACAATCATTGCAGTCTGGCATCTAAGGGGCTAATATGTCACATTTCATGTGCCAACTTTTAGACTCCATTAGAATCGCCAGTTAATTATAGTTTCCCTGTTTCATTCTTTTCTTAGTTAGTTAGGAAATGTCTTTATCTTCAGTTAGGACAGTTTCGTTTTTGTCGAATATTCCCAGCAAGCCAACAGGGGTGCCGGACGGAAAGTTTGGCAACGGAAACAGGTCAGATTAAATGGCACATATCTTGACGCCCACGTATTCGGACAAAAACGTAATGGTTCTGCAGCCATGATGGCCTTGTGTTCCTACGCTTTAACTGGAACATTTTGGTAATTCCCCCCCCCTCCCCTCTCATTTCCCAGCAGGGAAATAAGAGGGTTGGCATTTCAACCAGAAGGTTTTAGTTAATACTAGAGACACCACTGCATTTGTACCATTACCATTGGAGGCACTACAGATGCGAACAGGGGCATTTGCTTCGATAACATTGCCCCCCCCCCCCCCCCCCCAACCAACCCATTTGCTCCCCCTTGTGGCTTGTGTCCTTCACACACAAACACATCCATCCATCCATCCACTCTCGCACACACTGATTCTTATTTATTCCCATACATACCCACCTGATGAACATATCCATAAGATCTCAGATGCAGATACTTAGGAGCCATGTCCTTTGATAAACCTGACTTATCCATATGGTTCATGAACCTCATGTACCTACAATGGGTCGCGTTTCTTCATTTTTGACATCTAAAGAAAGTGGAGATTTACCTTAAAACACCACTATCTGGGAGATGAGGCCGGGCACTCCCGACAAGACCTCTAGCAAATCTCCTAGGATTGCTTGTTCCTTAAGAATGTAATGATAGGACACTTTACAGACTTGCCCCATTCATGGCTGGGGTCCTCTACCCAACATACCTACCCCCCCCCCCCCCCCCCTCCAACCCACGGTACTGATTTTGTTTTTTCCAAGTGGACCGGTCCAGTGTCCATTACAGTGTTTCCAGTTTAACTTGTACAGTATGTGGAGAGTGTATTATCACTACATTACCCGCAGAGTGGAGATTCCACCCAAGCAATAATTGCAAACTTGTTGCAAAGCATAACAAGCACAAGCAAAGTTTCAGCCAATGGACCACCGGGTTAAACCGGAGGTCCATTGGCTGAAACATTGCTTTTGTGTTTGGTCGATATATACAAAATTTGAAGGTTATAGTTCGGGTAATAACTCCACTCCACAGGTGATTCAGTTACAATCCACTCTCCATGTACTGTATATAGGGTATTAATTTGGTGTAAACATAATGTGTTAAGTGCTGGTAACTTGCTGGTTATTGGCACTGTGACGGTGTTATTTTTAACTGTGCATTGACGTTGTGTGTTTGCAGGGTATATGTCCTGGTGGGGATACTGTACATGTATATTTAGGTTCACGTTAAATGTATACTATGGGAAAACATTTCCTATAGTGACTTTTACCTGTGACACATTTTGACTACGATAATTATACCTATATATAGACAATAAACATATAGTGTGTTTTTATATCTGTGTTATACAACGAGTTGAAATATGGTTTATTTTTTCGAGGCTTCGCACAGATATAAAAACACACTATATGTTTATTGTTTTTATCTGATAACAAACAGACACCCGTCTCGTGCGTCTACCCGACTTATATATGCTTCCCACGGGCTTCCAAAGAAAACCAGTCTACGAGACAAAAGAAATAGGACAAGACGCATAGAGTTGTGTCCCTTACATTACAAAATCGATGACGGCGATTGTAAAGTGCGATTGCACTTCTTGCATCATGTAACTGCGCTGGAACAAAATAAATTTCAACTATTTTATTAACAGTAACAAAACGGTGTTTCAGTAGAGTTATTCTTTTTTTGACATAGTTCCAGTTTTCTTCCATGTTTTATGCTGTAGTCCCAATATAACAAATAATTTTGCGTTTGTTTACAATTTTTACGAAGTGTTTTTTTTTCAGATAGAGCAGACGAACTTTTAATTAGCGCAGTTCTGCGAGTACTTTTGATCGAGGCCGTGACTATAAATAGTTTGCAGTCGCCGCATACTAATTACTATTAACATTCAAGTAATTTCTACAATGTTTTGAAGCAAAATTTTAGGTTGCCTTTATTGAAGCAAAATAAATAAGAAATGACACCATCAGAGGATTTTGACAAAGTGCAATAAGCGTACAATTAAAACCTGCCCTGTGATATAACGATGTTTCATGAATGAATGAATGAAAATGGAATTGAAAGAGGTCAGAGGTCGTTCGCATAAATTATAATTATATACAACACCCGTTGTATATACTTCAAGTATATACAACGGTTGTTATACTCTATGGTTATCAGATAAAGACTTTTAGCCTACAAGAAATGAGACGATCGTGAAGTGTATGCTAATACCTAAGACAGAGCTGACATGTTGTAGACAGGCCAGTGGGTCTGAACCACTCAAGCTAGGCAATAGGCATGTTTACGATTTATCGTTCTTGGTCTCGTCGAAGTACATGCTGACTTATGTTACAGAATCTCTGTCAAGAGACTCACTCAACACACAGTTAATAGTTGCGCGCTAAGTCACTAACCGGCACTGCCATTTATAAATTTTGTCGTGTAGTGAGTTCATAAAGTTTGAGACCACAAACAATAAAACTAAATATGAGTGGTCAATATCTGTAGGTATGCATGTGTGCCTTGTAAAAATCAATTTTAGGCGGGTTCAGATGAATGTATCCTTATACTGGAAAGAAATGTGAAGTACGATAATTTCAACTTCATAGCATCCCTGTGACAGGCCTGAAAATAAGCAGTCTGGAATTTGCAGAATGAGGTCCCCAAAGGGTGAATTTGATGATGCTATCTCATACAGGGGGGCAATTTATCCTCTGGGTACCTCTTTCTGTTTAGTTTTGAGACCCTGATTCAGATTGAGGTTCACAGAGGGTAAATTTAGTGATGCTACTCTGCTGTGCAGGGTAGCATTACTAAATTCACCCTCTGGGACCTCATTTTGTAGATGACAGTCTGCTTATTTTCTGACTTGCCCTGTGAAGCAGATCCTGTTATACAAATACTTCAGGAAGCTGATCACTAAAGGTAGGCAGTCAGGCCATTAGAACACTAAATTTACCAACCTGACTACAGAGCCATGTTAATAGACTTTACACCACACTGTCGATGAGATCTTGTCTATTCTGAATGACCAATCTCCAGACTTAGGTTTCCCAAATAGTAAACGTTTTGCCTGCTATGCAGGTACAGAGGTGTCTGACTGCACATTGATCTGACTACTCGGTTAGTGTCGCTAAATTAACCTATTAGGAACCTCATTCTACAGACGCCCTGCTAATTATATTCAGCCTCGCTTCAGTCACTTGGCATTTTATTAAAGGAAACCAAAACAATCTCAGTTGAGCTGCACGTGATTAGCCTGTGTGTAAGCATAGAGATACAGACATACAGTTAAAACTAGAAGTCCTGTCATGAAATGCACACAAATAGCACGTCGATCTGTGCGTTAATCTACGCGTTATGACCATAGTAAGGCTATCAAATTATGTACATACAGCCTGTGCACAAGCAATGTTTCAGCCAATGGACCTCCGGGTTACCCGGAGGTCCATTTTCTGAAACATTGCCTGTGTTTGCTATGAGTAACCAAGAGAACCTGCCGAGCTTTGGGTGCTATTCGATATGGCAACAGTGCGCAATTCCTACGCGCAATTAAGCCTAGATAAGCGCACAGTTCGTGACAGGACTTCTAGTTTTAACTGTAGACAAGCATAATCAGCATATGTCGTAGTTTGCGCCAGCGGGTTGTGATCTTGTCCGACGATTCAATGTGCCACTATGCCAAGATAGCATGAGAGACCTGTTCTCGTAACTGATTTTGTGCTGGTCTCGTTCAAGTTGCAAGTCAAAGAAAAATATAAACACGTGTTTTATACCGAACTAATAAATCTAAAATTAAAATTACCCACTGGGAAGACTGGGTGGTCCAGAACAGCCCCCTGGACCATGCTAGGGTGGTCTGGTATGTCAGTGTACCAGTACAAAAGGGGTGGTCTATGGACTGTAGTCCAGCCTTGGACCGGTACCGTACCATTTTTTGCAGTACAGTCCACATCACTAGCCCTAACTGTTGAAAACCAGAGGCTCAAGTGAGCCTAAAACACTCACCTGACTCAAGTTGTCACAAGAGATGAGTGCATCAGTAGGTGAACGGCATATGGAGCCCACATATAAATCCAGTGACTCGACTTGAATCTGACACCCCTGGAGATGTCACACACCAGATATGAAAAGATTCTGACTGGTGGATCCAAAGAAAAAGATTTTTCAAGAAATGTTCTCACATTACACTGATTTAAACTATAGGCCCCAATAAAGAGTCCAAATATTAACCCAAGGGCCTGATTTGAACAAACTTGAATCTGACCCCTTTCCCCTCCCCCCTCCCCTCCCCCCCCCCCCCCCCCGAGATGTTGTATACCAAAATATTCTGACTGGCATATGTGAAAAAGAAGATTTTTAAAGAAATTCCCTCATATGGTACTATGTTACAATTCAAGCTTCCATAGGGAGGATAAATATCAACCTAGGGACTTGATCCTTCAAAATGCATTTTTGAGCAAAGAAAAAAAATTGCCTAATTGATGTAGGTAGGCATTGTTCCCAAAGAGTTATATACCCAAAAATTTGATATTTGGTTACTTGACGTTGACATTGTTGCAAAAGAGACATGTATGAAAAAGAATTGAAATCTGTTCAGACAGACGGATGGAGCTCTATGCTATATCCCTCCCTTGTGGGGGGATAAAAGGTAACAAAGTATGTGGTAGAAGCCTAATTTCAAATTTAAAGAAACTAAGTTCGAAAACCATTTTGAAAAGGGTTAAATTAATGCCAATATTATTTGAAACCACTGTGTACAGGTTCAGTAGACCTTGCCTGAAATGAAAAACATAGACATTGTAACACAGTGTTTGAAGAATTAAAGGTACAACCTTGAAAAGCAAAATTTTAATCTAAAACTTGTTTGTTTGTTTGTTTGTTTGTTGGTGGTTAACGTCACATATTTATGCACCATGGCTAATCGTGACACAACATGGAGATGAAGTAAAGTTTAGTCAATCGTTGATCTACATGTTGCCCATTTTAGAGGACTTTCACCCCAAGCATTGGTGACTGGGTCCTATTTTACTAGTAAAGCGGAACTGGTTTACCACAGTAAACAAGTGCTGCTTACTTCCCGGGGTTCCCACGGGGAGATCTAAAACTTTAAACTGGGAATACAAAGTGAAATTGACAGCAAAAAAAGGGTTAAATATTTCCTAAAACCGATAAAAGAAATCACTGATGTAAATGCAATCATTAAGTTGTATTGAGTATGCAAGAATTAAAGTAACAAAGTATGTGGTAAAAGCCTAATTTCAAATACAAAGAAACTAAGTCTGAAAACATGTTTAAAGGGGGTTAAAATCATGCCAATATTACTTAAAATCACTGTAGAAAGCTTCAGTAGACAGTAGACATTGTCCCAAATGAGAAACAATGACATTCCACTAAACTGTTTGAAGATTTAACTCCTAGCACTCTGGTGGTATTTCAAAATTTCCGAGATTGACCCCATATTGCCCATGCAACATGAAAAATTTAACAAATTATATCTTGTTTGACAGAGCTCAATGAGCTCTGTCAAACAAGATATAATTTATTAAATTCTCAGTTGCACTGTGTGTAAAATTTACTGCTGAAAACTTTGGTATTTTGACAACAGTGTGCAGAGAGTTAAAGGTGTAACTTAAAAACAAAAAAACTTTATGATCTGAAAACAGGTGTCATGAGCATTCAGGAGAAACTGTTTGAAACAATAAAAATATAACTTTGAGAGTGTTTTTTCTGAACTTTTTCAATACAGGAAGTCATGACTTGAATATCAATCACACACAAGCCATTAGACTTGAACATGTAGGATGTAGATTTGTAGAACTCATGAGCCACGTCACTCATTGTCTTGGTACCAAACAGTGCTGTCACCATCATTCACAAGTATTCATGTACCTCCATTAGCTGATCATCAGAAATCTGCATATTTGCCTACTATCCACAAGAAACTGTTACTTGTTGAAAATTGAATATATTCCAGAGGAAATGATTTTTTTTTTTTACTTTTTTAATATATTCACAACTGACTGATACATGGATGTTATCAACACCCTTCTGAATCTAATTCAATTTAGAACATCAAGATAACATAGAAGGTAATAGTCACTGTGAACTTTGAGATCAAGATAGAGCAACATAATGATAGAATGTCACATAACAAATGATAATGTACATGCATATAAATACAACTCAAGTCAAAATATTGGAAGTGTTCTCCATTTGATGGCTCCTATTATTTATTATTTATTTATTGGTGTTTAAGGTCACATACTTATGCACAATGGCTAATCGTGACCGTGACAGTTTTACGGGTGGAGGAAGCCGGAGTACCCGGAGAGAACCACCGAGCAACGACGAGCAGCTGTCAGCTCACCAACATCGTAACTCTGAACTCTGCACCGCAGCACAGGCAGGGTTAGATTGGTTGAAGACATGCGCACCATCGACGTGCAGTACGCCTCAGTACACAGCGTCATCGTGCCCCCATGTAGGCAATCGGGGTGAAGTGTCTTGCCCAAGGACACAACGCGGTTGCCGCAGGTGGGATTCGAACCGAGGACCTCTCGGCTTGCAGCCTGCACCTCTACCAACTGAGCCACCGCGCCCCCGATGGCTCCTATTGTTTTCTAAGCTAAGTCCATGCCTGCTGTTTTCAAAAGTGTGTGTAACCCATTTATCGTTCACCTGGCCTGAGCTTTGGCAACCTATCGTTTGTTCCCCTGTTCTTGCTTCAGGTAACCCATTAGGTAACTTAAATATATATGTATTGCAACTAGGCTGATATATGAACTGTTGTATCATAGCCAAATTCTTGCTCCTACAGTTAAAACTAGAAGTCCTGCCATGAAATGCGCACAAATAGCACGTCGATCTGCACGTTAATCTGCGCGTTATGACCATAGTAAGGCTATCAAATTCTGTTTTCTACAGTACATGGAGAGTGGATTGTAACTAAATCACCCGCAGAGTGGAGTTATCACCCAAGCTACAGTATGTGGCGAGTGGATTGTAACTAAATCACCTGCGGAGTGGAGTTATCACACAAGCTATAACTTTCAAATTTTGTACATATCGGCAAAAAACACAAGCAATGTTTCCGACAATGGACCTCCGGGTTAAACCCGGAGGTCCATTGGCTGAAACTTTGCTTGTGCTGGTTATGCTTTGCAACAAATTTTCAATTATTGGTTGGGTGAAATCTCCACTCCCTGGGTGTTTTAGTGATAATCCACCCTCCACGTACTGTATAACTTTCAAATTTTGTACAAATCGGCAAAAAACACAAGCAATGTTTCAGCCAATGGACCTCCGGGTTAAACCCGGAGGTCCATTGCCTGAAACTTTGCTTGTGCTGGTTATGCTTTTCAACAAATTTGCAATTATTGGTTGGGTGGAATCTCCACTCTGTGGGTGTTTTAGTGTTAATACACTCTCCACGTACTCTAAGCTAAGTCCATGCCTGCTGTTTTCAAAAGTCTGTGTAACCCATTTATCGTTCACCTAGCCTGAGCTTTTGTACCCTATCGTTTGTTCCCCCTGTTCTTGCTTCAGGTAACCCATTAGGTAACCTAAATATATATGTATTGCAACTAGGCTGATATATGAACTGTTGTATCATAGCCACGTTCTTGCTCCTGTGGGCAATATCCTGATGAATAGAGATGAATCGTAGGACACAATACTGAGGCTGTGTTGCAGCAATTCAAGATACAAATTAGTTGCAATTATAGCCTTACAGTTAAAACTAGAAGTCCTGTCCTGAAATGCGCACAAATAGCACGTCGATCTGCGCATTAATCTGCGCGTTATGACCATAGTAAGGCTATCAAATTCTGTACATATGGCCTGTGCACAAGCAATGTTTCAGCCAATGGACCTCCGGGTAACCCGGAGGTCCATTGGCAGAAACATTGCCTATGTTTGCTATGAGTAACCAGGAGAACCCACCGTGCTTTGGGTGCCATTCGATATGGCAATTGCGCGCAATAAGCCTAGATAAGCGCACAGTTCGTGACAGGACTTCTGGTTTTAACTGTATGGGCAATATCCTGATGAATAGAGATGAATCGTTAGGAACAATAATGAGGCTGTGTTGCAGCAATTCAAGATACAAATTAGTTGCAATTATAGCCTTATCTTGGCATGGGCAAGCATGCTGCAGAAGAGTATGGGATACATAATCACTATTTGTGGAAGAGACATGAATTATTGCCATTACCTGATTTTGTACACATGTTATATCTTAAGATGATCAACAGTTTAAAATGATGTTCAGCATTAACCAATCCTCAGCATACATGTAGGTGTTTGCATTTGCCTTAAGTTTAGCTACTCTGTTGGCCAACAGAGCAGCTATACATCAGCAGATGCAAACATCTGTGCAGCTGATGATTGGTTGATGCTCCACATCATTCCACCATTCATTCATCCTAATCATTCATTCAACTTGGCGAAACTTTCACCTGATCTGGTGACAATTTGGCGTGACCCGTTTTTCGTTTGCGTTTTTCATTCTAGGTAACCTCCACGTGACCCAAATGGCTGTTCACCACAAATCGACAGGCCTGAGAGTTGGTGATATATATTGCCTTTTAAAACATTTATTGGGGAAGATTGAGACAGATTACTGTAAAAGTCTATAGTTTTAATGAGAACAATAAATTTTATGAAGAGACATCATTGATAAATGTTTCATTAAAATATACAGACATAAGTTATTGTGAAAAATTGACAGTAACATGGCCTGGGGTTTGCAGCTCAGAGCTTATGTTCAACCAAGACACAAAGCATCAAGACTGAACATACACTTAGAGCTGCAAACCTCAGCCTGTGTTACCGTCAATTCTTCACAATTAATAACGTATATGTTCCAATAAGACCATACCGATTGCCCCAAACCCACATCTTGAAATGAACAAGGAGATTAACCTTTAAGGCCTTAAGCCATAAAGGCCTATTTCCGACTTTTACAACCTCAGAACAAGTGCCCTTAACATGCCATCATGAGGTGGTCCTGTTGACAACAGATAAATTAAGTAGGAAGTGGTGTCCTGAATTGCTACCAGCACACAGCCTCTATACGTCCAGTGCTAAGCCACTGGACGTATAGAGGCTGAGGGCTGGTAGAAATTCAGGACACTTGTCCAGGCCCTAAAGAGTTAAACAGCACTTTATTCGGAGCATCGTCTGGTGCCTGAATGAAAAATGTAGAAAAATGAAGACACTCCATTGGTAAAATAATTGCAAAACTGGCGACCTCATTTCAAATATTTCGCATAGCCAAACGGTAGCATATGCTACTGGAGCTGTAAACATGTACAAGGGGCTCTAAAGAACCTATAATCACTCATCTAGCAGAACAGAAGATGAAAATGTGGTTTCCCATAAGTTTCTATGGTAACTATAGGCCGCAATTGCAGCCATGTTTGCAACCCGATCAACATTACATGAGGATCATTCGTAGAGAGTGTCCCAGTCATCAATCATGCGATGTTTCAACACATTGGGCAATGCAGTTTCAGAGGAGAAGATTTTTCAAAATCAACCAATCAGAACCAAAGAATGCCTCTGGCGGCCATGTTTTCCATCCAACAGGAACAAAATGAGGAACAGTTGTAGAGAACCTCCCATAGACCATTCCTGCCAAGTTTGGTTCACATTGTCTCAGTAGTTCCAAAGAAGATGAAAATGTGATTACCCAAAGAATTTCTATGGTAACTATAAGCCACAATTGTGGCCACATTTGCACAACCCAATCAACATTAAATGAGGACTGTTGGTAGAGGGTGTCCCAGTCATCAATCATGTGAAGTTTCAAAACATCTGGCCTTGTGGTTTCAGAGGCGAAGACATTTCAAAATCCACCAAGAATCCAAGAATGCCTCCAGTAGCATGATTTTCATCTGATGGGAACAAAATGAGGATAGTTTGTAGAGGATCTCCCACAGACCATTCCTGCAAAGTTTGATTCACATCGGCTCAGTAGTTCCAGAGAAGATGAAAATGTGATTTCCTATCGGGTTTCTATGGTAACTATAAGCCGCAATTGCAGCCATGTTTGCAACCCGATCAACATTAAATGAGGATCCTTGGTAGAGGGTGTAACAGTCATCAATCATGTGAAGTTTCAAAACATTTGGCCTTTTAGTTTCAGAGGAGATCAATCAATAAGAATCAAAGAATATCTCTGTTTTTCCTTCAACGGGAACAAAATGAGTCTCATTGGAACATAAGACCATAAAAAATCAATACCTAGATTATCATCGGAGTGCAGTGCACATTGCTCCCTGGTTACGGTACTGGACTCTAAACCAAAAGGTCCACAGTTCGATCCTCATTAGAGGTAACTGTGTTGTTTCCATGGGCAAGGCACTTAATCAAGATTGCCCATGTGGTATCACAGAACTAAATATTTTCCCATCGGCCATCATTATATTAATTTTGGCATTCAAATATCTTTGTCATGTGTAGCCCTTCAGAGAACTTTTTCTGACCCGAAAACAGGGAGTCATGCAACAAATAAGAGAGAAAAAATTATATGAAGGGAAGAACCGGTCACGTGCACATATTTTTCAGGGAATTCCCCACAAAAAGTAAATTGTAGTTTTTAGGTCCAAAAGTCACCAAATCACCCTCTTTTTTATCAGGAATGTACAACAATAATGCAAGATGTCAATGTTTGTTTGTTTCTTGGTGGTTAACGTCACATATTTATGCACCATGGCTAATCGTGACACAACATGGAGATGAAGTCAAGTTTAGTCAATTGTTGATCTACATGTTGCCCATTTTAGAGGACTCACACCCCAAGCATTGGTGACTGGGTCCTATTTTACTAGTAAAGCAGAACTGGTTTACCACAGTAAACAAGTGCTGCTTACTTCCCGGGGTTCCCAAGGGGAGCAAGATGTCAATAGAATGTTTAAAATGTTTATTGAAACAATATATTTTCCCAAGGGTGTTTATTTTTAGAGATTGATTCATTTGCAAGTGCTCATTTCAAGGCGAGTAACTCCAATTCAAATATATAGTTCAGCAATACCATGTGAGGGCATGATGGCACTGTGTACTGAGGCGTACTGCATGTAAATGGTGCACTTGTCTTCAACCAATGCTAACCCTGCTTGTGCAGACTTAGTATGTTGCTAAAACTGACAGTTGCTCACTGTTGCCCGTTTTTTCTCTCCAGGTACACCGGCTTCCTCCACCCATAAAACTGTTCGACACGAGGTGACCCCCAAAAATAACTAAATAAATAAATAATCAGGATTTATTTTTAAATTAGGCACTCTCCCATAAATCGTAACAAGGCAAATCCATACAGACTAAATAACTATACAGATAATAAGAAACGTCAAGATAAAATGTGAAGACTGTACTGTTAAAACCAGAAGTTCTGTCACGAATAGTTATCTAGGCTTAATTGCGCGTTAGAATTGCGCGCAATTGGCATATCGAATGGCATCCAAATGCACGGCATGTTCTCCTGGTTACTCAGAGCAAACACAGGCAATGTTTCTGCCAATGGACCTCCGGGTTACCCGGAGGTCCATTGGCAGAAACATTGCTTGTGCACAGGCCATATGTGCAGAATTTGATAGCTGTACTGGGGCCATAACGCGTACATTAACGCGCATATCAACGTGCTATTTGTGCGCATTTCATGACAGGACTTCTAGTTTTAACTGTAAGTTGTGTTTCCCAAACCCCAGAATAAAGCACAAATATGGACCTCCAGTACTCAATCAAACTAACTTCACATGTTTATGAAGTAATAACATTAATAAATTGCAATTATTGATAGTATTACACTGTTCACTTATTTAACTCTTAGAAGCCGGGCAAAACTATCGAGAATCGGTTCCCAAAGCCAAATCGAAGTGGTAATTTCCGCATACCTCAACATAAGATAGTCTGATTATTTTATAAAATACATGTACTTCTTAATTTGCTTGATTTACGGGCTAATTTCAACCACAGAATACTTTTAGAAGCCTTCTCCTAGAGACTTAAAGTATGATTTCCAGGTAAAAAGAATACGACAAATACTGATCCCCACTTGTCTGCTCAGTTGAGAACAAATATATCAGAAGGCAAAACAATGATGTTCTCCCAAAGGAAAGGCGCCTAATTTGTCCATCTTTTCAAAATATATGTTTATAAAAAGAATAATTCTCTTGGGAAGCTTCCTGATAACCAAACCATTACCATACCATTTTCACATCAGTTAGCCAACTACTAATGATATGCCTTCGTTAAATAATACCACTGTTGTATTTATTGAACATAACATACCACGAAAAACTTACAGCAAAGCAGGTGTTTCTAGTTAAGTGTCGTCTGCCTATTCAGGCAGACAACACTTGACTCGAAGCACATGCTCAGTGTTTAATTCTCCTCAGCACAAAGACAGCCGAACCGTCACAGCCAGATTAACTGCCGTATTACATCACAGGCAAGAAAACTCGACTCCCAGCTTTTAAGAGTTAAAACAAACTACAGTTACACTTTTTATGAGCTGAAGGCCCCCAGTCAAAGTATGTAAGGAATCTGATGCTGCAGTGAACTGTGTGTGTTTCCCACTTTTTGAGGAGTTTGAGTGCAGACGACCATTGATACAATGTGATGTCTCTTCACTCACAAAGTTATACAGATATTCCTTTATACTCCAGTTATTGTTATTTCATTCAGTAAGTATTTAATTCACCTTGACAACATCAAGATATAAATACAATTAGTGGAACATTGTAATCCTAAAACTTCATCTGTGGTGAGTTTCCATTCATAATCAAAATGACCAAAAAGATTTGAGCAAATCAGGTCTTGATTGAGAAACATTTTGTGCATTATTTATTTATTTATTTCCTGGTGGTCACATATTTCTGCACAATGGCTGATCATGATGACAGTTTTATGGGTGGAGGAAGCTGGAGTACCCAGAGAGAACCACAGAGCAACTGTCAGCTCCCCAACATACTAACTCCACACAAGCAGGGTTAGCATTGGTTGAAGACAAGTACACCATTGATGTGCAGTACGCCTTAGTACACAATGCCACCACGTGGGCACAACGTGGTTGCCGCAGGTGGGATTCAAACTGAGAGCCTCTAGGCTTGCAGCCTGCACCTCTACCTACGCCCCCATTTTGTGCATTAATTCGAAGAAAATGAATCTTTATGGTCTATAACAGCATTAAATTCCTTACAGTATTAGACAGGTGGTTTCAGGGATTGGGACGTCCTCTCTTGTTGGTGCCGGTGTAACAGGATGTGTATTCCACACCCCCCCCCCCCTGGATGTCTTCTTCCTGGGGGAAAAGACATCCTAGGATATCATGCACCCACCATGGGTTTGGTTCAAACCACATAATAGTTCTCTGTTCTGTGCGGTTTTGGAAATATGGATGTTTATAAACATTTTTTCTATTTTTAGCTCCTGGGGATTTTCATGGAAATGCAGGAAAAACTTTTTTTATGAATCAAGTAGTTATTGCCTAATAATGTCTGTCACATACCAAATTTAGTCTAAATTGGTCCATCGATTCTAAAAATAAAAATTCTAGGATTGCTAAAAAATCTTGTCTTTCCCAGAACAACTGAAAACACTGCCCCTCAAACTTCTCTTGAACAAACTTTACTGTATACCTTTAAAAGGAAGTTGAATACCATATATCACGTTATTCCATCCATCGGATCAAGAGAACAGTTTTTTTTTAAATTTGGGAAAACTTTCCCCCACCATCTTCCCATGGAGGCAGCAAATCAATTTTATCAAGTCTGAATTGCCACTCATCAGTCATCATTCACATGAAAATTTATTGGAATCGGTCCAGCAGTTTGGGAGGCGAAAACTTAAACATCACCTTTACGACGGACGACATACCGTGAGTGATCATTATGGCTTACCCAGACTTTCTGTCAGGTGAGCTAAAACAATCATATTCTGTGGATATGCTTGATAAGGGCAAAAATATTTTATTTTGAGATTTGCGTTGTCATAATTTTGTCGGAAAATTTTTGGACCGTTGAGAAAACTTTGAGGACTAATGTTGGTAAAATTATGCAAATGGGCACAGAAATGGGATATTCTAAATTACTGATATTTTGGCAATAACTTATTTAGACTATTGATTAATTGATTTATTATTTATTGGTATTTAACCCTTTACCCAACAAATCAGTCAGTGTGATCCGTCCGGATAATATGCACATTCAGCAGCTGAAAAAATACTATTTTTCAAACAATTTCAAAAAAAGCATATCATGTGACCCCTCTGGAACGAGCTCATTCCAATAAGGGGTCACATGATATGGTTTTATTGAAATGTTTTGAAAACTTTTAAAAAATGATATTTAAAATAATAAATTTTGATATCGTCTGTGTTGGGTAAAGGCCACCGTCAGCATCTATGGTAATATCACAACTGCAACACAGGAATGAGGTCAAGTTCAGCAAATTGTTTACTAGTGTTGCCCTCTTTAGAGGAGTTTTTCCTCGGGACTGTATTACTGGGTTCTATTTTGCCAGTTATTTATTTATTTATTGGTATACACACTGATGTCAAAATACCAAAATTTAAGGTTGCAATTTGTTCCATAATGCAGCTTGGAATGTAACCAATTCAATTTTGTTTGGCTAGCTCATTGAGCTCAGCCAAACAAGGCTGAAGTGGTTAAATTCCAAGTTGCATTATGGGGAAAATTTGCTGCTTGAAGTTTTGATATTTTGACATGAGTGTGCAAAGGGTTAACCCTTTACCCAACACAGACGATATCAAAATTTATTATTTTAAATGTCATTTTTTAATTTTTTTCAAAAAATTTCAACAAAACCATATCATGTGACCCCTCGTTGGAACGAGCTCGATGAGCTCGTTCCAACGAGGGGTCACATGATATGGTTTTGTTGAAATTTTTTGAAAAATAATATTTTTTCAACTGCTGAATTTGCATATTACACGGACGGATGCGGTCGATTCGTTGGGTAAAGGGTTAAGGTCACATATTTTTGCACAATGGCTAATCATGACTGCAACATGGATATACAATGTCAAGTCAAGTCCAGCTAATCGTTTATACCCATGTTGCCTATTTTAGAGAACTTCCACCTCAGGCACTGGTGACTGGGTCCTATTTTACCAGTAAAGCATAAATTGTATACCATAGTAAACAAGCACTGCTTCACTTGCTGGGGTCCCCGTGAGGAACTAATCTGTTGTGGGTGCCATAACAGCAGAAATTTGGTCTGTCAGGAAACATTTGGCTTGCCCCACCTGCAGAAGCTATCTCCAACCCTCGCTTGAACTGTTTGTATGTGTGTGTGTGGTAGAGAAGAAAATATCAATGACAAAGCTCAGAAGGCAACGACAGTCAAGGCCTTTCTAACAGTGCATCACACAACACCATTTCATCAATAAAAACACCATATTCACAACACAGCACCCATTCTAGAATAGATATTTATTAGTTTCATTACTTTTATTTACTGAGACTTTGACAATACATTGACCCTCAATTATTTATTTATTTATTGATGTTTAAGGTCACATATTTATGCACAATGGCTAATCATGATCATGACAGTTTTACGGGTGGAGGAAGCCGGAGTACCCGGAGAGAACCACCGAGCAACGACGAGCAGCAGCCAGCTCCCCAACATCATAACTCCGCACTGACGCACAGGAGGGTTAGATTGGTTGAAGACATGCGTACCATCGACATGCAGTATGCCTTAGTACACGGCGTCATCGTGCCCCCACGCGGGCAATGAGTATAAAGTGTCTTGCCCAAGGACACAACGCGGTTGCCGCAGGTGGGATTCGAACCGAGGACCTCTCGGCTTGCAGCCTGCACCTCGACCTACTGAGCCACCACGTTCCCCATTGACCCTAAGTCCACAGATTAATTTTACATTGACTCTCTTCCATCTGATGTCAAAATATCTAAATTTCAAGTAGCCATTTTTTCCCATAATGCACTGGGAATTTAACCAATTCAATCTTGTTTGACAGAGCTCAATGAGCTCTGTCAAACAAGATTGAATTGGTTAAATTTCTAGTGGCATGATGGGAAAAATTTGCAACCATAACTTTAGATTTTACGACATCAGTGTGCAGGGGATTAATAACTGCTGTATATACATTTAAATAGCTGTAGTATACTGAACAGAGATTCTACTTATTGTTGGCTGAATCTGCAGGCAGTCAACAAATGATGAAAAAACAAAATCAAAATGAATGAATCCTACCTACATGTATAGAGTTCTCAAGGGAATACACATGGAACAGCTTTTTCGGAGCCATATAAAAGGAGCAGTTTGTGGCCGTATGGGAAATTGAAGGTTAACTCCTCACATGGTGCTGGCAGATGTTCCTGCCCAGGACAGGATTTCTCTTGCCAGTCAAATAAGTATAATTTGGGCACAATAATCAAATTTTCCCCTGCAAATTGAAAGGATTTTCAGACCAACAAGGTGCAATGCCACTGGTATCCCCCGCCAAGGGTTTCTTAGTAGAAACAAGAGGCCCCATGTGGCCTTAATCGCTCACCTGACAAAGTGACTCTAAGAAGTATTTTAGGTCACCTTCACCATGTCATGCCTCATCAACATTAACTGGTTGAGTGATAGATTTTGTTTGAAGTTCAACATTCGTTACCTAAAATTAGTTTTATTTAAAATCATTGGTGTGTGGCCAATCTCCAATGATTTTTAATAAAGCAAATTTATCTCTGCAGACAAACTGGTTTAGCATGAAGCACAAACAAGGAATGTGAAGAGATAGCCTTGGACATCTCTCCCCAACTGTGGATATCTTCCATGTGCTACATGTACATATTTGCATGCAAGAAAACAAAAATTTTCACAAATTTTCCAAAATATTAGTTTTTTTTATCATCATTGGAACAAGCTCAAACAGCTTATTCCAATAGGGGTATGGGAAGATCAGGTATATTTTTGAGACAGAAATGTGAATATATAAATAATGGTGTTTTTTTGTGAATGATGCTGGAGAATTTTGCGTAAAGATATGGTAAATGGTTTGTTCTAGATACAGAATGATGCAAAAGTATTTAAATTTGATTAGGCAAGTTGTTCCTATAATGCATTTAAAAATTGAAGTAACTGTTTTTTTGCTGCCGAACTTTTAGATGTGTGTGTCTGTGTTTGTGTGTGTGTGTGGGGGGGGGGGGGGGGGGGGGGGGGGGGGGGGGGGTAAGAGTGTTCTTGCAAACAAAATTCCTGAATAAATGGAAAATTTTATTTTTTGTGTGAAAGACATAGTGCGTGAATGTTGATAGGAACAAGCTTAGAGAGCTCATTTTAATGTGAAGTCATAAAGCTGTGTTTTACGTACAAAATTCTGGAATAACTAAAAAATTGCTTTTTTGACTCAAAAAGCATGGTGTGCGACCTCTCATTGGAATGAGCTCAAAAAGCTCATTCCAATGGGGTATTTACAAGCGATAAGTACATGTATGTTTAAGAGACAAAAATTAAAATATGAATAGCGCTTTTTTGCGAAGAATGCTGACAAGTTTTGGCAGTTATGCTGGTAAAAAGGTAAGATATGCAAAGTGGTTGTTTTTTAGAGGCGACATTTAATTAAGGGGAATTAACCCTTGATTACTGAGGTAACTTCTAAAAGTACTGAAATTTCATGAAGCAATGTGAATAACAGACAACAGTTGCCTAAAAATTTCATGAATAACTAAAATTTTTATTCTTTTGTCTCGAAAACATGGCATATGACCTTTGTTGGAATGAGCTGATTGCATGTGTTCCAATGAGGGGCCATAAAATTTGAACGGAGATTTGTGTGAATAATGCATTAGTACTGCTAGATTTGGGTAAACGGTTCACCCTGGATACCACCCCTTCTATAGTAGATCTTTTCTGCAAATTTTGTCTAAGATTCTATCAACTTTACAAATAAATATCTTCATGAATCACAATCAGATCCACCCCACAATGTTGCATACCAAATATCAAAAGATTCTGCCTGCTGGATCTGGAGAAGAAGATTTTTTAAGAAATATGCCTGAAATGCACTAAGTTAAAATTTGGGCTCCTATACGGAGCCCAAATATAAACCCAGGGGGCCGATTTGAACAAACTTGAATCAGATCCACCCCACAATGTTGCTTACCAAATATGAAAAGATTCTGAAGCTGGATCTGGAGAAGAAGATTTTTCAAGAAATTTGCCTGAAATGCACTAAGTTCAAATTCGAGCTTCTATAGTGAGCCCAAATATGAAATTAGGAAGCCGATTTGAACAAACTTGAATCAGATCCACCCCACAATGTTGCATACCAAATATCAAAAGATTCTGCCTGCTGGATCTGGAGAAGAAGATTTTTTAATAAATTTGCCCGAAATGCACTAAGTGCGAATTCAGGCTTCTATATTAAGCCCAAATATGAATCCAGGGGGCCGATTTGAACAAACTTGAATCAGATCCACCCCGCAATGTTGCATACCAAATATCAAAAGATTCTGCCTGCTGGATCTGGAGAAGAAGATTTTTGAAGAAATTTGCCCGAAATGCACTAAGTTTGAATTCGAGCTTCTATAGTGAGCCCAAATATGAATCCAGGGGGCCGATTTGAACAAACTTGAATCAGATTCACCCCGCAATGTTGCATACCAAATATCAAAAGATTCTGCCTGCTGGATGTGGAGAAGATGATTTTTTAAGAAATTTGCCTGAAATGCACTAAGTTCGAATTCGAGCTTCTATAGTAAGCCCAAATATGAATCTAAGGAGCCGATTTGAACAATTTGCATCAAATCCATCCCACAATGTTGCATACCAAATATCAAAAGATTCTGCCTGCTGGATCTGGAGAAGAAGATTTTTTAAGAAATTTGCCTAAATGCACTAAGTTCGAAATCAGGCTTCTATACTGAGCCCAAATATGAACCCAGGGGGCCGATTTGAACAAACTTGAATCAGATCCACCCTACAATGTTGCATACCAAATATCAAAAGATTCTGCCTGCTGGATCTGGAGAAGAAGATTTTTTAAGAAATTTGCCTGAAATGCACTAAGTTCGAAATTGGGCTCCTATACTGAGCCCAAATATTAACCCAGGGATCCGATTTGAACAAACTTGAATCAGATCCACCCCACAATGTTGCTTACCAAATATGAAAAGATTCTGCCTGCTGGATCTGGAGAAGAAGATTTTTTAAGAAATTTGCATGAAATGCACTAAGTTCAAATTCGAGCTTCTATAGTGAGCCCAAATATGAATCTAGGAAGCCGATTTGAACAAACTTGAATCAGATCCACCCCACAATGTTGCATACCAAATATCAAAAGATTCTGCCTGCTGGATCTGGAGAAGAAGATTTTTTAAGAAATTTGCCTAAATGCACTAAGTTCGAAATCAGGCTTCTATACTGAGCCCAAATATGAACCCAGGGGGCCGATTTGAACAAACTTGAATCAGATCCACCCTACAATGTTGCATACCAAATATCAAAAGATTCTGCCTGCTGGATCTGGAGAAGAAGATTTTTTAAGAAATTTGCCTGAAATGCACTAAGTTCGAAATTGGGCTCCTATACTGAGCCCAAATATTAACCCAGGGATCCGATTTGAACAAACTTGAATCAGATCCACCCCACAATGTTGCTTACCAAATATGAAAAGATTCTGCCTGCTGGATCTGGAGAAGAAGATTTTTTAAGAAATTTGCCTGAAATGCACTAAGTTCGAATTCGGGCTACTATAGTAAGCCCAAATATGAATCCAGGGGGCCGATTTGAACAAACTTGAATCAGATCTACCCCACAACGTTGCATACCAAATATCAAAAGATTCTGCCTGCTGGATCTGGAGAAGAAGATTTTTGAAGAAATGTGCCTGAAATGCACTAAGTTCGAATTCAAGCTCCTATAGTGAGCCCAAATATGAATCTAGGGAGCCGATTTGAACAAACTTGAATCAGATCCACCCTACAATGTTGCATGCCAAATATCAAAAGATTCTGCCTGCTGGATCTGGAGAAGAAGATTTTCAAAGAAATTTGCCTGAAATGCAGTAAGTTCAAATTTGGGCTCCTATACTGAGCCCAAATATAAACCCAGAGGGCCGATTTGAACAAACTTGAATCAGATCCACCCCACAATGTTGCATACCAAATATCAAAAGATTCTGCCTGCTGGATCTGGAGAAGAAGATTTTTTAAGAAATTTGCCTGAAATGCACTAAGTTCGAAATCGGGCTCCTATACTGAGCCCAAGTATGAACCCAGGGGGCCGATTTGAACAAACTTGAATCAGATCCACCCTACAATGTTGCATACCAAATATCAAAAGATTCTGCCTGCTGGATCTGGAGAAGAAGATTTTTCAATGTTTTTCCCATTGCCTACAGTGTTAAAAAGTGCTGACTCAGCACTTTTTCAAAGTCCCGAAACTGTACCCTATGATAAAACCGATGGCAATTTTTTTTTACCAATCCTTTCTGTTGGTCCTAAGGAAGCTGCACACCAAATAAAAATTCTCAGTGCCGTGCAGTTTTGGAGATATGGGCGTTTTAAATTTTTTCTATTTTTAGCTCCTGCGGTTCCCACGGGGCTGCGGGAAAAAATTTTTTTTGCATAAATCAAGTACTCATGACCCAATAAGCCCTCACATAAAATTTGGTTCAAATCAGCCTCTCGGTTTGGAAAATAGAAATTTTGGGCGGGGCAAAAAATTTTGCCCCTCCCATAACGACGCCAAGTATAGCCCCACAAACTTCTCTTGAACAAATCTGAGTCTACACCTCAAAAGGAAGCTGCACACCAAATATCAAGTCTCTGCTACTGCTGGTTCATGAGAAGAAGATTTACAAAGATTTTGGTGCCCCTTGGGGCGTGGCACCACCCAGGAGGAGGGGCAACTTCATTTGAACAAATCTGAATTGGCATTAGGTAATAAACATTTAGCCAACATTTGAATAAAATTGGGCTAGTGGTTTAGGAGGAGAAGTCGATAATGTAAAGTTAACGCCGGACGGACGACGACGGACGACGGACGACGGACAGAAAGTGATTAGTAAAGCTCCCCTTGAGCTTCGCTCAGGTGAGCTAAAAAGTGGGAAAAGACCCATAACTTTAGGGGAAAAAAATGGAGAAAACCTGTTACTTGTGAATATCCTTTCCCTCATGGCGGTCTATCAGCATACCAAAGATCATTTAAATCCTACATCCACTGAGATATGGAAGATCCAAAGTTATTACGGATGGACGAACGGATGGACTGATGGACAGACCCTATTTCTATATCCCCTACAAACTTCGTTTTGGCAGGGGATAATAATTTCTTGAGTTAAATATGGATAAATTAAAAAAATATTTTGAAAATACCCAGCAAGTTAACCCTTTACCTAACGAATCGCCCACATCCACCCCGTAATATGCAAATTGAGCAGTTCAAAAAATTAAATTTTTCAAAATATTTCGACAAAACCATATCATGTGACCCCTCATTGGAACGAGCTCACTGAGCTTGTTCCAATGAGGGGTCACATGATATGGTTTTGTCGAAATATTTTGAAAATTTTTAAAAAATGATATTTAAAATAATAAATTTTGATAGCGCCTGTGTTGGGTAAAGGGTTAAAGAGTTAAGCCAGTCATAGAGTGTTAAACAGTTTTACAGGTAGTGGAAGCTGGAATTGCTATAGAGAATAACCATGCTGCAACAAATAAATGTCCTACCTTTCAACTTACTGCTATTACATGTACTTGTTGGTTGTCGATCCCTCAAAATAAGGTAACAAAAATAAAGCCTGATCTGAAGCTGCATAGGTTAAAAGCACATACACCTCTGTGTGGTGTATTGCTTAAGACATGGTGACATCATGCTCCCACATGAGCACAAAGGGTTAACACTTAACACAAGCTATTAATTGAAAATAAAATGTTTTCATTTTTTGAATTCACTAAAAAAAAAAATAAATTCCACAGTTCACTGCAATGAGGGTCATAAACTGAGTTTAAATGCTTTTTGAGAATAGTTCTGGATGGTTTTGGCCATTGCATTGGGTAAAAAGTTAATACATATTATATTTACAGTTAATAAATTAACTGAGTTATATGCATGAAGGCTGTACAGTGCACATGGTTAATTAACCCTGTGCATTGAACAGAGTTAGTTCGTAAGCTACAGTTAAAACTAGAAGTCCTGTCATGAAATGCGCACAAATAGCACATTGATATGCGCGTTAATGTACACATTATGGCCCCAGTAAAGCTATCAAATTCTGTACATATGGCCTGTGCACAAGCAATGTTTCTGCCAATGGACCTCCGGGTTACCTGGAGGTCCATTGGCAAAAACATTGCAAGTGTTTGCTATGAGTAACCAGGAGAACCTGTCGTGCTTTGGATGCCATTCGATATGGCAATTGCGTGCAATTCCAACGCGCAATTAAGCCTAGATAAGCGCACTATTCGTGACAGGACTTCTAGTTTTAACTGTAACTGGATATCTCTTAACTGAGAAACTCTGTTAACTGAATTGAATACAATTTCCTAACACAAAACCATACCTTCAGTACAAATTTCACCAGTTAATTACATATGGATTATAGAGTAAAATCCTAGTAACCATTTACACAATGAATCATCCACATCCGCCCACGTAATATGCAAATTCAGCAGCTGAAAAAATATTATTTTTCAAATTGTTTTTAAAAAAACACATCATGTTACCCCTCTTTGGAACGAGCTTGTCAAGCTCCTTCCAATGAGGGGTCACATGATATGGTTTTGTTGAAATTTTTGGAAAAATTTAAATTGATATTTAAAATAATAAATTATATCGTCTGGGAGGGTAAAGGGTTAATTGAATAAAAACTCTTGTAACATGTCCAAGAATTGCCCAGACAATCACCAAATTCCCCATGTTTATCATCTATTTATTTATTGGTGTTTAAGGTCACATATTTCTGCACTATGGCTAATCATGACCACAACAGTTTTACGGGGGGAGGAAGCCAGAGTACCCGGAGAGAACCACCGAGCAACAGTCAGCTCCCCAACATACTAACTCCACACAAGCAGGGTTAGCATTGGTTGAAGACATGTGCACCATCGTCGTGCAGTACGCCTTAGTACACAATGCCACCATGCCCCCCACATGGGCAATGGGGGTGAAGTGTCTTGCCCAAGGACACAATACAGTTGCCGCAGGTGGGATTGGTTGAACAGAGGACCTCTCGGTTACCCCATGTTTATAGACCTATTTGACTTCAGTACATCCTATACAGGCATTTAATCTATCATATCTTAACCCTTAGCACACTGATAGTGCAACAGAATTTTCCCCAGTCATTGTGTTTTTCTCTTGTTTGACTATGAATTTAACCAATTATATCTTGTTTGACAGAGCTCACTGAGCTCTGTCAAACAAGGTATATTTGGTTAAATATCAAACTGCATTATGGGAAATTCTTGCTGCTGAAAACTTTACCATTTTGACATCAGAGTGCAGAGGGTTAAGGTTTAACAAAGCTCTTGGAGCTCTGTGAAACAGGATATAAGAGAATAAATGCCCAGTTTATTTCTAGCACACAGGAAAGTAACCAAATAACTGTAAATTGGTTAATGGAATGATTCATTGGCAAAGTGGCTATTCAATTAACAGGATTTCACTATATTCAGTTACATGTAGGCCCCACAAAGCAGATCTTTTGTTTCTCAGCCATTTTTTGTAAAAATGCATGTGGGTGGGTGTTTTTTTTATTTTTGTAATTATTCCCTTGCCATCTAAAGTTCATGTTTTTGGTTTGTTTTATGTTTTAGACCTCATAATCTACAGAACAGCATGAGTGGTGGTGTATTTGGTCCCTTGAGTGCAAGAAGGCTTTGCAATGCTTTACAAAGCCTTGTTGCACTCAATGAACAACTTTATCAATTTTATTAACTTGAGTAAAATATCAGACATCAACCATTTAATTTTTATTTTTTGAAGTCTGCATTGGTTATAAAAAGAGAGCATGTGGCAGCCAAAAGGATCATGCAGGAGGGCCTGATAAACAGATTTTTAACTTTTTTAGTCCTTATTCAAGAATGTTTTTACAAGTGTTTTCTGCTTTCAGTATTAATTAAGTGCAGGGTGAGGGTTAAGACAACATATTTGATGTTTAACTGTAACTAGTTAGTGTTTGAGGAAACTATTTTGTTATCAGTTTATATATTCACATACACAGAAACTAACTTGTATAATTAACCAGGTACAAGGCTATCACATCACACTACATATTTGTAACTAAATCTCACAGATTAAAACCCTTAATCTTCCAAATTAAAACCATTGTGTGTGGTAAGACTTTCTGCATAACAGAACTTACATATACAGTACGTGGAGAGTGT
Organism: Pictodentalium vernedei; assembly: GCA_031216915.1. Taxonomy (NCBI): domain Eukaryota; kingdom Metazoa; phylum Mollusca; class Scaphopoda; order Dentaliida; family Dentaliidae; genus Pictodentalium; species Pictodentalium vernedei. Next base: position 484,952,875 of record CM062293.1, on the reverse strand, counting down.
ATTAACACTAAAACACCTGCAGAGTGGAGATTCCACCCAACCAATAATTGCAAATTTGTTGCAAAGCATAACCAGCACAAGCAAAATTTTGCTTGTGTTTTTTGTCGATATGTACAAAATTTGAAAGGTATAGCTTGGGTGATAACTCCACTCCACGGGTGATTTAGTTACACTCCACTCCCCACATACTGTAGAAAGAAGTTATACAATACTGTGATCACAATTTTAAGTGATATTTTTTTGGCAATCAGAAAGTGATTGGGTCAGAACGAGGGCCTGCAAATCGCACATTTTTTATTTGAATCGAATCTAGAATCAAAATCAGCTCTATTATTTGAAATCGAATCGAACCTCGACTCGAATCAGGGGCAAATTTAACCCTTTAACCCAACGCTGACGATATCAAAATTTATTATTTTAAATAAATTTTTAACAAATTTTCAAAAAATTTCAACAAAACCATATCACGTGACCCCTCATTGGAACGAGCTCAATGAGCTCGTTCCAATGAGGGGTCACATGATATGGTTTTGTTGAAATATTTTGAAAAATTTAATTTTTTCAACTGCTCAATTTGAATACTACGCGAGCGGATGCGGGTGATTCGTTAGGTAAAGTGTTAAGAAGACCAAGTGGGGAAGGAGGTGCGGTAAACCTGATTTATTCCGACTGCGGTGGCTCAAGCTCCAACTGATGAAATATTCCAACTACATCATCCAGGCATCATTCGTCAAAGGCATGCTTTGGTGATGTTGCTGAATATTACCCAGTAAGGATTATAGTTCAAAAACAGAAATGGTTGTGAGAATTATCGGTACTGAGCACTGCACAGGGCTAGCCACTTGCAAAAGCTCATCTTTGACACTGCCTGGAGACTGTGGTAGTGACTAGTAAGACTTGAATTAGCATGGATGGTGGCATGGGGTGCAGATATTGTTCATGCTAATATAGCAGAAATTACACTCAAGTCTTTATTTTCAATATTATTTATGTGTCATTTCCATCAGAACTATTTATTGGTGTTTAAGGTCACATACTTATGCACAATGGCTAATCGTGACCATGACAGTTGTACGGGTGGAGAAAGCCAGAGTACCAGGAGAGAACCACTGAGCATCGACGAACAACTGTCAGCTCCTCCACATTCTGACTCTGTTCAAGCTCCGCTCAAGCAGGGTTACAGCGGTTGAAGACATATGTGCACCATCGATGTGCAGTACGAATTAGCACACAGCGTCATCGTGCCCCCATGTAGCCAACCAGGATAAAGCGCCTTGCCCAAGGACACAATGCGGGTCATCCCGGACTGGGATCAAACTCCTGACCTCTAGCATAGAAGTCCAACAGTCTACCACTGCGACACCGCACTCCCTTTCACCCTCTTCAGTTTTTCCAATGTCTTTTGTTAGCTACCAGGCCAAACAATAAACATTTGGGTCTAGTGTTCAACCAATTACCAAAAATGGTCACTGACCAATTACTGGTAATCAGAGCTCACAATTGATCGATTCTGATGCTGATTCCGATTGTAATACCCTGCACTATTAGACAAGTCAAGGCTCGAAAACACAACATTAAACTTAACATTTTTCAGAGTGTTAACCTTCATTGACTGGGGTCACAGTAAATTTACTTGTCACACGCACTTGGGCAGTAGACGTGGCTCTCAGAGCCAAGTGTACCACCCAAGTGCATGCAACTGGTAATTTTACTGCGACCTGAATCAATGGAGTGCAACCTTCCCTTTTCCAGTATAAACTGGTGATTGCTGCAAGTACACTCACTTGTAAGCTTTACATGTCGTTTAACTTGTGTATTCCGTTAAGGGACATCTAGAGAGATTAAGAATATACGTTGTGGTTGTTTCTCAACTTTATCGAATGGTATCATGGACAGCATTTTACATTAACAACTGAACAATTGCAGAAGATAATGAAAGTGTCAATGACAATGTAGCTTAACTTGTCTGTGTGTTGCGTTTGATGAAAAGATAATGTTCAATGTTTATGAAAGGATTAAGAAATAAGACAAGAATTGTGATAATTGGGAATATGTTAATTTCTGTTCCCTATGTATGCTATGTTTTTAATAAAAATAATATGAGGTATACACTGTACTAAAGGGCGGAAGGGTGGGTTAATACGATCTCACAGTTAATGTATGTGGCCCTCACAGTTAACGTATGTCAAAGAAAGTTACCAAGTTACAGTGAAATTATTCAAAAACGAGTCATCCTATCAAGTTACATTGAAATCCCTTCATAAATATGGCCTGTAGACTGTGCTAAAGGTTTTCGGGCTTCAGGCCTGTGTAGCCATGATGGTTAACTGATTACTACTAAAAGGGGACGTCCTCATCTCGACATTATACTGAGTCATTCTACTAAGTTATGATGAAATCCCTTCACAAATTTGACCTGTAGTCTGTACTAAAGTTTTTCGGGTTTTGGGCTCGGGAAGCCACCATGGTTCAATGATCGTGACCAAAAGGGGACGTTGGCATCTGGGCATCATCTGGAGTGATCCTACGAAGTTACAATGAAATCCCTTCATAAATATGACCTGTAGACTGTGCTCAAGGTTTTTGGGCTTTGGGTCCCTTAAGCCATCACAGTTGACCAATCACGACCAAAAGGGGATGTCATCATCTAGGCATTATATGGAGTCAACCTAACAAGTTACAATGAAATCCTTCCATAAATATGACCTATAGACTATGCTGAAGGTTTTTGGGCGCAGATAGCCATCAAGAGTGAATGACCATGACCAAAAGGGGACGTTCTCATCTAGACATTATTTGGAGTCATCCTACCACGTTACAATGAAATCCCTTCATAAATATGACCTGTAGACTGTGCTAAAGGTTTTCGGGCATCGGGTCCTGCAGCCGTCACGGTTGCCCAATCACGTCCAAAAGGGGACGTTCTCATCTAGACATTGTATGAAGTCAATCTACCAGGTTACAATGAAATCCTTTCATAAATATGACCTGTAGACTGTGCTGAAGGTTTTCAGGCTTCGGGCTTGGTCAGCCATCATGGATGAATGGTAGAAACCAAAAGGGGACATTCTCATCTGGGCATTATCTGGAGTGATTCTACGAAGTTACAATGAAATCCCTTCATAAATATGACCTGTAGACTGTGCTCAAGGTTTTTGGGCTTCGGGCCCCTGTAGCCGTCACAGTTGAAAAATCGCTCTCCTGAAATTGCCAAGCCTGAAAAAAGACCCACAGAAAGCACCAACACAGATAAAAAGTTTCTTCTTTCCTCCTTTACCACGCCCAGACATACCACAAAAAGTACTGTACAGTTATCGAGGGTCGAAATGGGCTTGCCCCACACTGTCCCTGCACGCCTTCAGCGTGCAAAAACCATTTGATCTGCTCTAATACATGTAGTTCAAAGTATTTGATAGTTGTATTTGCATGGCATGAGAGATCATGTGTATCGTGATACATATCGTACCGTGCAGATTGAATCGTGATACATATCATATCATTAGGGAAGCATATCATTGCAGCCCTACTGCAAAACATACCTAAATATGTCTGCAATGTAACAAATATGTCTCCCCTGTAACATGTTACACATAGAGTCATGTGTTAATTCTGAATATTTTCCCATATCTTTTGAGCATCCAGTCTCTTTGATTTGTTAAAACCATCAGGAACTTCATTACATAATTTAACACAGGTTAATCAAGCAGCATCATGATTGCATGGATATCTGGTCTCTTGCGTAATGATCATTTTTACCACTTTAGCGGGCATTCTCTAACATTAACAAAGTTTAATACATGTAGGGCATTACAAGAATCAGAATGTAACACTCAACTCTCATTAACAGCCTGTCACATCATATGATTTTTGTTCCTTGCTCTTGTACACTCAGAAATGGAAATGGCTTCAACTTGTAAACAGTGGGATTTTATTTAAATTATTAAATATTTAAAATGTCCAGCAAAGCTAGCCCCATAAGAACAAGCAGCTGTCTATAGTAAGTAAGTCTATATACATTTTATGCCTTTATTCCTGACTTAAAAGTGGTAAATATCGGGTCTCTTTTTAAGTTTTCTAACTTTGTTGCAACTGAAAGCATACTGCTGCTGATCACATGATAATCATGTGACACCAGTTTGTTGGACAACAGATGATATTATCATCTGTTGAAATTGAAAACTTTAAAAATGTCATGTAAAGTACAGGGTCAAAACTTTCTCAGAATCCCAGTGGTAATAATAGTAATAATATGACTTTGTCGAGCCTTGTGGTTTATTAACGGCCCAACAGGTGTGAATAATAGCCCTTCAGCTTATTAAAGGAACTTGACTTCGTCTCGGGCCTTTTATAAGCTTTCGGGCTGTTATTCACACCTATTGGACCATTAATAAACCACAATGCCCCCCAAAGTCATGTTATTGTTATATTGTATCCCAGGGTAGCATTACCAAATTTACCCTTTGTGAATCTCAGTTTGAATCAAGGTCTCAGGCCTAAACAGAAAGAGATACCCAGAGGATAAATTGGGGGACTCTAACCCACTGTATGGGTTAGCATCAACAAATTCATCCTCTGGGGACCCCATCCTGCAAATGACAGATTGCCCATTTTCAGGCTTGAATCCACGCATGAATGCCTGAGCCTTAGTGATCTGCAAATCACAATTTTTTTTTCAAAATCAAATCTCATCTCTGATATCAATATAGAATCGAATCTCGAATCGAATCTTAATAGACAAGTTATTTCTTACTATACCAAACAGAATTTACAGAACACTGTGATGACCCTTACAAGGCATACTGAACACCTTAAACAGCAAAAAATAAATATTCTGTGTACATGTAGCACCATCACTGAAACAGGCCTATTATCTTTAGCACCGTCGCTGAAACAGATAGCCCTCTTATTCAAAGTTTTAGTTTTTGACGGCTTAGCTTGTTCACTATTCACCGCAATCTGTGACAGTAACGACTGTTTCCTAACAACATGAGCCATACAGACTCGCAACATTTCACCTCCCTGGCATCAATTAATATTCGATTCGGTGTATGGAAAATTGATATACTATTGTTTCCTTGAGGTAGGTCAGTACCTTGACTCATCTTTAAAGAGGACAAGTCACCAATCTTCTCTGGTTCATCCAACGACGTGATCCATGGCCCATTCATATCGTGCCTGGCGGTGGTTCTGAGACAGCGGAATGCAAATACATTGTCTTCTCGGTCGGCGATCACCTTCGTGCAACCCTACCCAGATGGTTTGCATCGAAACATTTACCCCGGATGCATTCTGAAAGTCACTGCGAAGCTGGGTTGCTGTAGCAGAGCAGGGCTGAATGATCAATGACAGTGTCAATGACACTGTAGCTTAACTTGTGTGTTGTGTTTGATTTAAAGTTGAATGAAATCCCATCATAAATATGACCTGCAGACTGTGCTCAAGGTTTTTGGGCTTCGGGCCCCTGAAGCCGTCACAGTCTACCAATCACAACCAAAAGGGGATGTGATCATCTAGGCATTATATGGAGTCAAACTAACAGGTTACAATGAAATCCTTCCATAAATATGACCTATAGACTATGCTAAAGGTTTTGGGATTTTGGGCTCGGGCAGCCATCAAGGCTGAATGATTGTGACCAAAAGGGGACGTTCTCATCTAGACATTATTTGGAGTCATCCTCAAGGTACAATGAAATCCCTTCATAAATATCAAAAGTAGACTGTGCTAAAGGTTTTCGGGCTTCAGACCCCTATAGCTGTCACAGTTGCCTAATAGTGTCCAAAAGGGCTGTTCTCATCTAGACATTATATGAAGTCAACCGACCAAGTTGCAATGAAATCCCTTCATAAATATGACCGGAAGACTGTGCTAAAGGTTTTCGGGCTTTGGGCTCGGGCAGCCATCATGGCTGAATGATCGCAACCAAAGGAGACAATTTCATCTGGGCATCATCTGGAGTGATCCTACGAAGTTACAATGAAATCCCTTCATAAATATGACCTGTAGACTGTGCTCAAGGTTTTTGGGCTTCGGGCACCTGTAGCCATCACAGTTCACCAATCACGACCAAAAGGGGATGTCATCATCTAGGCATTATATGGAGTCAACCTAACAGGTTACAGTGAAATCCTTCCATAAATATGACCTTTTGCCTATACTAAAGGTTTTGGGGCTCGGGCACCCATCAAGGCTGAATGATCGTGATCAAAATTGGACATTCTCATCTAGATATTATTTGGAGTCATCCTACGAAGTTACAATGAAATCCCTTCATAAATATGACCTGTAGACTGTGCTAAAGGTTTTCGGTCCCCTGTAGCTGTCACAGTTGCCCAATCACGTCCAAAAGGGGACTTTCTCATCTAGACATTATATGAAGTCAACCCACCAAGTTACAATGAAATTCCTTAATAAATATAAGGGCACGTTCTCATCTAGACATGACCCCAAACCTGCATATGAAATTTCGTGACGATCAGACAAGAACTGCGGGGTGTAGCCTGCTAAAGGAAAATGTGAACAGACTCACCGACTTCCGCACGCGTGATGGCAATAGCTTATCTGGACTTTGTCAAGTTAAGCTAAAAACCAGTCTTCAGCTGCCGATGTTGCCCTGTCTGTGCCACCACCATGCCATCTTACTGGTGTACCATACTGCTGAAATCTTCATCAGGCTCTGGTGATCACAGTATGGTGCACACCATGGGCTTCACCAACCTGACGAAGAGTAGCCCCCTTGCTCCACCATCCCTACAGCCTGCTACATTTCTGCTTCAGACAAATGTCTTCTTATATTTGCATTTGCCATATTCAATCATTAAATCACAAGGGTTTGTGTTGAAATGAAGATTGAATACCCTACACATGTCATGTACATGTAGCCAGTACACGAAAACATCATGAAAATCAAGAGGTATGTACATGCTTTCCACGACTGTCACTAAAAGTCTGCCTGTCAAGAGCGCTAATGTAAACACTGGGGACCATATCAATACGTTCCTCAATCATATCCACCAAAAAATCGCAAATATGTCACAAGCAAATTTCATAATGATGTGTCAAATATTTGGTGCTTATCAAACTTTGAGTAGTATATATCAAGTGTTCGCCTTCATTGTCAGCTGCATTCGATAGTACAGGTATTTCTTTACAGTTGTGCAGGGCTATTGATCCAAACTGTGTTTATCCTTTACTTATTGAGATTTATTTTATTGTGACTTTCTGTTTCTGGGCAATTCCGGGTTATTGTTTTATAAGAGCACAGAAACATAGATGATATTAAAGCATAAAATTACATAAAACCAAATATAACATATAAAAGAGAACATAAAATAATAAAATATCATAAAACATACAGTTAGAACTAAAAGTCCTGTCACGAAATGCGCACAAATAGCACGTTGATATGCACGTTAATCAACACGTTATAACCATAGTCAGGCTATCAAATCCTGTACATATAGCCTGTGCACAAGCAATGTTTCAGCCAATGGACCTCCGGGTAACCCGGAGGTCCATTGGCAGAAACATTGCCCGTTTGCTATGAGTAACCAGGAGAACCTGCCATGCTTTGGATGCCATTGGATATGGCAATTACGCGCAATTCCTACGCGCAATTAATCCTAGATAAGTGCACAGTTAGAGACAGGACTTCTACTTTTAACTGTATATCAAGCGTTCGCATTTATTGTCAGCTGCATTCGATAGTACAGGTATTTCTTTACATTTGTGCAGGGCTACTGATCCAAACTGTGTTTATCCTTTACTTATTGAGATTTATTTTATTGTGACTTTCTGTTTCTGGGCAATTCCGGGTTATTGTTTTATAAGAACACAGAAACATAGACGATATCAAAGCATAAAATTACATAAAACCAAATATAACATAAAAGAGAACATAAAATACTAAAATATCATAAAACATAGATTGTCCAAGATATAGCAGGTCAATAGACATTTGCACCTCAATGATCTATACAGTAACTGATTGACAAGTGGATTGAAATCTTTGTCATTTTATTACTGTGTTAACTGGTAGAGTGCTGAATTATTTTTGGCCATCAAATCTTGTACACGTCTTTGCCTTGTTACAGTTTATGGAAGAGTGCCAAAAGGCACTCTCCCATAAATTGTAACAAGGCAAACTCTTAGACTACAGTTAGACTACAGTTAAAAAAAGTCTTGTCATGAAATGCGCACAAATAGCATGTCGATCTGCTCGTTAATCTGCGCGTTATGACGATAGTAAGGCTATCAACTTCTGTACATATGGCCTGTGCACAAGCAGTGTTTCAGTCAATGGACCTCTGGGTAACCTGGAGGTCCATTGGCAGAAACATTGCCTGTGTTTGCTATGAGTGACCAGGAGAACTTGCCGTGCTTTGGATGCCATTCGATATGGCAAATGCGTGCCATTCTTACGTGCAATTAAGCCTAGATAAGCACACAGTTCGTAACAGGACTTCTAGTGTTAACTGTAAATAATATCACTTCAAAAATAATGCAAAGCACATCCACTGAATATGAGCCCTCAAGTTGTGGTACCTGCACTTCAGAATAAAGCCCAGATATGTGCATCCAGCACTCTACCAGTTAATAGTTGTCGAATTTGGTCACTGGGGAAAGTACCACCAACAATTGAAGACAATTGATAATCTAGTCTATTGTTCGCTGGTAAAAAAAACAAAAACAAAGCATGTGCTGTTTACACAATACACGACTTCTTAATCCGAGGTCATTCGTAAGAACAATTGGAGAGTGACCGGTCATTATGTACACAGTTCAATGAGATTACTTTTCTGTAATTAATGATGTGGGCTTTCATATTGATATATTTAACTCATATTTGTTTGCTTTTCTGGGAGAAAATGTAATATTATATAGCCTTTTTGCAAAGTCGGAAATGGCTGTCATACACTGTAAGGTCAAAGGTTGGACGAAAATCAATATACATGTACCAGGTTCATGATTTTGAATTTATGTGCCAAATTTTGGTGCCAAAACCTCACATTTATGAGCCAATTTGTTAAAAAATGTGCTTTTGGAACATGCCAGCATGAACACTGAAGGTTGCGTGTCTAAATAATATTTTGTCGATATACAGGACATGACAAAATGAGTTGAAGAATAACCACCACAAGTCTAAACTATAGATGTAATGTTTCCTATACTAATAAAACAAGAATCGGACATCCTTTTCGTGATTCTCTAACAGGAAATGAAATAGGATTCTTATATTATCAGTGCAGAAGCAGCAGGATACTTAATTTATTGTGGTTATGTTGCAATCTATTTCAACCCTTTGAGTGGTAATGTACATGCATTCTGTAACTTTTTTTTACATGTTTTGGGTTTACACACAGCACTTAACCCTTTACCCAACGAATTGCCAGCATCTGCCAGCGTAATATGCTGATTCAGAAACTGAAAAAATATTATTTTTCGAAAAAATTCAACAAAGCCATATCATGTGACCCCTCTTTGGAACGAGATCGTCGAGCTCGTTCCAATGAGGGGTCACATGATATGGTTTTGTTGAAATTTTTCGAAAAAAATTAAAAAACAATATTTAAATTAATAAATTTTTATATCGTCTGCATTGGGTAAAGGGTTAAAAGAGTTAATTGCAATAAATTTTCTAATGCGTAGAAATTCAAAATGTAATTTATAATGTCCACGAAAGAATATTACTTCAGAAAAATTAATTTTTTTGGTTGATGTAGCTTTGATATGCAAAAAAAAACCCTGACACATGTGTGGTGGGAATTTACCTTTCTGGCACTGTTAAACTTTTTTCTCTCAAACACTGGAAAATGGATTGATAAGAATCTCCATAATCATAGACCTCAATGCCTAACCCTTTACCTAAAAAATTGACTGCAACAGCACACATAATTCATGAATTTAGCAGGTAAAAATGTTTTTTAATAAGTTTTATACAAACCACATAATGTGATCTATCAACGGAACAAGATTGTTTCCCCCGGGGTCACATAATTCGATTTGCTTGAGACTTTTTGTGTACATGTAAGTTTGAAAAATTAAAATTTCCAGTTTTAATGTTATCTCTGGGTAAAGGTTTAAAAAGTAAAGTACAAAATATATTGCGCTGCCTTTCTGTGATCAGAGTACTGCATTTGTAGATTATTTCAGCAAGTCAAAATTTCTTATTTTAAATTTGTTTTATAATCCCAAAATATTGAAATGTTGCTATGGCTACAGACCAATAATTTTCAATACAACTAATCTGTAAATGAATAATTATTTATTTCATTGCTAAGTATGAAATGTCTGAAAAAAAAGACTTCATATGAGTATAAATGCATGGTATAAGGTAGAAGCATATGTTCAAGTCTACAAATACTGTGTAAATCAAAATAAGTTGTAGCATAACTGCAATGAACAAAGTAGCCCACTGCCATTACACCAATTGCACAAGAACCCAAAATCATTTTTTGAAAAGCTTTCTGTGAAAGCTTTCCCAAAAATGATGTCAGGTTCTTGTGTTAGTAGTTAATAGTGGTTATTCTACAACTTATCTCAGCTCAGACTGTAAGTCAAGTGATTTCTGAATTTCACTCGGAGGTCCACTGGCTGGAATTTTGCTTATGCAAAACAACACTCATGGGCATCAATCACTGTCCATACATGTACCTGACAGACAGTAAAAACTTGTGACTCCCCCAAAAAATCTGCAGTTTAACTGGTAGAGTGCTAAATTATTTTTGGTCATCAAAATTCATTTTCATATCTTTGTCTTGTCACAATTTATGGGAGAGTGCCAATAGTCACTCTCCCATGAATTGTAAAAAGGCAAATCATAACAGACTAAATAATTTGACTTCAATGGTGATATGTTGACTTCAATGGTGATATGAAGAACAAGTACAGAATATGAAGCCTTTAAGGTGTCATACCAGAAATTCAGAATAAAGCCCAAATATGGGCTTCCAGCACTCTACCAGTTAAGGAGCACTGATAAAATAGTTATCTGGTGGTCCAAAAATTGCAGATTATCTTGTAGAGTCCCAAACTTTCTACACGTTTCAAGATTGGCAAGAATGTGTTGGAAATATACATTGTATGTTTAACTACCTAGTTAGAGGACCAGTACAAAATCACCCTGTGTGTTTGGTTATACAATATCGATGTATGCCCATTTTGGTCATAGATCTGGGGCTGGGGAGAGGGTGGAGCCTGGGGTCGTAACCCCAGAGTCTGGAACTTGGTTGGCCCAGGAGTCCAGGATTCTTGGTTATGCCCACCCACTCCACCCCCTAGTCCAAACATGGCCCAAATGACTGTATTTTGATTTTTTTTGGTTTGGTACGTCCTTTCAAATGGTGTACCAAAACAAAAAATTAAAATACAGGCCATACTTGACCTAGTCCCCCTCCCCCAAAGTTCTGACTCATGTGTCAACAGATAAGAAGGGGGATGTATCGTGAATTAAGCTATGCACTTGACCAACGGCTGTAATTCGAGACATGATTCTTGAAGTATTTATTTATTGGTGTTTAAGGTCACATTCTTATGCACAATGGCTAATCTTGACTGTCAGCTCCTCAACATTCCAACTCTGTTCAAGCTCCGTTCAAGCAGGGTTACAGCAATTGAAGACATGTGCACCAACAGAGTGCGGTATGCCTTAGTACAAGATGTCATTGTGCCCCCATGTAGGCAACTGGGATAAAGTTCCTTACCCAAGGACACAACGCGGGTCATCCCAAACGGGGATCGAACTCGGGACTTCTAGTATAGAAGTCAAACAGTCTACCACTGAGCCACCGCGCTCCCCGATGGAGAGTTGACGTCAAGACAGTTGTTGAGAAAATGTGCTGCTATTTTGGGGCCTATAAGTGTTGGGTATACTAGTTAAAATTGACTAATATTTTCTTTTCTTTTCAGATGAATAGAAGGTAATGAATTTTTCAGTTTCTTTATTTTAGGTAAACAGAACTTAATTAATGAATTTTTCAGTTTCTTTATTTTAGGTGAACAGAAGCAAATGAAATTCAGTTTCTTCATTTCAGGTAAACAGAAACTAATGATTTTTTTTTTCGTTTCAGGTGAACAGAAGCTAATTATTTTCATTTTTATTTTAGATGGTTCACTAAGGTCTGTTAGGTACTCCCCTGTGGTGTGAACCGGTAACGGGAATTTTCAACAATTCCTGGCTAAACCTAATCAGGCAGTTGCATTAGTCTTTCAAAATTTTATCATCCTGACACACGTGAATATAAAATTTGGTGCATGGACAAAATCCCATCGGACAAGATCCCAGACTTTTCACCAGGACAAAATCCCAGCGAACAAAATCCCAGACATGGGCGGATAAAATACCAGGCAATATTTTTTCACAAAAAAGCGGACAAAATCCCAGGTAGTATTTTTTTCTGGCATAAGTGGACAAAATGCCGGGCAATATTTTTGTTTTACAAAAAACAGTGTTTTGGTTTTTGTTTTAGCAAGTTCTCAAACTCACTTTGTTTTAAACCACCTGTCTTTTCATCATTGAAACTTCAATCGTGCCGGCTATATTTTTTCACGCAAATATTAATACAGTGAAGCCCACTTAATTGGATATCTCTTAATTGTATATCCCTGTTAATTGAATCAGGGTTCATACAAAAATTTGCTCACAAAGTTCAAGGGTTTTTCAAGGGTTTCTCTTTTTTTTTTCAAGGCTACATATACCATTCAACTTGTTGTATGAGCTCTAAAAATCTAAGATTCATGTGACATGGATCTGACTTTGGAAGTCAGGAAGTACTGGTACCCAAAGTGTGATCTGTGTTACAGTAATCTTGGTGAAACGTTCCATACTTTTTTATGTTTTTTTTTAACTGAGCGACACGAGTGCAACAAACAAGTAAAAGGCGAGTACACATATTTACAATGCCCAGGAAATAGCTTGGTATTCAAGGGTTTTTCAAGGGATTTCTGAAAGTTCAAGGGTTTCTCAAGGGCTAATTCCAAATTCAAGGGTTTTTCAAGAAAAAACTCATTTTCAAGGGTTTTTCAAGAGCTGTATGAACCCTGTGAATATAATTTTCAAACACAAAACCATTTTCCATACCTTCAGTGCAAATTTGATCTGTTAATTGCATATGGGTTGTAGAGTAAACTCCTGTTAATTGTAAAAAATTTTTGTAACATGTCGAAAAAATTATTGTGACACACACCAAATTCCCCTTATTTATCAACCTTGTTGGCCTCACCACATCCAATACAGGCATTTATTCTATTATATCTTGTTTGACAGAGCTCTATGAGCTCTGTCAAACAAGATATAATAGAATAAATGCTCAGTTTACCTCCAGAACACAGGAAACTGACCAAATCCCTGTTAATTGTATACTCCTGTTAATTGAATAATTTTCACTGGCAAAATGGATATTCAATTAAGAGGATTCTGCTGTATAATTCTATAAAAATATTTTGGTATGAATGCCTACAAAAAAAACTCTGTTTTGGTTGTTGTTTTAGCCAGTTCTCAAACTTCTCACTTTGTTATTTATTTATTATTACTTATTGGTGTTTAAGGTCACATACTTATGCACAATGGCTAATCATGACCGTGACAGTTTTACAGGTGGAGGAAGCCGGAGTACCCGGAGAGAACCACCGAGCAACGATGAGCAGCTGTCAGCTCTCCAACATCGTAACTCTGGACTCTGCACCGCAGCACAGGCAGGGTTAGATTGGTTGAAGACATGCGCACCATCGACGTGCAGTACGCCTCGGTACACAGCGGCACCGTGCCCCCATGTAGGCAATCGGGGTGAAGTGTCTTGCCCAAGGACACAACGCGGTTGCCGCAGGTGGGATTTGAACCGAGGACCTCTCGGCTTGCAGCCTGCACCTCTACCAACTGAGCCACCGCGCCCCCAGACTCACTTTGTTTTAAACCGCTTATTCATCACAGAAACTTCCATCATTCCGGCTACTCACTTTGTGTTAACCATCTTGTTTATTTAGCGAAGATATATAACACAAATCCGTTGGACAGAACAATCATATCAGATTTGAAGTCCAGTATGGAAATGATCAAAAGCCAGACAGGTGGCCTTAACCCTTTACCTAACGTAACGGCCAAAACCGGCCAGCGCTATTCTCAAAAATCGCCAATTAATTTTCATTATTTTTTTCATTTTTTGTCTCAAAAACATAGGTTATGACCCCTCGTTGGAACGAGCTCGTCGAGCTCGTTCCAACGAGGGGTCATAACCTATGTTTTTGAGACAAAAAATGAAAAAAATTAGTTATTCAAGAATTATTTTTGCAAGTGTCGTCTGCTTTTCGTGTTAGGTAAAGGGTTAAACATGGAATGTCCACCAAACAACATTTGATAAAAAATACTAGTCACTAACATTAATTCTTGGAAAGCTCTCTCAGAGATTTCCAATAACTAATGTTACTTACTGGTATTTTAAATGGGAAAAAGTATTTTTGTATGTCTAAGACTTATGTAGTTGATTAAGGCACAATTGAAGCATTTCAAAAGAAAAAGTCTTTGATAAAGTTGTTTTCTACCATAAAAAATACCAGTCATTAACATTAATTCTTGGAAAGCTCTCTCAGAGCTTTCCAATAACTAATGTTACTTACTGGTATTTTCAATGATAAAAAGCATTTTTGTACAGTTATATTTATTTATTTATTGGTGTTTAAGGTCACATACTTATGCACAATGGCTAATCATGACCGTAGCAGTTTTACGGGTGGAGGAAGATGGAGTGCCCAGAGAGAACCACTGTGCAACAACGAGCAGCTGCCAGCTCCCCAACATCGTAACTCCACACTGCAGCACAAGCAGGGTTAAATTGGTTGAAGACATGCACACCGACGACGTGCAGTACGTCGTCATCGTGCCCCCATGTGGACAAACGTGGTTAAGTGCCTTGCCCAAGGACACAAAGTGGGAGTCTGAATTGATCGCTCAGACAGTCACCCATCCGAGGACTAACCGGGCTCGACATTGCTTAATTTTGTACAGTTAAGACTAATGTAGAATTAAGGCACAATTAAAGCATAAATAGAACCATTGTGGCCAATTACGGTACAACTGTTATCAATTTTTAATCTTGTCAAAACATACAGCACATCCATTCAGCTTTCATTATTATAAGTCTCATAGTATTGCATATTTTTTTATCATAAATTAGTATAAACACACCCGGCTTTACCTGTAGGTGTTGATTGTTCTTTATAGTTATTGTCGCTGGTATTGTTATGAGCAGGGCTTATATTTCGTCTAAATTTGTGAGAATCCATTTGGATTCTCGTGAAAATGGTTGCGAGAATCCATATCTACTATGAGTGTCCCAGGATTCCAGGACGCCACCATGGTTCAACCACTGTTGTATACTGATAACACATGTTAACCTTTTACCCAACACACCTTTTTAATTTTTAAAACTAAATTTGATAATTTTTAAACAATGAATAATAAATAAATGATAAAATAATTAAATGAACAATATTTACCAATAAAATCTTACAAATATAGCTGTCATTGGAACCGGCTCAATGAGCCGGTTCCAATGACAGCCATATTTGTAAGATTTTATTGACAAAGTGTCAGGATATTTCAGGTCATGTTAGCCTTCTATTAATTAATTTGTTGTGTTAGATAAAGGGTTAAGTTGACTCAATTCTTTTCACGCGAATCCTAGCAGAGGTGCAGCGAGAATCTACATGGATTCTCGTCGGTTTTATTGCGCGAATCTTTGTGCGAATCGATTCTCGGATTCTCGTCGAAATATAAGCCCTGATGAGAAATCACTAGTTACTTTAAAGAACATAGTTACAGTGATTATATTAATTTTGTTGTTAATGTTAATATTACTGATATTATGAAATAAAAGTACTTGAATCCATTTGGATAAAAAATTGTGTCTTTTATTTTTTAAACCCAAATGGGATTTTGCCCGTCTATGTACACTACGCTGCAAGCGACGATTACATGAATCGCCCAGGTCCGAGTTAAGAGAAAAGATTTAAACCTGCCCGATATTACGCCGACTGAGTTAGCAATAATTAAATCCAGTGAGGCATTTCAAGAGAAAAGGATTAGCTCATGTCGCGTAATCTCGGAGATAATTGTGTAAAGGATTAGCGGTAATTAACTTCTGTACATCAACTCCACCTCAAGAAAACAAAGCAGTCTTATAGACACATGCACATTTTATTCTGACAATTTCTGTCGACAATGTCACTTTAAAAATAACATTAATGAGCAATACATTACACTGACAATTCTTCTTGAATTTTTCAATCACCTCACGCTGAATTAACATACAGTTTTAAAATGTTGAGAACAAAATACGCCATCATAATATTATACGTCAAGTTAATGTCATAGCGAACTCAGTCTCAATTATTTCTATTCAAACTTCGTTGTGATGGTGTTGTTTATTTTAAATAGTTAAGGCTACATGTTGGCCTTCAGTTCTCATTTTTCTGCGTGCTTGCGGCATTGGAAAACAGAGGTTAGAGTCGGCTTCTGATTTTTGTTTTTCCTCCGTATTGAATCTTCTAATTATCGATGATATCACCATCACGTTGAATGCCAAAACAAACACAGGTACTCGACACAAGCTTAGAAATCGAAAAAAAAGGATATCTGATAGTATTTTTGGATCGATGCTGTTGTGCCCTTATTAATTATGGGTTATGGAAGGCGGCAGCATCGAGCGCATAGTGATAACAAATTTATCCAACTGTCCCGTTACAGCCCATTGCCTTCATTTCTCAGTTTAAATTAGGTTAAATGGTCGTAATAAGAGCCTCCATTGTAAGTAAATAGAAGAAATTGAACCAGTTCAATGTTGTTTATCAGAGCTCAGTGAACTCTTGGCATGGTTAAATTTCCTGTGGATTAGGCCTACTACTGGAACAATTTGCACCTTTCGATTTTTGGATCATAAAAAGTTAAACAGAATTCGTCAACTCGTCTTCAGTTTTCCGAAAATTACAGAACTTATCCAGTAAATTAGCCCAGACCTGATTTACTGAACTTGTTTTGTATATTCCGGAAGCCATCTATTTATCAACTCGGTTTGTGTGTGTGTGTGGGAGGGGTGGGGGGGTGGGGTAGGGATAGGGATACATCACCCAGGGCCTACCTAGGAACTTAGTAATGATTAAATCTGTTGGATCATTTTGGCAGGGCCATGAAGACCGTATACGTTCTTCGAAACTTGCCACATGCTGGTGGATGGATGACAGGCTCTCAACCGGGCATGCAGTTGAAACCAAGTTCCATTTAAAATAACCGTCCAAGAGAAACCTTAGAGGAGTACATGCACACACCATGATTTAAATAAATGCACATCATTGTCGGGAAACCTTGGAGGCAAAGAGTGCTGATCTACAGATGTAGACATTTATTTACTGCATCAAAGAGATTGCGGAGTAGGGGTGGGCATACTGAAACTTACTCCACAGGCTAATTGTCGAGAGGGCTGCAATATTTCTTTTAAATAATTTTTAAAAAATATTTCGTGAGGGCATTTCAGTGGTGTAGCTGAGGGGGGGGGGGGGGGGGGGGGGGGCTGATGGGCACATACCCCTCCCCCATTTCAGTTGTGCCCCCATCCCCATGATATGGCCTAATTATTGATGCCTTCCACAACTTATAAATTATGGATACAAGCAGATTCAGTCAAGGAAATTGAGGGGGGGGGTTTTTTGTCTCGAATTTCACATTTGTTTCATGGGCACACCTCTTGTGTTCGCCCCCATCTCGCCGCTACACGAATTGGGTAAAAGGCTCAAACACGTTATTCTTGCCGATGGGCACCCCTTCCCTCACCACGCTCTCGCAAAATCCTTCGACTCAAAATGATAAGCGTTCGTATTAAGATGCAATGGAATTTCAATATTCAAATGCGTCATGAATTCAGAAAAAGGTAAGGCTGCTATTGAATATGATGAGAATAAAATGTCACTGAGTACACTGAACTGAAGGAATGCAGAGTGTCGGGAAAACAATACATAAGTCAGGAATGGATTAATTGACGCCATTCTCGAAATATTTAATTCAATTTCATGAATACTTAATTACTTTTCGGGGTGCATTGTGAGATCAGAGCATTGTTTTTGTAAACAATAACTTCAGAAGGCCTGCACAATAAAAGGAAGCTGATTGATTTGTATACCCGGCACTTAATCCAATTTCGATGAGTGTCTAATTGCCACCAGTTTAATTACAAAACAAACTATGTAATTAAGCACCTGTGAAAACACGAAAGGGGGACGGTTACTGCTAGTCTAAGAGTGCCTTTTACATTGTTTTTCTTTTTATCTGAACTACTCACTATTTGAATGGCACAACTACCCTCTATTTGAATGGCAAAAGGAGATTTGCTGCATTTAAATGATTGACATTTTTTAAAATGTTCCACCCACAGACATTGAAGTATTTTGTAATGCACAATATACCGGGGCACAGAAGTCTTTATTAAGTGGTAAATGACATCCGACGTAGCTAAGCATATTACGGCATCAAGTCATTCAAGAAATCACTGAGGCGATGAATAGAAAGTATTTTTTCTATAAAATTGGAAACATCAGGGCATTCAATCGCCCAAGTTTTGGGGAATGGCGCAATAGAGGGCGGAGAAGTGAAATGGGGTATTGAGAGTTGGTGGGAGGGACAATTGATGCATAACTATGTTCATGTCATTTTTCTGTCCATAACTTCTATGCTGGCATTTTCGGATGGAGCTGGGGTGGGAACAACGGCTGCGAAGTAGATAACATTATGTAAAACTAACCAGTACCAATTTACAAAACTTTCCACTGTCTGTAACTTGTCCTATACAGTTCAAAAGAGGGAATTAAATTTCAAGCATGGTGTCAATTGGCAGTATGTTAGGAGCTTATAATGCCTTTAGTTTTAGTTTTTCAGAATATGATTGGTGGCTGAAATGGCTTCCAGTGGTAGTTTCGACCTATGTGTGTTACTCGGCACGTTTTCGTGTTGAGTTTTCAAAAATATCCGGAACACAATGTCCCAGGGTAAATTGAAACGTCTCAGACTCCAGTGGGCCGAACCCTCCCCCCTCCACCCATCCATCTATTCCTTTCATAAGACCAACCTGCTTCAAATTTCTTCAACACAAGCCAAGTTCTTTGGAGGAAGATGGGGGTGCGGGGGGGCTGGGGGGGGTCCGAGTTCTCCAAGGAGCTAATTCTCAGACGTGGTGTGCAATGGGATGAGGTCTTTGTTAACACAACGTTATATTGTTTTCAATCGGCACATTTAAAGAGCATGAAGAAATTTTCTGTTTAAATAGACATCCGATTGAAAAGTGGATTTTGCCATATATATTATTAATTATTATTACTGCCAAACATTCTTTGTAGACTTGTGTGAAAGTCGAACAGATTTTAAGGTGGATTTTTTACTCATCCCGCTGCAGCTGCAGGCTGCAATGGAAAAATCAGTGAATCACTGTGTGATCGAAATCGGCCGTGACATTGGCAGATTTCCTGAAAACCACTGTGGTCTGAATTCAGTTGCGTTTGAAACCATTATCCCTTTATGGCCAGTGTATTGAACGAAAATAAAATGGACTTGTTGGTACGATCGTTTAAATGCAGATAACGCGTGCGGTAATTTTTATTTTTTCTAAAATTGAATGCACATCTCTTCGTCACAATGAGACATCACCAGTTTGAATCAACATACGTTTAAATAGGCTTAGCCTGTTCGCCAAACCCCATTTCAACTCACGTTTTTGCAGTAGCGTAATTGGTAGCCAGTTAATTATATTACCAAGAAGGAAATAATCCTTTTCACACTGAATCACCATTGCAACAGTGATTTACCAAGAAGGAGATAATCTTTTCCACATCTAAACACCGTTTGCACACGGTGTTTAATTTGGTCAAATTACGCCGTGTGACACGGTGTTGGCTGGTGATTTTCAGAAAACCATCCATCGTGTGGGATGTTTGAGACACGATACACTTGGTCACATATTGTATATGAAAAGAAACATGGACTGTTGCATGGGGCGAAATGTAAAGGTCCGGATGAGTGAGAACGTTTTTTTTTTTTTATTTCGAACTGCCACATGTATATTATGACTGTATGTGAGCGAATATAAGTTCAAAACGTTTATTTCTTTTATTTTGTTGTGTTGAATAAGTATAAATAAATGAGTATTTGAATCTTCGTTCTGCTCTTTTCCCAAGAATGAAAATTATCAATTTACCCCAAACAGCATGTAGCGGTCGGTCAATTGAGACTGAGAAAGAATGGGGACTATTGTTTGGAAACTCACATTCAGTGGCATAATTGGCACAAAATGGATTTGGTTGGGTGTGAGGTTGGCGGGGGGGGGGGGGGGGGGGGGGGGGAGTATTGAGGAATCTTTGCACGGCGCTGAGTGATGGCCACTGCAAAACGCGTTACGAGGGAAATTTATGCACTTAGGCCTGGTGTAATGCAGGGGGGGGAGGGGGGGGGCTGGATTGGCAGTCATTCAACACAAATAGGCATATTTATAGGGTGGCGGAGGTAAGGGTGGAACAGTATCATGCCATATTTCGAATGGCTCTGAGCCACTAACGTTGATTTTATTTTCTCGGTTATTGTTTCTCAGCCTATCCAATTCAATTTTTTTTAAAAAATGCAATCTCCGAACAGAATAGATTACGCTCTCTGCAAAAAACGCCTATAGAAATATATAAATTTATATTAAATAAGGTTGTGCTTATTTAATATTAATTTATATGTATACATGTAATCTTGTTTTCACAATTATGGGGAAATCGAGTGTTTATTTTGAAATTGTTGTTTAAATGGGTAATAATAAATTGTGAAGCGTTTCGCAACGAGTTAAAAATGGTCGGCGTAACTTTATTTAGTTTTAATATTTTCATAATTTCTTTTTGCAACTTGAGGGAAAAGTTGTTCAAATCTGCTGTCAATAATTGTGAAGCTTAATCTTTTTCACAGTACGGTCCGAGAAACCAATCAAGTCGATAATCCATTTGTCTCGTATTGTCCGAGTTTTTAATCAAATGCCGGACACAGATCACAGATATTCTCTCCGACAATCGTCGGCAATTTGTGAGTGATCTTGAGACACAGTTCCTCGGACCTGGGAGATTCATGTAATCGTCGCTTGCAGCGTAGTGTATGGGATTATGTCCGCTGGCATTTTGTCTGGATGTGATTTTGTCTGATGGGATTATGTCCGGCGTTCATAAAATTTATATATACTACTCAAAGTTTGCTAAGCACTAAATATTTGACACATCATTGTGAAATTTGCTTGTAACATATTTGCGATATTTTTGGTGGATATGATTAAGGAATGTATTGAGATGGTCCCCAGTGTTTACATTAGCTCTCTTGACAGGCAGACTTTTCGTGACAGTCAAGGAAAGCATGTTCCCCTTGATTTCCGTGATGTTTTTGTGAACTGTCTACATGTACATGACATGTGTAGGGAATTCAATCTTCATTTCAACACAAACCCTTGCGATTTAATGATTGAATATGGCAAATGCAAATGTAAAAGACATTTGTCTCAAGCAGAAATGTGGTAGGCTGTATGGATGGTGGAGCAAGGGGCTACCCATCGTCAGGTTGGTGAAGCCCTTAGTGTGCACCATACGGTGATCACCAGAGCCTGGTTAAGATTTCAGCAGCATGGTACACCAGTAAGACGACATGGTGGTGGCAGAGACAGGGCAGCATCTGCAGCTGAAGACCGGTTTTTGATCATTCATTGAACCGCTTTGCCACAGCAATGCAGCTTTGCAGTGACCTTTAGAATGCATCTGGGGTAAATGTTTCGATGCAGACTATCCGGACAAGGCTGCACAAAGGTGGTCTCTGATCGTGAACAGATGACCATGTATTTGCATTCCGCTGTCCCAGAACCACTGCCAGGCATGATATGAATAGACAAGAAAAGATTGGCGACCTGCCCTTTTTACAGATGAGTCAAGGTACTGCCTCATGGTCTGGGGCTACATCAGCAGGGATGGACGTACAGAGCTCTGTGTCCTTGAATGTGGTACATTGATTGTACAGCGGTATATTGGTGAGATCCTGGATGTCCATGTCAGATTGTATTCAGGTGCAGTGGGTGATAGATTCATTCTGCTGGACGATAATGCCCATCCTCATGTTGCCCATGCTGTCGGGGAGTACCGACAGAGGGAGGGGATTGAGCATACGGACTGGCCAGCAAGATCCCCTGACCTCAGTCCAATCAAACATGTCTGGAATGAGTTGCAGCTTGCAATTTCAGCCCGCCCAGTCCAGCCAAGAAGTGCCCAGGAGCTTGGTGCCATGCTGGTCCAAGAATGGAACAACATCCCACAAAGGACCACCAGGAAGCTGACTGGGAGCATGAGAAGGCATTGTCAAGCAGTAATTAGCAGCAATGGGTCTCACACTCGATACTGAACCAATACCAGTTTGCTCCGTCAACTTTTTGGCAAACTAAAATATTTCCTCTTTCCCCAATATTAATATCCATTTTCTACGGTTACTGCATTCAAAAGCGAAAAAATAATGTCAAACACAAAGAAAATCTTAATTTCTGTGTTTAAATCATTACAGATATAATTAAATATAAAATTTATACACTTTTCATAACAATATTTCAAAACGTAAAACAGGTAGGCCCTAGTTGGATATACTTTCTTTCTTTCTTTAAATACTGCTGCACACCCCTTGCGGGTATTATGAGCAGGAAAAGGTGCAACGTCGGGGAGTTAGTGCGAAAAGAGATGAAAATAAGAATAGTAAGGTCTGAAAAAAAAGATGATAGACTATTAAAAAAAAAAAAAAAAATAGTATTTTATTAACAGTGTTTAAAAAGTGTTTAGTAAACTTTGAGTAGTATATTTTCTTCAAATATTACAAAAATTTACATGTAATGATGTATATTTGTTTATCTGTGCTACGCAAAGATAATATATATTCGTTGTGGCCGAATTGTTCTAACCTAAGAGCCGAATCGTCCAAAGTAAAGTGCTGAATCGTCCAACCCAAATGCCGAATCGTCTGCATCCCTTCCGAATCATGTATATATATACATGTAAATTGTAATGATGTATGTTGGCCTCTTCACCCGAATAAGTTCCGAGACAAACGCGGAATTAGGTGAATGAACAAACTATTGTCTAATATTATATTAATACACAAATAGCGTTTATTTTCAACTTTGTTAGA
The DNA here is from genome assembly GCA_031216915.1 of Pictodentalium vernedei. Taxonomy (NCBI): domain Eukaryota; kingdom Metazoa; phylum Mollusca; class Scaphopoda; order Dentaliida; family Dentaliidae; genus Pictodentalium; species Pictodentalium vernedei. The sequence goes on along the minus strand of CM062293.1, from coordinate 484,929,666 downwards.
AACCTTTATATCAATGGACCAAGCATTACCTTTTCTTTTCAATTACTTGCGTGAGCGACAAATTATGACTTGGACATCGCGCCGCACACCACAAGACGTCAAAAACTTGACCATCAGTTGGGTCGTACTAAAATGAGCCCAAATTTAAAAAAACGAGACCGCAAAGGACAGGAGGCATAGTACAGGTGCTAGAGCCCCCAAATGAAAGCTTCATGGTGGTGTTTGGTAGAGCAAATATATATCCAAAGGGTGGTGACAATATTTTAACTTTAACTGATAAAATTTCGTTTTTAATGTTTTCAACAATTTCAGACATGCGGTTTCACTTTTTTCTCAAACTAACAACAACTGAACGAGACCGCAAATTAAACTACAGGTCCTAAAACGCCAAATTTAAAAGCTACCTGGTGATCTGTGGTATATACAATAATCAAACGTTGTTACCGATATCTTAATTTAGACTCATAAAATTTGGCTTTTAATGAATAGCGCGACTTAAGACTAGTCTCAATTTTCGCAAGCTCTCGGGAAATTGCCCCTGTGACTGTAACAGGAGGAGAGATAAGTGCGGGAGCCGGGGATCGAACCGTCGACCTCCAGCACACAAAGCGACCGATTTACCACGAGACTAAGAGATCCGGACCAACCAGGCTGGTTGGTAAATGGCCTTTATACCTCGACCGCTACACTACTCCCCCCTTCTTTTGAGATTCACCACATGTGAATCTCACCCAAGTTCCTCCCTCAGAGCGGTCGACACACCCGCAGTGCCACCTACTGAGCACTGAGGAACGGACGAGCCCCCAAATGTAACAGGAGGAGAGATAAGTGCGGGAGCCGGGGTTCAAACTGTCGACCTCCAGCACACAAAGCGACCGATTTACCACGAGACTAAGAGGTCCGGACCAACCAGGCTGGTTGGTAAATGGCCTTTATACCTCGACCGCTACATAACTAATCAGTGTCATCACGTGGTACAAATGTAAAAGGGTTCCGATTACCATCCTGTCGTACTGACGTAAGGAAAAATTCCTTCTACCCCAGGACCATCAAGGACTGGAACAAGTTACCAAGTGCCAGAGTCACCACCAGTCTTGAAAATTTCAAGACACAATTACACAAGATTCTTTAGCCACAGATCAAGATGTTTTTAACCTCGCACTGTATTTAGAATGTATAGCACTTGAAAAAAATTTAAAAAAAAAAAAAAAATAAAAAACAAGCGCATACTCTCAAGTGGCAGAATAATCAACGTGTTGATGGTGGCCACTCATTGGTAGAAGTAGAAGTAGGAGAAATGTTGATAGGCCCAATAACTAGATTATATATATCTCAATTTCGAATATCAAAGAGAGACCGCTAAAGATGAGTTCAGTCTTAGCAAGTGTGATTATTAACGTTGCCGGTATTGGTGTGTTTGATCACTGATCAAAGCTTTCGTTCATTGTGTGATTTGTAACCAGCTGAAGTGGGGAAAAACTTTTTCAGCATTGATGACAAACACAATATCTAGAACGACATGACAACCAAAAATACAGTGACTATTCGGACGATTGTGGTGCGTGGCAGATAGGTAAAAATTCCTCCAAGGTCTGCCACGTCATTAACTGTCAACCTGGAACCTTAACGTACGTAGCAGACAAAGGTGGGGAATATGTAACGCGTGAAAGGGGTAAAACAGCGGGCCCTTATGTGCCCACAACCCCCACCAGAGTCTAATTGTTGAAGTGAAAAGGAAATATTCTGTTTTGGCTAGGGATGTTTTCGGCACAGATTACCAGATTGCCTTAATGAAATGCACTGACAAATTGCTTTCCAAAAAGCACATTATGGGCAACTCGGCATTTGAAAGAAAATCTCAATCGCTGCGCTGTAAAAGCCCAAAGAGGCTGAGAAAAAAAAGTACCGAAATGCATTGCAGAACTTAAAATGCCTCTAAATCTGCCAAGTTATATCCCAAGCCCGGGTAAAAGATGAGGGGAGATGAAAAATTTTAGAAGAAAATAGTAGCGGGATTCAGTGTAGGGAAAAAAACTCTAGGTAGATCTACCAAGTTTTATTCTTGCCTGTCCCAAGCACGTGTAAAATTTGAAGGGGGTTGATAAATTATAAACTATTTATTTCAAATCAAACTATAAATCTGCCAAGTTTACTTCTTAACAAGCCCGGATAAAAGGTCAGTGTAGATTTTTGCTATTCGCACATAATAACAATAGGTTAATCCACTTTTAAAACTGGCTCATTTCAGGGAAGGATTTCAGTATGATCTCTGTGTCTCCCCGACTGGAAGAAAATGAGGCCGCAAATGTGATTTTATACCATACGTTAAAAACATAAAGTAATATGCATCAAAATCAAGATATTACAACCATCTTTGAAATATGTTTTATATATCATATATCGTATACTTTCACATAAATATGTGGTGTTTTTTTAGGAACAGCAGTTTATTTGCCGTCTCTTTGTCCCTACTTGCGAAAACTGAAACCTCAAGTTTTGAGTCGCGGTATACATTTATAAGCTAAACATGAGTTAAAATTAAAATATCGGTATCAAACATTGGATACATGTATATGTAATGAGCAAGCACATTTGGGTGGCCACTACTGTGCAAGATGAGGCCGCGGTCCCTGGAGCTGAAGGGAAAAATTGGGAAAAACAGTGAAAAGGATTGCCTGATGTGTAATTTGCGCGTGGTGGAGAACCTGGAATACTTTCTTTTAGAATGCCCAAAATACCAGTCTAAAAGAATAAGATTCACTGGGAGTATAATGGGGAAGTGGGATGGAGAATGAAGGACATGTGGTTAGTGAGAGACTCAAAGGAGAGGGTTAATATGCTAATCGGAGATATTGGGAAGAATGGGTCAAGGGATGTCATCAAGCAGTTCGTCTCCGAGTGCTGGGAGGAGAGAAGCGTGGAAATGGGGAGGCTGGCGGGAGTACATGGGTAACCAAGGCCTTCTCATCCGAGAACCTCGACAAATCATCGACCGCCCAAAGTGTTATTGTATTATATTGAGTATATCTGAATCACAAGACAACGTTTATTTTGTGTCTTGGAACTAGTAGTTTACTTGTTGTCTCGTTGTCCCTACTTGCGAAAAAAGTGAAACCGTAAATCGGAAATCGCACAAAACATTAACCCTTTGACTCTATTGGTATCTTCCATGCCAGTTCAATGGCCGCAATTAGAAGAGTTCATATTCATTATTCGGGGGTAGACCAATCAGTATTTTCAACGTGCAGCGGTGAAAAACCGTCTTATTTATTTATTTATTTATTTATTTATTTATTTATTTATTTATGTTTAAGGCCACATACTTATGTACAACGGCTAACCATGACCGTGACAGTTTTACGGGTGGAGGAAGCCGGAGTACCCGGAGAGAACCACCGAGCAAAGACGAGCAGCTGCCAGCTCCCCAACAGCGTAACTCCGCACTGCAGCACAGGCACGGTTAGATTGGTTGAAGACATGCGTACCATCGACGTGCAGTACGTCTTAGTACACGGCGTCATCGTGCCCCGTGTGGGCAATCGGGGTGAAATGCCTTGCCCAAGGACACAACGCGAACCATCTTATTTAATGACGTTATGACGTATCGTGTTCCTGGCCGGAAAAAGGGCCGCTGGGGTTCAAAGGGTAAAAAGTGATATTTTATGTGTTGAAGTTAAAATATCTGTACCAAACGTCTGATATATATTTATTATACCCTGTATCCAGAAAAAAAAACCCTCACGGAAAAAAAACCCAAAGGAAAAAAACCCTCAGGAAAAAAAAAACTACCAAAAAATGACAGGGGTAGGAAAAAAACCCTCATCAATAAAATATATGGTACCTTTCATACTATCAGCACGAAAAAAAACTATTGGGAACTCCAGCAAGGTCTATACCAAGTCTGCGGTCTCTTGCGGACTAATTTTCTACCTGTGATCTCATTTTAGAAGGACCGCAGGTGTCAGCTGAAAGAACAAACTGGCAACATTTTTCATTCAGATAAAAAAGTGGAAGCGGAAAGCCGAAATACCGGCGATGTTCCAACCACATACACCAAATTACCCAGGGCCATCGATAGTCGAGAGGGCGTAGTTGGGCGAAGGATGGGGAGGCACTCGCGGTCCCCCGGTTTACAGACGGCTATAAAGCAACGGTTCGTCACTGAAACAGCTTGAACGCACGTCTGTGTAGAATATACATGCAGTCTGCAAAATTATGAAAAAAACACAAATTTGTTTATGCCAAATGAGTAAATAGAAGCGAGAAGTCTGTGAAACCTCGTCATTTGACACCTTTATAATAATAATAATATACACATTTATATAGCGCCAAAATTATAGATCAGAAGATATAGAACCATATTCTAAGGCGCTGTACATGTTACTGAGCTCGTGCAAACATACAAACAGAATATATACAGTATCTTACAGTCCAGTACATCGCTTATAGGCTTTTTGAAACAGGTATGTTTTGAGATCTTTCTTGAAAAGGTTGACATTAGACAGTCTTTTTAGGTGGTCTGGTAAATTATTCCACAAGTGAGGGTCAGCCAATGAGAATGACCTATCTCCAAATGTCTTACACCTATGTTTTGGAACATGTAGCAGCATTTTACCATCGGACCTCAGGTTGTATTGACACACATTCTTGGTATTAAGGAGTTCTTCTAAGTAGGCTGGTGACATGTTGTTTTGTGTCTTAAAAACTAATAATACAGTTTTGAAAATTATTCTGTACTTGACTGGCAGCCATTGCATATCCCTCAGAACAGGAGTGATGTGTTGGGATCGTGATATCCTACATACCACTCGGGCTGATGCATTTAGTACCATCTGCAGACGAGAGTACTGATATTGTGGAAGGTTGAACAGTAAGGCATTACAATAATCCAAATGTGAAGTTATAAAGGCAGGAACTAGGGTTTTTGTGGAGTCTTTCGTGAGGAACTGTCTTATCTGTTTAACTTTGTATAGACCTCTGAAAGCCTTATTGCACATAACATGTCTATCCATACTCATGGTAGAGTCGAAGAAGGCACCAAGATTACGTACACTGTTACTTGCACTGATGGCGGTATCTCCTACCTTCACTGAATTGATGTCAACTTCAGTGAGTTGTTGTCGTGAACCAATTATTAGGAATTCAGTCTTATCATCATTTATCATTAATTTGTTTGAAACCATCCATGTGCGAATGTCCGAAATACACGATTCAATAGTTTCTAGAGCGTTAGTGTGATCCTTGATTGATGGTCGAAAAGAGAAATAGACCTGTGTGTCATCAGCATAACCATGGACATCAGGCAGGTGAGATTCAATGATGGTGAACATTTTTGAAATATAGAATAGAAACAGAAAAGGACCAAGGCAACTGCTCTGTGGGACTCCACATTCAAGGTGGAAGTCTTTTGACAAATGACCGTTTATTGATACACGCTGCTGTCTATTCCTGAGGTATGATGATAGCCAGCTAGCAGCAACACTATTAAGTCCAAAATCAGAATTCATTGTCTCTAGCAGAGTTTTACGACAAACAGTGCCAAAAGCAGCACTGAGGTCTAAAAGAACAAGCAATGTTACCCTTCCAGACTCCACATTAAGGAGGATGTCATTCTGAACCCTGAGTAATGCCGTTTCAGCCGAGTGAAATTTTCTGAATCCAGACGTGTTGGCCGGTAATGGAGCATGCATAGAATTATGTAACATTAACTGGTCAATTGCGGCTTTTTCACACAGATTAGAGATGAACGGTAAGTTACTCACTGGTCGAAAGTTTTTAAACACAAGTTCTGCACCTTGTTACTTCAGAAGAGGATTAACAATTGCTATTTTCCACGCATCAGGCACATATCCTTCCAGCAGAGACATTTTGATCATTTTTGTGATTACAGGAGCCAAAGAGTCTACACATGATTTGACAATGGATGTTGGCATTGGGTCGAGTTGACATGAGGCATTTGAGGATTCTTTTATTAATTTGGTTACCTCAGAGAAGGCTCGATTCCTGCCTATGAGAGGCACACACGCCCCCTCGGGCTCGCCCCATCTCACCTCGTCGCGGTTCGGATGATGCGCAACGCATCCACTGGGTCCACTTGCTCAATCTGTCCCAAGTCGGAGCGGGTTTTCCTCTCGACGCCCCGAAAAATACCACCAGGGCAGCTGAGCACTACTATATTTATAAAGTCTATGGCATACGATAATAAAACATTTGCCAGCCGCTGACGAGTCGCGGTTTTCGAACGGAAAGGCTCGTTCACTCCGTTCTCCCCTCCCTTGTGTCGCCCTCTCCTCCGCACCTTCTCCACTCCCCAGACTACTCGAACTGCATTATGGCACATGCAGGCCTCGCTCAGCGTATGATCAGATTTTAACATATTCAATAAAAAATATAGGGTATATCATACTATCAACACTAAACAAAAATTTGTTTAAATTTTGATAATACGTGTGCCCGTGTTTTATTATATCCCACCCTTCATCCTTCTTAATATCACTGATACGCATACCAACCCTTTCCCTTGTATTCCCCAGCCTTAGGGCTGCAGGTTGAAAATCTTGTTTGGTCTACTACACAATTTCACCGAGTAACTGTGTACTTCATGAATTCATGTCGTATCACGACCCTAGACCGGAAAAGCAGCCTTTCGGGTTCAAAATTGACCCGTTTTAAGGTGCCAAAACAATGGAAATTTGGTGAAATCTGTCAGAATTGTTTTATTGGCACGTCTGCAAATTTGGGGCTAGTGCCACCTCCCCGCCCCACAAGATATAAGCTATCTACGTCCTGTTAGAACTGCATATTTTCCAAATAGATTCTTTAAAACCGTTTGTTCAGAGATATCACCAGTGGCGCAGATACGGAGTGAGGCAAGGGGCGAGATAAAATTATGCAAACACCATAGAGACAGAGATAATAAGCCAGAAGACCCGATATACGTGTACAATAAGAATAACCCGATGGGTATATAATCACTACACATACATAAAATCAATATTTGAAGATATTTGCAGATATATGAGTTTATGTTAACTTAGCCAATCGTATTCACTAGCCCAGTGTATCCGGGGACTATCACCCCCATCCCCTCCCCCGCCTGGCATCATACTCTCCTGACGGATCCTGGCGCCATCTTTACTGACAGCTACATGGACCCATCAATTAATTAATGACAATTTAATTAGTTAATGCATACTCGTACCTCGGTGTACAAGTCTACGAAAAAGAGTGGCCCCTGTACCCCTATTTACTTATTGGTGTTTAAGGTCACGCATTTCTGCACAGTTGCTAATCGTGAAACATAACATGGAGATAAAGTCAAGTTTAGTCAATGGGTCGTATCCATGTTGCCCTTTTTAAAGGACTTCAACCCCCTAAATCGATGTCTGGATACTATTTTAATAGTGGAACAGAGCTTATTGAAAACATTAAACCATCACTGCTTTACTTTCCAGGGTTTCTACGGGAGAGGCTCTGCCGCGACCAGAAAATTCTATTTGGGTGGTGTGTATGTGGTGGTGGTGTGTGTGTGTGTGTGTGGGGGGGGGGGGGGGGATCAGACTCGAATAAAAGAGTTTTGTATTGGACAGACCAGCAAAGGATGGTTACAGATTATCGCCGACAGTCATAGACTATTCCACAAAGAGACTAAATATGACCTAAGGTACTTGATTTGAACAAATTATTTAAATCTGACCATCCTAAGGATGCTGTATACCAAGATTCTGATTGGTGGTTCTGGAAAAGGTTTTTAAAGAAAATACCCTACATTATGCCAAGTTAAAATTTGGGTTCCCAAAGGAAACCAAGAACTTCATTTGGACAAATTTAACTCTGACATCCACAAGAATGTTATGTTGGATACCAAATATCAAAAGATTATGGCTTCTCTGCACTCAAAGTTAAAGCCCCCACCGACATGAGAGTCCTAAATATAACACTTAGTTCAAGTCCTGGAAGCATTTTGAGCAGTCTATCCAGACTGGAGATGATTATTTGAAGTTTTTTCCATTACCCATAGTTTTAAAACCTGGCAACCCATGACACTACTAAATTTGATACCCAGTGCTTGATTTGAACAAACTTGTAAATAATTCTCACATAGTCGTTATATATATCAAACATGAACGCATTTGCAGCAGTGTGTCTGGACTGGAAAAGATTGTTTAGCAGGTAGAGAGCTACATTAATTTTTAACCATCAAAGTTTTTTCATGTGTCTTTGCCTTGTTACTGTTTATGGGAGAGTACCTATAGACATTCTTCTATAAATTGTAAGGAGGCAAATCCTAACAGACAAAACTAGAACGGCATCATTTGAGTGCAAAGCACAGTACAGAGTATCCCTGCGTTTTCAGTTTGCCATCACGATGATCACAAATCAGTTCAAACAAAGTGTTATCACTGGGGTAATATAGGGCTTTATAAAACTAGGAATCCTCATTGCAAATCTATGAACCCTACCATAGCATATGAAAACATTTGAATCATTTTGAGTAATATACCCTTGAGGCCTTTTGCCGGAAACTGATTCTATAACAACAAAAGTGGTGTGATTGGAGTTACACAGGGCTGAATACAAAATTCCAACACCTTTATGCACACCTTATGATTTGGAAATGAAAGTGTCAATGACACTGTAGTTTAACGTGTCTGTGTTTATGTTTGATGAAAAGGATAATGCTCAATATTTATGAAAGGATTATGAAATAAGACAAGAATTGTGATAATTGGGAATGTGTTAATTTCTGTTCCCTGTATGCTATGTGTTTAATAAAAATAATATGAGGTGTACACAGTACTGAAGAGCTGAGGGGTGGGTTAATATAACCACACAGTTAATGTATGTGCCTATTATGTGGCCCTCGCAGTTAACGTATGTCAATGAAAGTTACCAAGTTACAGTGAAATTATTCCAAAATGAGTCACCCAATCAAGTTACATTGAAATCCCTTCATAAATATAGCCTGTTGACTGTGCTAAAGGTTTTCGGGCTTCAGGCCTCTGTAGCCATGATGGTAGACAGATTGCAACTAAAAGGGAACGTCCTCATCTTGACATTAAACTGAGTCATTCTACTAAGTTACAATGAAATCCCTTCACATATACGACCTGTAGTCTGTACTAAAGTTTTCCGGATTTTGTCGCGTTGTCTGGGCTTAATCTGGAGTGAACCTACACAGTTACAATGAAACCCCTTCATAAATATGACCTGTAGACTGTGCTCAAGGTTTTCGGGCTTCGGGCCCCGGAAGCCATCACAGTTGACGAAACACGACCGAAAAGGGGATGTCATCATCTAGGCATTATATGGAGTCAACCTAACAAGTTACAATGAAATCCTTCAATAAATACGACCTATAGACTATGCTAAACGTTTCTGGGTTTTGGGCCTGGGTAGCCATCAAGGCTGAATGATCGCGACCAAAAGGGGACGTTCTCATCTAGACATTACTTGGAGTCATCCTACCAAATTTAACTCTGACATCCACAAGAATGTTATGTTGGATACCAAATATCAAAAGATTATGGCTTCTCTGCACTCAAAGTTAAAGCCCCCACCGACATGAGAGTCCTAAATATAACACTTAGTTCAAGTCCTGGAAGCATTTTGAGCAGTCTATCCAGACTGGAGATGATTATTTGAAGTTTTTTCCATTACCCATAGTTTTAAAACCTGGCAACCCATGACACTACTAAATTTGATACCCAGTGCTTGATTTGAACAAACTTGTAAATAATTCTCACATAGTCGTTATATATATCAAGCATGAACGCATTTGCAGCAGTGTGTCTGCAAATGCCTTCATAAATGTGACCTCTAGACCGTGCTAAATGTTTTCTGGCTTCGGGTCCCTGTAGCCACCACCGTTGCCCAATTGTGTCCAACATGAGACGTTTTCATCTAGATATTTTATGAATTCAACCTACCAAGTTACCATGAAATCCCTTCCCTGTAGACTGTGCTATAGGTTTTCGGGCTTTGGGCTTAGGCAGTCATCATGGTTGAATGAGCACAACCAAAAGGGGGCATTCTCATCTGGGCATCATCTGGAGTGATCCTTCGAAGTTACAATGAAATCCCATCATAAATATGACCTGTAGACTGTGCTCAAGGTTTTCGGGCTTTGGGCATCTGTAGCCGTCACAGTTGACCAATCACGACCAAAAGGGGATGTCATCCTCTAGGCATTATATGGAGTCAATCTAACAAGTTACAATGAAATCCTTCCATAAATATGATCTTTTGACTATGCTAAATGTTTTTGGGCTCGGGCAGCCATCAAGGCTGAATGATCGCGATCAAAATGGGATGTTCTCATCTCGACATTATTTGGAATCATCCTACCAAGTTACAATGAAATCCCTTCATAAATATGGCCTGTAGACTGTGCTAAAGGTTTTCGGGCCCCTGTAGCCGTCACAGTTGCCCAATCACATCCAAAAGGGGACTTTCTCATCTAGACATTATATGAAGTCAACCTACCAAGTTACAATGAAATCCCTCCATAAATATGACCTGTAGACTGTGCTAAATGTTTTCGGGGTTTGGGCTCGGGCAGTCGTGATGGCCGACAGATCACGTCCAAATGGGGAAATTCTCATCTAGACATCATACGGAGTCATCCAATGAAATCCCTCCATATTAAACATGACCTGCATGCCGACTGTGCTAAAAGTTTTTGGGTTTCGGGCTTGGGCAGCCATCACGGTTGACAGATAATGCCCAAAAGGGGACGTTCTCATCTGGGCATTATACAGAGGCCTCTTACCAAGTTACAATGAAACCCCTTCATAAATACGACCTGTAGACTGTGCTAATGGTTTTCGGGTTTTGGGCTCGGGCAGCCATACCGGTTAACAGATCACAACCAAAAGGCGGCGTTCTCATCTAGACATGACCCCAAACCTGCATATGAAATTTCGTGACGATCAGACAAGAACTACGGGGTGTAGCCTGTGCTAAAGGAAAATGTGAACAGACTCACAGACTACGGCATGCGTGACGGCAATAGCTTATCTTGACTTTGTCAAGTTAAGCTAAAAATCAGAAAAGTAAATTCCACCAGCTTGAAGATGGCAGCAGCTTCATTTGAACAAAGGAGAAAAGGTTTACTCCAAAGATGGTCTGTGCCATAAATGAATGGATATGGCCCAGTGGTGTTAAAAAATAAGAAAAATTTCAAACTAGAGAAACAGAATTTTACTGCAACCAGTGAATTCAAGTCTGTGTGAAAACGGTTAAAACATCAAAAATAAAGAAAACCGAAAGAGAATTTATGGAGGCTTATTTTTTTTTTAGGGTGGGGGGGGGGGGGGGGGTAAAATTTAAAAAAAATTATTTATTTATTTATTGGTGTTTAAGGTCACATATTTATGCACTGTGGCTAATCATGACCGCAAATTTTTTTTTAAAGAAATCAGAAATCGGCTTTTGATAACAGTATAACATGAAATAAAATCTTTGGAACCCTCATTGAAGTCTTGAGGGGGTTAAATTAAAGATAATCATACAGGAATCAGAGACATTTTTTTTCCAAGAAACCAGAAAAAACATATATGTGCAAAGCTCTGAAAAGGTTTGATCAAGGCATCAATAAAATCTTTGAAATGCACAATGAAGTCTTGAGAGGGTTAAATTAAAGACATTCATACAGAAATCAGATAAATGTTCCAAGAAATCAGAAAAAAACATATATGTGCACAGCATTGAAAGGGTTCAACATGAAATAAAATCTTCCAAGAAACCAGAAAAAAACATGTTCACAGTATTGAAAGGGGTCAATATGAAATAAAATCTTTTGAAAACACACTGAAGGCATGTGAGGGTTAAATTGAAGACACTCATACAGGAATCAGATAACTTTTTTTCCAAGGAACCAGAAAAACATATATGTGCACAGTATTGAAAGGCTTCAGCATGAAATAAAATATTTGGAAAAAACTAATTAGTCTTGAGAGGGTTAAATTAAAGATATTCATACAGGAATCAGATCAATTTTTCCTCTGCCACTTATGGAAGAGGGTTAAAAGGATTTCATTCTCTGTAGCTTAACAAACACAAACATGTGTTTCTGACAGGTAGATATTGACATTTGATGGAAGAGATCAAATTGGAAACTAACAATTTGTATAGGGAAATCTTACTGCAAAAATGCTGACTCATCATTTTTTCAATACCCTCTCCCAGACACCCTGACAGAACCAGGGGCAATTTCTTTAACCAATCCATTCTCCTGGTCCTAAGGATGCTTCATACCAAATAACAGTTCTCTGTTCCGTGTGGTTTGGAAAAAATGGGCTTTTGAATTTTTTTCTCTTTTTAGCCCCTGGGGTTGCCAAGGGGTTGTGAACAATTTTGTTTTCTGCCATTAATCAATTACTTAGGACCCACTTATACTACATGCCAAATTTGGTTGAAATTAGCCCGCCGGCTCTTGAAATAGAAATTTTAGGCAGAGGCCAAAATGGATATGCCCCCACAGAGAGCCCAAATATTGAGCTTCCAACTTCCCTTGTATAACTTAAATCCTCAACACCAAAGGATGTTCCATACCAAATATCAAAGCATTCCCTCTGGTGGTTCGTGTGAAGATTTTTAAGCTTTTGGGGCATTAACCAGAGCCCGAATATGGCAGCTGCTTCTTTTGAACAAAATAGAAAGGGTATACTCCATAGATGGTCTGTACAATATATGTTTGGCTTTGGCCTAGTGGTTGTGAAGAAATCAAGTTTGCAAAAGTTAATGGACGCCAGACGCCAAGAGATGGCAATAGCTCCCACTGACTTGCCGTCAGGTGAGCTAAAAATGGACAAAACTTGTTACTTGTGAATATCCTTTCCTTCCATGGTGGTCTGTTAGCATACCTAAGATCATTTGAATTCAACATCCACTGACTGATCTATAATGGTCCTAAGTTGTTACGGACAGATGGACGTATGAACGGAAGGACAGAACCCATTTCCATATCCCCAACAAATTTGGTTTTAGCAGGGGATAATTACAGTATGTGGAGAGTGTATTATCACTAAAACACCTGCAGAGTGGAGATTCCACCCAACCAATAATTGCAAATTTGTTTCAAAGCATAACCAGCACAAGCAAAGTTTCAGCCAATGGACCTCCGGGTTTAACCCGGAGGTCCATTGGCTGAAACATTGCTTGTGTTTTTTGTTGATATGTACAAAATTTAAAAGTTATAGCTTGGTTGATAACTCCACTCTGTGGGTGATTTAGTTACAATCCACTCTCCACATACTGTACACATCCTAGGAGCCTTTCAATGGAAAGCAGTATTTTAGCTCAGTCTCATCTTTAAGTGGCACCTGGTTACAAACATTCAAACTAAACCTATTTTTGACATTTCTGTACCATATTTAAGAAGTATGATAAGTTTCAAAATTATAGCTGAAACCAGAGGCACAAGTGAGCCTAAAATGCTCACCTGGCTCAAAATGTCAAAAGAGGTGAGTGTATCAGTAACTTGTGATCAGCAGCAAGAACAATGTTTTTGATTTGCTATGACACAACTAAAGGCAACTTTTTTGGCCATTCAATTCTGCTGGTCCTTGGAAAGCTTTCTAGCAAGCTCTGTTCTGTGAAGTATTAAAAAACAACAACCGAAGAGATTCTTGTTTTGTTTTCAACTACCGTGGTTCTCTCTAGCAACCCCCCCCTCCCCCCCCGCCATCAAATGAGAGTGTCAGTGACACTAGCTTGTGTGTTGTGTTTGATGAAAAGGATAATGTTCAATGTTTATGAAAGGATTATGAAATAAGACAAGAATTGTGATAATTGGGAATATGTTCATTTCTGTTCCCTGTATGCGATGTTTTTGATAAAAATAATGAGGTGTGCACTGTACTAAAGAGCTGAGGGGTGGGTTTATATGACCTCACAGTTAATGTATGTGGCCCTCACAGTTAACGTATATCAATGAAAGTTACCAAGTTACAGTGAAATTATTCCAAAACGAGTCATCCAATCAAGTTACATTGAAATCCCTTCATAAATATGGCCTGTAGACTGTGCTAAAGGTTTTCAGGCTTTGGGCCCCTGTACCTATCAGATTCCCAATTGCATTCAGAGGGGACGTTCTCATCTAGACATTATATGAAGTCAAACCTACCAAGTTACAATGAAATCCCTTCATAAATATGACCTGTAGACTGTGCTAAAGGTATTCGGGCTCGGGCAGCCATAATGGTTGAATGATTGCAACCAAAAGGGGACATTCTCATCTGGGCATCATCTGGAGTGATCCAACGAAGTTACAATGAAATCCCTTCATAAATATTACCTGTAGACTGTGCTCAAGATTTTCGGGCTTCCGGCACGTGTAGCCATCACAGTTGACCAATCACGACCAAAAGGGGATGTCATCATCCAGGCATTATATGGAGTCAACCTAACGAGTTACAATGAAATCCTTCCATAAATACGACCTATAGACTATGCTAAAGGTTTTTGGGCTCGGGCAGCCATAAAGGCTGAATGATCGAGACCAAAGTGGGACGTTCTCATCTGGACATTATTTGGAGTCATCCTACCAAGTTACAATGAAATCCCTTCATAAATGTGACCTGTAGAGTGTGCTAAAGGTTTTCGGGCTTTGGCCCCTTTAGCCGTCACAGTTGCCCAATCATGTCCAAAAGGGGACGTTCTCATCTAGACATTATTTGGAGTCATCCTACCAAGTTACAATGAAATTCCTTCATAAATATGACCTGTAGACTGTGCTAAAGGTTTTTGGGCTTTGGCAGCTATCATGGTTGAATGATCGCAACCAAAGGGGACAATCTCATGTGGGCATCATCTGGAGTGATCCTACAAAGTTACAATGAAATCCCTTCATAAATATGACATGTTGACTGTGCTCAAGGTTTTCGGGCTTCGGGCACTTGTAGCCATCACAGCTGACCAATCATGACCAAAAGGGGATGTCATCATCTAGGCATTATATGGAGTCAACCTAACAGGTTACAATGAAATCCTTCCATAAATATGACCTTTTGCCTATGCTAAAGATTTTTTGGGCTCGGCACCCATCAAGGCTGAATGATCGCGATCAAAATGGGACGTTTTCATCTAGACATTATTTGGAGTCATCCTACCAAGTTACAATGAAATCCCTTCATAAATATGACCTGTAGACTGTGCTAAAGGTTTTCGGGCTTCGGGCCCCTGTAGCCGTCACTGTTGCCCAATCACGTCCAAAAGGGGACTTTCTCATCTAGACATTATATGAAGTCAACCCACCAAGTTACAATGAAATTCCTCAATAAATATGACCTGTAGACTGTGCTAAAGGTTTTCGGGTTTTGGGGCTCGGGCAGTCATCACGGTTGGCATATCATGCCCAAATGGGGAAATTCTCATCTAGACATCATAAGGAGTCATCCTACCAAGTTACAATGAAATCCCTCCACACTAAACATGACCTGCAGACTGTGCTAAAAGTTTTGGGGTTTCGGGATTGGGCAGGCATCACGGTTGATAGATCATAAGCAAAAGGGGACATTCTCATCTAGGCATTATACAGAGGCATCCTACCAAGTTACAATAAAATCCCTTCATAAATACGACCTGTAGACTATGCTAATGGTTTTCGGGTTTTGGGCTAGACATGACCCCAAACCTGCACATGAAATTTCGTGACGATCAGACAAGAACTGCAGGGTGTAGCCCGTGCTAAAGGAAAATGTGAACAGACTCACAGACTAACAGACTTCCGTAAGCGTGATGGCAATAGCTTATCTTGACTATGTCAACTTAAGCTAAAAACTAGCAATTTTGGTTAAATTCAAAGTTGACAAGGGCTATAACTCTGGAAAAATTATTCCAATCGAAACTTCCTTTCCATATGCACATGTATCATACTCATACCGCACACCAGGTTTCGTAAAAATCCAATGAGTAATGCAAGAGGAGTTAAGCGAGCAAGCATTTGTGGCAGAAATTTTGCTACTACCAATGGCCATAACCATGCAAAATTTGTCGCATCGGAAATTCCTGACCACATGCACACCTACACTTGATACTGCAGACCAAGTTTTGTAAAAATTCAATAAAAAATGTAGGAGGAGTTAAGTGGACAAGCCTTTGTGATGGAAATTTTGCTATTTCCAAGGGCCATAACCATGCAAAATTTGAGGCATCAAAAATTCCTGACCACATGCACATCTACACTTGATACTGATACTTCAGACTACGTTTTGTAAAATTCCACTGTAGGAGCAGTTAAGCAGACAAAGTTCTGTGACGGATGGATGGATGGACAAACACCATTTCAATATCCCCCTATCTACTTCATTGGCGTGGGATAACAAGAGGCCCCAGGGGGCCTGAGGGCACTCACCTGACATGGTAGCCTAACTATCAACCCTGAGAATTGATTTCAACAAGTTGCATCTGCTCCTCCTAAGAAAAGCTTATACCAAATATCCAAAGATTTGGACCAGTGGATCTGAAAAAAAAAGATTTTTAAAGAATATTCCTCATATTGAACTAAGTTATATTTTGGGCTCCCACATATATGAACCCAGGGACTTGGCTTTAACAAACTCTCACATGAAATTTCATTAAAAGGTGCACAGTGGTTTGGGAGAAAAAGACCCAAACACCACCTTCACGGCGTACTACGGACGACAGACAATGAACGGCTGACAAAGAGTGATCAGAATAGCTCATCCTGACTTTCAGTCAGGTGGGCTAATA
Organism: Pictodentalium vernedei; assembly: GCA_031216915.1. Classification (NCBI taxonomy): domain Eukaryota; kingdom Metazoa; phylum Mollusca; class Scaphopoda; order Dentaliida; family Dentaliidae; genus Pictodentalium; species Pictodentalium vernedei. The sequence continues at coordinate 484,912,950 of CM062293.1, read as the reverse complement.
ATGTTGCAGATCAGCCAAGTAGGGTATGTATGTGCAAAAAATCAGGATAGAAACCTAGAATTTTTTACCCTTGAAAGCAAAATTTGTGCAGGTCATTTGGGGCAATTCAAGTTGTTTTCAGTTATTCTACATACTCCCATTGAATCTGAAACACACCCAAAAGAATATGTTTTCTATACTTAATGACGGCCAAGACAGTTGTTGGGTCATTTTGGGTAATTCTAGTCAGTTGGGTCATTTTCAATCATTCAATGTACACAACTTCCGAAAACATTCTCATACAGACCCCACCCATTCATTCCAAAACAACCACTAGCCATCATAAAAACCCACACGGTGGCCTCCATCATTCAAAATGGGTGAAGAAGACACATCATAACAACACATGCATATCTTCACAGTAATGGAACCACAACATGGCCACTAAATGTAAACTAACCACAACATTTGGCATGATGCCCATGGCCACATGACTGAGGATGTCACATGAGACCTGACAAATGGATGTCTGGCTACAAGATAACCTGGTTGAGATAAACTGGAAAGCAGAATAGTCTTGGAATCTGTCAGGAAGTAGTAGTACAGTACAGTTGCTGTGGACTGGTTGTAATCCATGGGTGGGCAGTGATGTCCACGCATCTTTTTACCAGGTAATAAAAATCATCATCAGCAAAACTTGAATTAATGAAGCCCCAGGTTATACCCGGTGCTTCATGAATTAAATTTTTGATGACTATTCCTATAATTGGTGTTTGGAATCAAATATTATTGTGTCCGTGGAAATATTGCCCACCTGTGGAAAGTAACCAGTCCTCGGCGACCGAACTGTATGTTATGAACACCATTGCATTGTGCCTTATTTTGTCCCCTGAATTCCAATGTATTCTCTGTGCCTACTGGAACACAGAACACATTGGAACTCAGGGGATGATTTGTAGAACCTCTCTTAGATTGCCAATGTGGTGATTTGGCTGTACATTTATTCTTTTATTTATTGCTGTTGAAGATCACTTTCATCATCTACAGCTATATCTTGACCACACCATTGGTATGAAATGAAATCAAGTTCAGCCAATCAGTTATATCTGTGCTGCCCACTTTAGATGACTTCTACCCTAAACGCTGGTTACCAGGTCCTCTTTTACCAGTATTGCAGACCTTGTTTACCACAGTAAACAAGCACTGCTCATCTTCCCAGGGTCCTCACAGGTGGGAAGTAGATGTGCATTTAACACCCCTATTATTATTATTTATTAATTTATTATTATTTAGTGGGGTTTAGCGACACTTTCTACAGCCAGGGTCACCTTGTGTCAGACAGTTTTACAGGTGGAGGAAGCAGGAGTACCTGGAGAGAACCACCAAGCAATGGCAAGCAACTGTCAGGCTCCCCAACATACTAACTCCACACAAGCAGGGTTGCAATTGGTTGAAGACAAGTGCACCATCAACGTGCAGTATGCCTTAGTACACAATGCCACCATGTCCCCACATGGGCAATTGGGAAGACCCCAATTCCCTGAACAACGTAGTACAAGCATACTAGTCTTGACGACAACATCTAATAGAATTTTTTCAAAATGAGATAGATTTTCACTGAGATTTCAGACGGAAATAATTTTTGCTATTTTTGATTCAATTCATTTTTCTTCTATTTAGAACACATTTCAAATCTAAATTAAGCATCAAAATTTATTTATTTACTGGTGTTTAAGGTCACATACTTCTGCACAATGGCTAATCGTAACCACAACAAGGAGGTAAAGTCAAGGTCAGTCAATCGTTTATACCCCCCATGTTGCCAATTTTAGAGGGCTCGCACACCAAGGTTTAGAGACTAGGTCCTATTTTACCAGTGAAACAAGGCTTGTTTAGCACAGTAAACTAGCACTACTTCACTTCCCGGGGTTCCCAAAGCATCAAAATACATGTTTGTAAATTAAATTGCTTTAATTAAACCAAAACAATTATTAACATTAGTTTCACAGTTACGTCCCCCTACCAAGATAAGCGGCACCCAAAAATGCAGAATGGCATGACAATCAGGCTGTAAACTCACATCATAACATTACTACTATAATTGAGTAATTTGGATTTTCTCCTTTATTTTACAGTCATAAAATAGTTTACATCAATTACCGTCACACATAATTCAAAAACAAAATAATTTTGTGTTACAATTCATAATATAAATATATCCTTAACAAAAGATAACAAATAACACATGAAATCCATGTCTTCTATGGTAATGACAGACATCACCACACACTTATGCATGCATATTTCACCCATTTTATTACCCGCTTCAAGGTCATGAAATATAAGAATTTATTTATTCAATAATTAAATTGCTAATAAAACAAGAGGCCCCAGGGGGCCTGAGGGCACTCACCTGACATGGTAGTCTAAATATCAAACCAGGGACTTGACTTGAATAAGCTGCATACGCCCCTCCAAAGAAAAGCATATACCAACTAGATGAAGCACACAATGCACAATGCATAGGATTTGCCTTCTATTTTCAGTTCCTGCACTTTTACGTCCCAAAATTGAGATAAACGCATAAAAAACAGATTTTTTTTATTTTTGTTCGGAAATTTTCGAAGTCCCAAACAAAATATTTTCAGCCTAAAATTTTTTTTTCTTCTTAAAATTGACCAAAACGCATAAAAAACTAATTTCCGGATTTTGGTCAAAAATTTTCAAAGTCCCACCCAGCCCCCAAATTTTCAGTGTAAAAAAAATAAATTTTGTCTTAAAATTGACCGACACGCATAAAAAAACCAAAAAAAAAAATTTCCGGATTTTGGTCCAAAATTTCAAAGTCCGAAACTGGACCCCAAATATCAACCAAGGGACTTGGCTTGAACAAACTTGAATCTCACCCCCTTAAGGATGCTAAATACCAAATATCAAAAGATTCTTATTGGGAGATCTGAAGAAGATTTTTAAAGACTATTCCTCATACTGCACTAATTTAAATTTAAACATCTAGGCTCCCACAGAGAGCCCAAATATGGACCCAGGGAATTGCTTTCAATAAACATGTGAAAGTAGTCTTAAATGTTTTTCCCATTTCTCACAGCGTTAAAAAATGCTGACTCAGCACTTTTTCAAAGTCCCAGAGAAGTCCCCCATGATAAAACCGATAGCAATGTTTTTTGACCATTCCATTCTGTTGGTCCTAAGGAAGCTTCACACCATATAAGAATTCTCAGCCATGTAGTTTTGGAGATATGGGCGTTTTAATTTTTTCCTATTTTTAGCTCCTGCGGTTCCCATGGGGCAACGGGAAAAAAAAATTTGGGCATAAATTAAGTACTTATGACCCAATGAGCCCTCACATCAAATTTGGACCAAATCTGCCTCTCGGTTTGGAAAATAGAAATTTTGGGAGGGGCAAAAATTCTTGCTCCTCCCATAACGATGGCAAATATAGCCCCTAGAACTTCTCTTGAACAAATTTGAGTCTACACCCCAAAAGGATACTGCACACCTAATATCAAGTCTCTGCTATTGCTGGTTCATGAGAAGATTTTTTAAGATTTACGCTCACTTTTTGGGCGTGGCCCTACCAAGGGGCAGGTCAACTTGATTTGAACAAACTTGAATTGACATATGATAAGGTACATGCACAGCAAATATTGTTGAATTGGGTCCAGTAGTTTGTTAGAAGAAGTCGATGATGTAAAGTTAATGCCGGACGTCGGATGGACAGACGGCGGACAACGACAGAAAGTGATTAGTAAAGCTCCCCTTGAGCTTCGCTCAGGTGAGCTAAAAATTAATTATAGAAATGATCTCTTTTCCAGAATATTATTGCTTGTGTTCTGACAACAAATTAACCCTTTGAACCCTGGTGGTATCTTCCATGTCAGTTCAATGGCAGCAATTGGAAGAGTCCATATTTATTATTTGGGGTTAGATTAATTAATATTTTCAAGGCTGCACGTTGAAAATATTGATTGGTCAACACCACACATTTACCTTGTAGCCATCCCACTTAATGACATAGCGTGTGACCCAGATGGAAAAACAGCCTCTGGAGTTGAATGGGTTAAGAACTTATTTCATTATATCAATTTTGACACAGCATAGGTAGCTCTTTCAAACAAGACATAATAAAAAGTGCACAATAATTTATAATTTTTCTCGGTTAATAACTAATTAATTTTTCAACTGACCAATACTAATCATCTGTACACAGATGCAGAAATATTCAATCTACAAATTACTCCCATAATGCAATTTCAAATTTAACCAATTCAGTCTTGTCTGACAAAGCTCACTGAGCTGTGTCAAACCAAGATTGAATTGGTTAACCCTTTACCCAATGAATTGGCCACATCCACCCACGTAATATGCAAATTCAGCAGCTGAAAAAATATTATTTTTCCAAAAATTTCAACAAAACCATATTATGTGACCCCCCTCTTTGAGCTTGTTAAGCTCATGCCAATGAGGGGTCACATGATGTTGGTTTGTTGGAATTTTTTGAAAAATTAAAAAAAATGATATTTAAAATTTTAAATTTTGATATCGTCCAAGTTGGGTAAAGGGTTAAATTCCTTGTTGCAATATGGCCCATATTTGCTGCTTGTAATAAAAAGTAATTTATTTTTCATTGGACTAATATTAACCTTCTGCAGACTGATGTAGAAATACAACATTTCAACCCACAAATTATGCTCACAATTCCCATAATGAAACAACAGATGGTGCAGTGGCATTGTGGTAACAGGTTCTCGTCAGATCACCGAAGTTAAGTGTCGAGCCCGATTAGTGCTTGGATGGGTGACCATCTGAGCTATCGATTTGGACTCCTGCATTGTGTCCTTGAGCAAGGCACTTAACCCCGATTGTCCACATGGGGCACGATGCCATCATGTGCTAAGGCATACTGCATGTCGATGGTGCGCATGTCTTCAACCAATCTAATCCTGCCTGTGCTGCAGTGTGGAATTCCGATGTTGTGGAGCTAGCATCTATTTCAGGTTTTTGCGATTTCAGAGCATGTGCCCTGACCATGCCATCTTTAGGAAATCCAGCTGATAATAGACAAATCACTTGGACAGTGATTTCTGGTCAGGTCTTGGCTGCCTGTTAAGGCAGCCAAGACTTGTCTAGAAATAACAGCTAAGCAACTGGACATGTACAGGTTGTAGTCTATTGGGAATTCAGGACAATCGCCAGACCAATGAAAGTTAACAAAACTGAAAAGAAAATCAGTCACTTCTTTCATGAAAATGAACTTAACAAGTTCTTACAAGAGGGGCAACGCAAAGCTTGTGCCAATGCCCCTGACCCGCCCCCAAAAAACTTTCTAAGTCAAAAGAGTGAAAAAGGGCCATAACTCTGGAAAAAACGTGTGGAAGAAACTCACGCTAAACAGGTATTGTTCCCCCATGATGCTCTATCACAGCACCATATATCATTCAAATCGTACTAGCAGTGACCAAGATACAAGGGAAAATGTTGGTATAGACGGATGGACAAACAGGCAGACGGATGGACAGAGGTCCCCACTAGATAACCCTTCAACTTTTTAAGTCGGGGGCATAATAAATAGCGAAAGTAGGAAAATTTGAAAATTAAGACAGTTTTGGTATTCAACTGTTGGTTCGGTTCAGTTGTTCAGTATCCCATATCGGTATCAGATTGGTTTTTCAGTATTTTGCCCATCACTACTTGAAGTTTTGGTATTTTGACATCAGTCTGCAGCAGGTTTACGCACAATTATGATACCGTGTTTATTCTATGTATTGGGACAGCTAAAAATAATTATTTTCTCAGGTGTCCCAATTCTTAGAAAATGGGGAAAGAACACAGCCTGGTCTTGATTTGATGCTGAATAAAGTTGTGTGTGATTCGTTTTCCATCACTACATACGAAAATCGCCATCCAATTGTTTTTTGCCCTCGTTCCAATGAGGGACCATAAGCTATGTTTTGGAAGCAAAAAATGAAAATTTTTAGTTACTCAAGAATTTTTTTTATGAGTGTCGTCTGCTACTAGCGACAGGCCAACTGGAAACAAATCTCCTGAATGTCCCAAACTTTGGAGCATAAAAAAATATAGTTTTCTAGAAAAAAAGTGTGTCCCAAATCATAGAGTGTCCCAATACATAGCGTAAATACGGAATACAAAAACATAAAGACTTTTAAATCATGCTGACCAGTGTTGCAGGCCATACAATTAGCTTTAGTACTGCAGATGGCACCTTGTTGCATTCAAGGGACAATATATTGTATCACATATGCCTTCATTTGTAGTGGCTCAGTGACTGCATAATCGGACTCCAAACTAAAAGGTCTATGGTTCAATAATGAAACTACAGGTGGCGCAGTGGCATTGTGGTAACAGGTGCTCGTCAGATTACCGAAGTTAAGCGTCGAGCCCGGTTAGTGCTTGGATGGGTGACCATTTGAGCTATCGATTCGGACTCCTGCGTTGAGTCCTTGGGCAATGCACTTGATCCCGATTGCCCACGTGGGGGCACAGTGGCATTGTGGTAACAAGTGCTCGTCAGATTACCGAAGTTAAGCGTCGAGCCTGGTTAGTGCTTGGATGGGTGACCATCTGAGCTATCGATTCGGACTCCTGCGTTGAGACCTTGGACAATGCACTTGATCCCGATTGCCCATGTGGGGGCACAGTGGTACTAAGGCGTACTGCATGTCGATGGTACACTTGTCTTCAAACAATGCTAACCCTGCTTGTGTTGAGTTAGTACATTGAGGAGTTGGGCAGTTGCTCGCCATTGCTTGGAGTTTCTCTCCAGGTACTCTGACTTCCGCATCCTGCAAAACTGTCTGACACAAGGTGACCCTGGCTGTTGAAAGTGTCGTTAAAATCCCAATAATTAAATAATTAAATGCCTTTATTTGTGAAAGGCAGACATCGCCTATCTGGAATGACTTGGATCTTAGACAGTGAGGGAAGCGCATTCCCAGAACTCATCTCATGCTTATTTCACAGGTTAAATTAGAAGGTTGAGTCCAACAATGAGAGTTGTGTCTCGAAAAAATACCGGTATATCGCAGCTATCCCCAATAATTAAATGCCTTTATTTGTGACGGGCAGACATCGCCTATCTGGAACGACTTGGATCTTAGACATTGAGGGAAGCGCATTCCCAGAACTCATTTCATGCTTATTTCACAGGTTAAATTGGAAGGTTGAGTCCAACAATGAGAGTTGTGTCTCGAAAGTTAAAAAATTTATAGTAATTTATATATTTTTTATACTTACCAATGACCCAGACATAGCTGGTGCTAACTCTTAAAATATAGGGCCAAACACAAATTTTGCCCCCCAATCCCCAAAATTTGCATCTAAAACTAAAGAAAACATGTCCTGAGAGGCCCTCCACACATCGCCCCTACTGCGCATGCGCAGTGTCAAGGACGTTCCGAAATTGGCGCCATTTATCATTCTAATAACCAGTGCCTGGTAAGCGCTATGTACTCAGCGGGGAGGCAAGAGTTCCCAACTCCTGGGAGGGCCATCCCCGTCTGGGTCATTGGTAAGTATAAAAAATATATAAATTACTATAAATTTTTTAACATTTTTATACTGTACCAATGACCCAGACATAGCTGAATAGTAAAAAGGCTGGAGGGCCAAGGACATAGAGCAAAATGGAATACGCTCAATAAAATAAAATAGAGTCATCCCCTGTAGGGAAAAGAAGTAATAGGCCTTACATGTATCTTTCTTATTTATGATAAATTAGAAAGATACAACACCTTCCAAAAATTGAGCTTCATACATCCATGTACTCTATTAATATCCAATAATCCTTATACTAATAATTTTTAAAGTAAGCCAATAATAAAGTAAGTCTAGAGAATAGAGACTCTTATACTCCTAAAAGTGAGTGAGAATTGCATAATCATGTCCGTTGACATATGCAATATTCAAAAGCTATACTTTAAAAACTAAGACTTGAATGAATTTTATAAACTTAAACTTCTCACTAAACAACCATCCCAATAACAGCTCAGAATTACTAACTCCGGAGGAGGTATCCCCTTGTTTTCATAGTAAAAACAGGTGACCCAAGGGAACACCCTCCCCCCCCCCCTTTTTCTTGCCCTGGGTCAAATAGCCCAGAGCGAAGAGGGCAGCCGAACGGAGACACTGCCGAAACAGACAGCCTACCTAGCTATAGTAGCAACTGTTAAGTGAATGACATTCTGAGCAGTAGATAATAGACCTAACAATAGAGGCCTCCAGAAATGGACTCGATATTTCTGAGATAAAATTCATGAATGGATGGCTGAGCGCAATGAGCAGCCTTCAAAAATCTATAATAGAACACTATTAATGTAAGCCCAAGAAGTAGAAGAACTCTTACTTCATGAGCCGAAATCTTAAGCACAACTGCTAAGCCAATGATATACCATAAGCAGTACGCTAGTTAATAGAATCCATTAACAATAAAATGGAGCGTAACGTCCTTCTACTAGACATCAAAGACAGAAGAAGCTTACGCCCTTGTAATAAACAGATATCTGTTTATAAATACATAAACTGTACCCGGAAAGAGTAAAGGCCTATGCCCATACGAAGACGGAAGGACCTTAAAATAATAGGTTCCGGATAATAGGAGCCTAACTCTTATGCAACAATCCAACCTAAATAGTAACGGAAGTATTGATTCCGAAACTATGAAAGTGAAAATCATCCATCGATAGTGCATGAAACTCACTGACTCTACAGTAAAAGAGAAACCAACCGAATTACTGTCTAAAAGGTCAGAATTTGAAAACTACTGTTTCCAGAGGCTCAAATGATTACTTAGCTAAATAAAAACCTGAAGTTAAAATCCGTATAGGAATTTAATCTAAAGATTCTAAGTCTATTTATCAAAAAGTTACTAACTGACTTAGATAAAGAGACAAAAGACTCAATTGTAAACTATCGTAGAGTGCATAGGTATGAGGTAACATAAACCTATAACCTAAATAACAACAGGCTGCAGTAGATCTTGTGAAACAAGTATACTAAAAAATAGCAATGAGTAGTATGGAGGGATCAACCATATGAACATAATGATCCCTACACCACGACGGAAGAGCCTCCACTTTAGTCGCATAGAATAGCGAAGAAGAGGATCTCCTATAGTAAGAAATCGCGTCCAAAGCTCGTCCAGTACAGTGCTTACAATGCAATACGGACCACACAACGGAATACATGAAGGTTGCGACCTTGCTGGTTGTGATAAAGATGACACGATTTACCCAGTGAAAAAAGATCCTCACATAGAGGAAGATTTCACGTTAAGATCCACAGTAGACAAGAGAGTAAATTACTCATGATCTCTGTGAAGATAGAGATGCTATCAACAGAAATGTATTGTGGTTGTTTATCTTAGCAATACCTGCTAAAAACAACAGCGCCGGAGGATACGCGTATCCTATCATTCTGTCCTAAAGATCAATAGAGCGTTAACAGTATTAGCTCAGAGATCTGGACAAGCCGACACATACGTCTGCAATTGATTAGCCAGCTGTGTCATAAATAAAACATCATTGGGCGCTCCCATAGATAGCAAATCTGATTGAATACTTGTTTGTTGAGAGTCCATTCTGACAGCAACAAGCGACCCGTAAGAGAACGGGAGTGCGATAAAACAATCAGACGACGCAGAATATGACGGACCAAAACTGAACTTGGTGTACTATAACCAACAGACGGATTCTTTCCATTAAATTGAATAACGGAAACGAAAGAGTGCCTCCCTGGTTCCGGAGATACGCCACTACTGTCGAATTAAAGGACAGGAATTTGGGCATGCGTTTCTGAATAATGTTCATGCAATGACATAAAGCAAGCCTAAAAAACATTATTCCGCGGAAGTTAACTGATAGCTAAAAGACTGCGGAACCCAAAGACCCTGGCACTTCGAATCCGTAGGGATCAGTATATATCCCAATCTGTTTGACTGGCAACCGTCATAACAGCCACACTCGGGTCCGGCAACTGCGGCGGCACTCTCTGAGTCAACCACCGAATGTTTGCCCCAGTCTGAATCTCTTGTAACACTAGATAGACAAGAGAATGTATAAATCAAGCAATTCATGGATTGCCGGAAAGTTGCCGTCGAAGAGAAGCTCCTCCGAGAACGAAGCGACTCTGAGAGAGTTCTTAACCTACTATCCACGCGTGGATGTAGCTAGGGCTGCATCACGTCTAACCAACTCCAATCAGCCACTGAAGGGCGGAGTTATACGTGAACAAACTACTGCCCTCAAAAGAAATTACATTGAGAATAATATCCCGTAAATCTTTTCTTGAAGACGTAAAGATAACGCCTCAGTAAGGCGGATTACGTATAATAAAGCGTCTAAGTTAAGTCTAATATACATAATGTCGTTCCCAACATTGAAATTGGAAAAGACATAAACGGTGAAAAAGAATATATACAGTCTTTAATCACACCGTCTAGACGCATATGAACTCTCGGTATGCCCTGCTCTGCCAAAATAAACTATATGTAAAAAAAGATAAAATGGCAGAAATGAGCCACGCGGACAAGAAACTAAACTATCATGCTTAGTAGCCGTCTTGTATATATATATAAATATATAGCGTCGAAAAATAAAACACATGTTGTAATGACAATATTGGACTGCGTCGGTAAGTCAGGGACAAAGTCCCTGTACCGATCGAAAAATCCGAGTCCAATGACACTATAAGTCTCTTATCCAAGATCGCAGCAATGAAGTCCGAAAAATAATCACTGGAAGAAATGCCAGAAGATATGAAAGGCATCTTCCGATACTACTAAAGGGAAAACTCGAAATCTTTCGAATCCCTTTCGCCATCCTGTCGGACCCTATAAAGCGTTCGGTCGTCCGTAGCTTGATGCAACCGCGGACCGCACCGACCCAGCGCCGTCGGATAATTCCTGATTCGACCGAGAAACCGTCAATTGCTGGGATGCTGCGAAACAACTGTGCTAACTCGGATAGCACGTCCGTCACTGAGGCCTGAGGAGCAGCGGTCTTACGATGCATTGCCGCAGGAAGCTCCGAGATCGTTACCCCGTGCATACTTCCAATATGCGAGCGAACGGAGTGTATAGGCCTCGTGTCCCTTGGCTACCGGATGGCGCGACCTATTCGCTGTGGAATCACTGAATGCCGAAACTGATCGGATACTCGAGGTCACGTAGCCAATGTGCGGTCGTGTGCCCTGCTGTGAGGATGAGGAAGCATTAAAGACAGTCTCTCGGACTGTCAATATAACGGAGCGTCCCGAGCAACGGACATATGCTCCGAATGTAAAATATCTGAACCACAACATGCGGTCCCCTATGTTGTTGGCTTCCTCCGATCTGTCCTCAATCTGCCGTCACTGGGTGAGTACTAAAGTAATTAAAGTGCTCGCATCACCCAAATCTCCTTCCTAGACCGCAACGGACGAACCCGGCAGCCGAACCATTCGATGAATGTACGCTACACCGGGTGAGCTAGCGAATGTCACTCCGTAAGCGATAGACATATTCCATGAGCACTTATTGCCGCTAACTCTTCATTAACTATGACGACAGAGGCACACTTTAGAAAGACATCTCCATAACTCTTCGAACAAGAAACCAGAAATGCTTGGATAGCAAGCATAAAATAATAATATATATAGCGTCGTTCAATAATTCGAAAGTTTGTGTGACATTATTGGACTATGTCGGAACTGAGGGACGATGTCCCTGAACCGAACCAAAAATTTCTAAGTCCACCGACGCTATCAGTTTCTTATCCGGCATCGCAGCATATGTTGTTCCGAAAGGGAAAGCTTGAAATCCACCGAATCCCTTTCGGTATCCCGTCGGACCGGATGAAACTTTCGGACGTCCGTACCCGCTTCCGCGGAGCGTCCCGACCCAGCATCGTCGGATAAAATATATGCGACAGATTCAGTTGATGCTGGGATGCTGCGATAAACTGTGCTATTAAGGAAAGCACGTCCGTTCCCGAGGCCTGTGCAGTAGCGGACTTACGATGCATTGCCGCTGGAAGCTCCGTGTACGTTGACTCCCGCATACTTCCTATGCGAACGTCCGGAGTCTGCAGGCCTCGAGTCCCCGGCTACCGACCCAGCGCTGTCGGATAATTCTCGATCCGACACCGTTTCTGTCGGCTGCTGGGATGCTGAGATAAGCTGTGCTATGTGCACAAGAATGTCCGGCGTCGAGACCTGCGGAGGCGCAGTCTATCGCTGCTTCGCCGAGGGCAGCTCCGCATCAGATGGCTCCCGCATACTTTTCCTATGCGAACGTCCGGAGTCCATCGGTCTCGAATCCCTGGCTGCCGGATGGTGTGACCTGGTCGCCGAAGAATCCTTGATCGGCGAAGCTGGTAATATATCGGCGGTCACGCAGCCAAGGTGCGGTCGTGTGCGCTGATGAGAAGAGGAAGCCTTAGCAGTCTCAGCGGACTGCCTATACAACGGAGCGTCCCGAGCGACGGACGTATGCTCCGCTAACGACACATGATTGAAATAACATAAAGATATTATTATTTAGAAATCCCCCCCTCACACAGAGGGCTGTTGTAAATGTAAACAATGAGTGTAAAAACACTAAAATAAGACTCCAGGCACCCAGGCCCGAAATCAGTTACCAAAATACACCATCTGATGCAAAACAGAGACTTCCAGGGAAGAGACTGCAGAACATCAGATGGTAGATGCAGAACACAACGCCTAACCACCCGTAGGTGAAGACGTAAACATGGGGAAAGAACAGAATTCATTCTGTTATTCAGCTAAACTCCCAAGAAATTTTAGTAATAATAATTACAGAAATTATGCCAAAAGCATAGGAGAATAGCAAGGGGGAACTTAAAGGACAGGGAGAGAGGAAAAACACTTGTAAAAACAGTGTAACTAAATAATCAGAATGACAACAAAATGGCTGCTGCCTTGAAAATAGGTAACTTAACATAATTTCATTAAAAAATTTTAAGTTACAGCCCTGATAATATTCTGTCACACATTCTTTTCCTCTCCTCCTTTTCTATCCTCCTTAGAATCACCATTTCACTAATATTTATGTGTCTGGCATCATTTAAACTGAGATTTAAAAGCACAAAGATCAGTCAGATGTTAACTGATGAAGGGCCAAACTTAGAATGATAAATGGCGCCAATTTCGGAACGTCCTTGACACTGCGCATGCGCAGTAGGGGCGATGTGTGGAGGGCCTCTCAGGACATGTTTTCTTTAGTTTTAGATGCAAATTTTGGGGATTGGGGGGCAAAATTTGTGTTTGGCCCTATATTTTAAGAGTTAGCACCAGCTATGTCTGGGTCATTGGTACAGTATAAAAATATATACCGGTATATCGCAGATATCTGAACATACGTACCACAATTAATCGGGACTTGAGCCATCACAGTCAGAATTAATTACGATGCCTTAATGATGCTGTTTGAATAACTCTTTACCCAACACAGACAATGTCAAGATTTATTACATTAAATAGTAGTTTATCGAAATTTTTTCAAAAATTTCAACAGAATAATATCATGTGACCCCTCACTGGGCCGAGCCTGATGAGCTCGTACCAATGAGGGGTCACATGATATGGTTATGTTGAAATGTTTTGAAATTTTCTTTTTCAACTGCTGAATTTCTATATTATGAGGGCGGATGAGACCGATTCATTGGGTAAAGGGATAATATTAACTATATTTAACTACAGTTAAAACTCTCGACATCTTGAAAATTAAATTGTGCATAAATAAATAATGATAAACCAATATTTTCATAATTACAGTACGTGGAGAGTGGATTGTAACTAAATCACCCGGAGAATGGAGTTATCACCCAAGCTATAACTTTCAAATTTTGTACATATCGACAAAAAACACAAGCAATGTTTGGCTGAAAAGGTCCATTGGCTGAAACTTTGCTTGTGTTGGTTATGCTTTGCAACAAATTTGCAATTATTGGTTGGGTGGAATCTCCACTCTGTGGATGTTTTAGTGTTAATACACTCTCTGCATACTGTACATCAGTATTCAATCGATAATGGTTTGAATACTGATATGTATTGGTTTATCGATATACAGTGCAGCCCAAGTATGGAGCTAGCGGTAATTTAACACTACAATGCGTTCAGGACTGTCTTGGACCATCAGCCTTTCCTATAACGAAGCTGCACCTGTATACAGGTCCTAAGTCCCCTACACGGCTATTTACAGGAGTGGGATGTGTGCCATCAAAATTTTATAGGATTCGTCAGTAGACTTTGGATTTGTGAATACAGGCGGGAAAATCACATACGCTTTTACAATTACAAGCGTTTTATAGTACTGTCGGGTGTCGGGAGAGATGGCAATCGGGGGCCTGTAAATACAGGTACCTGTAACATTTGCTGTGATCACTGAGGCGCGTTGAATCGATTTTCGCACTGCGCGTTGATACCGTTGTTTCGTGATTGAGCCGCATTTCGCTGTAGAATTACCTTGCACGAATATATATCATGAGATTTGGACCGTACACCATCGCTGCATTAAGACTATGAATGTGGTGCCTGTTGATGTTGCTGGCCTCGTATATAGCTGGTGGTATCACGTTTATATGGGAACCGTCAACTGCCCCACATACATTTGGCATTCCACTCAATTCCAAAAATCCCACTGCGACGCCAACTCCATTTTCAGGCCATTTGATGATTTCCGGTGCCAGGCCAATGGTGAAGGGAATCACCCGATGCACTGTGTCGCGCCCGATGCCATGGCAATCTTGTATTATGTTGTAGAAACCATTTGTCCCAATAAAATGGAAAAATACCAAAAGTTGTTGCCTCAGGGTTAGTGGGTGGTTCCTCTATGTCGGGTGTTCAAAATGGTCCCTGATTCTCTCCACGAGAAGATCCACCACGCTTTCAGGAACCCGATACCGTTCTCTGTTCTCTCTGATAGAATGGACATCAAATCGCAGCTCATTGAATATTCGAGATCTGCGTGGGACAAAATCATCATAAACCCCTTCTTCGATGTCTGAGTCCGACGAGTACGCTATGATAAAAATGAAGGAATATCCTCGAAGACGATCGAGCGGAGACAGTAAATAATCGATATAAAAATCCCACAAGTCCCTGTTCACAAGTGCCGCATCAAAGTTTGTATGTAAATTTGCGCCTGTAATCGCAGACGCAAAACGCATGTACCTGCCACTTGTGTGGTTTATAGGACAGGCAACGATAAGTCACACCTGCGTTTTGCTCCAGTCACGACTGCAGGGGAATAACTGTGCCTGGCTTTGGTAAATCGATTTTTATAGTATTCGATTCTACCGGCGTCTGTGAATTGCAGGAAATTTCTTACAATTACAGGTGCACAAAGTTTTATAAGAAAGGCCCCAGTTCAACTTGTTTGTGTACCAGTACAGCAGGATAGTCCAACCCTGACTGCAACCCAGCCAGCCCTAGACTGGTACCAGACTTGTATTTTGCGGTCTGATGCTGACAAAATTCAGTCACTTTTCAAAAAGCCAATACAGAATACCCTGCTTTATAAGGGGTTCAAGGCTTTGAAAGGTGGAGCGCAAAGTTCAGGCAATATCAAGGACCTATGCAAACATTGCTCAAAATCTGAATGTGTACATTGCAGGGCATATTTGGTTGATTTGTTTCAGCAAAATGTTAAGCAAGATTTCTTTAATTACCAAAATGCAATTAACAATTTAAAATTATATAGAACTAGAGGCTCTAAAGAGCCTGTAATCGCTCACCTGGAACTACATATAACAATGTGATTTCCCATCTAGGCGTTCCATGGTAACTATGAGCTGCAATTGTGGCCATGTTTGCCACATTACATCAACATTACATGAGGATCATTGGTAGAAGGTGACTTGTCCTCAATCATGTGAAGTTTCAAAACATTTGACTTTGTAGTTTCAAAGGGGAAGACTTTTGCAAAATCCATCAATAAGGATCAGAGAATGTCTCTGGTGGTCATATTTTCCAACCAATGGGAACAAAAAAAGGATTGTTTGTAGAGGGCCTCCTACAGACTATTCCTGTGAAGTTTGCTTCACGTCGGCTCAGTATTTCCAGAGAAGTTGATGAAAATGTGGTTTCCCATAGGGTTTCTATAGTAACTATAAGCTGCAATTGTGGCCAAGTTTGCAACATAATCAACATAAAATGAGGTTCGTTGATAGAGGGTGTATCAGTCATCAACCATGCAAACTTTCAAAACAATTGGCCCTGTGGTTTTAGAGAAGATTTTTCAAAATCCACCAATCAGAATAAAAAAATGCTTCTGACAGCCATGTTTTTTTTAAATGAGACGCATTTGTAGAGGACCTCCCATAGACTATCCCTGCCAGGTTTGGTTTACGTCGGCTCAGTAGTTCCAGAGATGATGAAAATGTGATTTCTCATAGGGTTTCTATAGTAACTGTAAGACGCAATTGTAGCCATGTTTGTACCCGATCAACATTAAATGAGGATCGCTGGTAGAGGGGGTCCCAGTCATCATTTATATGAAGTTTCAAAACATTTAGCCTGGCGGTTTCAGAGGAGAAGATTTTTGAAAATCCACCAACCAAAATCAAAGAATGCCTCTGGAAGCCATGTTTTTCAGCTGACAGGGACAAAATGATGATCATTTGTAGAGGACCTCCCATAGACCATTCCTGCCAAGTTTGGTTTACACTGGCTCAGCGGTTACAGAGAAGAAGATGAAAATGTGAAAAGGTTACAGATGTCAGAAGACGACAGATGCCAAATGATGAGAAAAGCTCACATGGCCTTTTAGTCCAGGTGAGCTAACTAGCTGAAAAGCATGTCATTGCATGTGATAAGGAGCTGAACTCAACAATTGTGACATTTTCTTCACATTCTCATTGAGGAGTAAACTGAATATTATCAGTGGGAAGTTTAGAGTAGGAGTAAACCTCGATAATCCTCAGCACACTGAAGTCGAAATATAACAAGGGGTGCACATCGGAGATGCAGGCATTGAGTTGTGGTGGCAATCGGAGAGTGTTGCATGTCCATAACTCAATCATATCCTGGTTGTCAAATCTGGAACCTTCATTCAAGTTACAATGCTAACAAGTTCAGAATTCATGAAAGTTATTTAAGGCCCATAACTCCGTAATGAAAAATCGGGCCAGACCAGTTTTCAAACTCGCCTGAGATGGTATTGCAAAAGACCTGTATGGCAAATATTAGTCAAACTGGAGAACATTTGTTCAAGTTACTGCGCTAATGAACTCAAAATTTGTAAAATTGACTAATTTAATAAGGCCCATAACACTCTAACGAAAAATGGGGTCAGGCCAGTTTTCGAACTGACTTGAGATATTATTGCAAAAGACCTGTATGGCAAACATTAGTCAAATAGGAGAACATTTGTTCAACTTATTGCACTAACATTGTGAAGCAGCCATGACTAGATTTGATGAAAATTTCATCTAAAAGAATCATTGATGAAAAACATCCATTCAGTGGAAATTTCATTAAATATACAGTGGCAAGAGAAATCTTATCGTGGGTAGGAATATCAGTCAGCAGAATACAAAGAGTTAATCTTGTTTGGCAGAGCTCAGTGTGCCTGTTAAACAAGACTGAATTAGTTTAATTCCTACTGACATTATAGAACAAGAGGCTGCTCGAAATTTTGTTATACAGTAGAACCTGTCTTGAGAGACCGCCCTTTGGGCCACACAAAAGTGGTCTCTCAAGACAGGTGGTCTCTCATAACAGGTTTCAGGTTTTCTCAAGTCAGTGAATAACCAACCACAAAATTCAGAAATAGAGAAGAGTGGATTTTTGTAATTACTTTGTAGTTGTTCGTTTTTATGAAGTTTTTGTAACAAATTGAAATGGACTGTTATAAAAATTGTAAAAATAAATTAGTGTTGAAAATCTTCAATGAAGATTTTGAACACTAATTTATTTTTATAATTTTTATAACAGTCCATTTCAATTTGTTACAAAAAGATTTTCAACACAAATTTATTTTTATTCCTATCTGTGACATTTCAGCTATGTATGAAATTGTTTATTCAGCAATAATCCCAATCTTTTCACAGGGGTCTTATAAACACATCTCAATCTTTAATGAGTTAGCAATTGAAACACAATTAAGAGGTTTTAATACTTTTAATTGTGTTAGTATAACACAATGGATTTTCCAATTCCAGAAAATGTAAGAAGTTTTTGTCATGGTTTCAGTCTTCAAAGGTGTGGTCTCTCAAGACAGGTCAATTATGGCATAAAAATACATGTTGGTACCAGGTTACAGTGGTCTCTCAAGACAGGTGGTGTCTCAAGACAGGTGGTCTCCCATAGCAGGTCCATTATAGAGTAAAACCAATCGGTGCCTGGCAGATGTGGTCTCTCAAGACAGGTGGTCTCTCAAGACAGTGGTCTCTCAAGACAGGTTTTACTGTATTGATATCACTGTACATTGGGTTCATGTCCAACAAAAAGAAACATGATGAACAAAAAACCCCACAAACGGCAGTAAACCACTTGAAGACATGTATCGAAAGGCTCAGAACCAATCCCATGTTACTCATTGGGACAAAATTTCTCCAGCATGCCCCCAAAACTCTACTAAACCACCCACTCAACCAACAGACCCTAAATGGGAATGCAAGTTAACCAAGGATATACGGGACTAGTACCGAACACACAGAATATTCAATTATTATCAGTATCAGAAAATTGCATTTCTTAATTCTACCTAACACACTTAACTGGAAATCTGAGAGACATAGAGGATGTAGAATGAGTGTTTTTCTCATATAATATTTATGAAACGAGTCTAAGAATTTTCCGTTTTGGCGAGCCTCTGGCGAGCCCAAACGGAAAATTCGGATGAGTTTCATAAAGATTTTTTGAGAAAAACACTCATTTCATATTCTATTTATCATATGACACACACACGCACAAATTAGCCACTTAGTATGACTTTTTAACCCATCACCTAACTTGAGTTGCAGACGGCACTTGGAAAAAACATCCTCGTATAACTAAAAATGTTCAATTTTCCAAAACATAAGTTATGACCCCTCATTGGAATGAGCTCGTTGAGCTCGTTCCATTGAGGGGTCATAACCTATGTTTTGGAAGCAAAAAGTGAAATGAAATGAATGGCGTTTTTCTTGTAGGTAAAAGATTAATACAATATAACCCACCCTAAATAGGACGGATAACGTAAATTCTCCATACTGAAATTATGCAAATGTGACCCCATTGTCTTTTGTTCAGCCAAACAAATTGTCCAGTTTTAAAATTGACCAATGAAAGCTCCCAACTCTAATTATGCAAATTATGAAAATGTGGCCCAGTTGTATTTTGTTCAGCCAATCAAATTGTCTAGTTTTGAAATTGACCAATGAAATTGATGGAATGCTTTATTTATTACTGATTAATATGAAAACAAAATATCAAATGTTTTAAAGTGAACAAAATAGACGAGTCATATGATAAATCTCTTTATTATATTTGCTGAGCGCCATAGAATCATGAGGAGTAGAATGTAGAATGAAACTTCTTATTTTGGCCCCACAAAGTAGATGTTCTGTTTGTCAGAAAAATGTTTTTAAAATTGCATGTGGGTGGGCGGTTTTTTATTTTATTTTTTATTACTGTAATTATTTCTTTGCCATCAAAACTTTATGTTCTTGATTTGTTTTATGTTTTATGTTTTAGGCCTCATAATCTACAGAAAAGCATGGGTGGACTCAAAGGACAAATTTATCTATTTTATTAACTTGGGTAAAATATCAGACGTAAACCATTTCATTTTTTTAGACCTCATAATCTACAGAATAGCATGGGTGCTGGTGTATTTTGTCCCTTGAGTGCAAAAAGGCTTTGCTAAAGCATTGCTAAGCCTTGTTGGACTCCAGGGACAAATTTATCAATTTTATTAACTTGGGTAAAATATCAGACATAAACTATTTAATTTTTATTTTTTGAAAGTTTGCAATGGTTATAAAAAGAGAGCATGTGGCAGCCAAAAGGACCATATGGGAGGGCCTGAGAAACAGATTTTTAACTTTTTTAGGCCTCACCTATGAAATCTTTTGATACGTGTTGTTGTCTATTTGTGTTAGATATGGGTTAAATACATTCCTTAGACAACGTGCTATCAATGTTCTTGAACTTGACTTGGCAAATATAAATTGTAGGGGGGGGGGGGGGGGGGGGTGTGGTTACATAGACCATCCGAAAAAATAAATGTATAGGGGTCCACACAATCTATACCTTTCTGTACAATCTACACCCATGCACTCAAGTATTTCTACACCAAGTGTAAAGCTACAGAAAACTAATGTCATTAGAAACAAATCATGGAATTAATGCAATAAATGGTTTCATAGCCTTGAAAACAGGGAGGCAAAGCTGTAACATTTTTATGGATTTCAAGCACCTGTTGAACATTGCACACTTCTCCAAGTGCTTGCACAATATTTGCACATGAAATAATGAAAATAAACTTCCACCAAAGCTCAGTTATGTGAATCAGAAGATAGACTTTTTCTAAACAGTACTGAGATTGCAAAAGTTGTCTTTCGATCAGATTGTGACACATTTTCAATAGTAGTTAAAGATTTCATGCAAGCTCTCAGGCCCCCAGTCTAGTTCTGTTTTGAATTTGATGGTGTGCAAAATACCATTGATACAATGTGATGAGCCTTTTCTCACAAAAATGACATATATTCTTTTGTGCTCCAGTCATAGAGATTCCAATCAATAAGCATTTAATTCACTTCGAAAACATCAAGATATTAACTGGTTGAGTGCTAGAAGCCACTATCATGGCTCTATTAAAAAGTGCTCGAAGCCACTTTACGTGGCTTGTCACTGGAAAACATCAAGATATTAACAGTTATTGTAATCATAAAACTTCATCTATGGTGAGTTTTCATTTAGATTCAGTCAAATTAAGATTGAGAAATAACTTCTGTTAATTAAAAAAAATTGAAAGTTTAGGCCACACAAAGTAGATCTTCTGTTTCTCAGTCCATTATTTGTGAAATTGCATGCGGGCGAGCGTTTTTTTTATTTTATTTTTTATTTCAGTAATTACTTCTTTGCCATCAAAAGTTCATGTTCTTGGTTCAAGTTTTAGGCCTCATAATCTACAGAATAGCATGGGTGGTGGTGTATTTCATCCCTTGAGAGCAAAAAGGCTTTGCAATGCTAAAGCATTGCAAAGCCTTCTTGTACTCAAGGGACAAATTCATCAATTTTTTTAACTTGGGTAAAATATCAGACATAAACCATTTAATTTTTATTTTTTTTTAAGTTTAAATTTGTTATAAAAAGAGAGCATGTGGCAGCCAAAAGGACCATGCGGGAGGGCCTGAGAAACAGATTTTTAATTTTTTTAGGCCTTATCGGAGGTTTTTAGATTCAACCAGATAGAATATTTCTGTTGGCCGAAAAACTCGATCTGTAGGTTTGCTCTTTCAACTAACTGAAATATTCCAGCCAATAGAATGCCAATTGAATATTTCAGGGCTAAACTGGTTCTAAGCCATAACAGCATTAATTTCATTACTGAATTAGAATGGTAACCTGAGAGCTTGAATTTCATGATCAAAATATTATAAAATCAAGACAAAGTGAAGAGAAACAAATGAAAATAGCATCCAAGACACGCAGTGCTTTTTGCATTTCATTTTCCACATTCTCCAATGTTCCAATACAACAAAAATCCAGGTCCTCTCTTTGGATGTGAGCTTGGTAAGTTTTTTCTATGTTTATGGCTCCAGAAATATTTAAAATTAGGTTGCCCACTTCACAAATATTCCATCAACAGTGATTTGCAAACTGCTTCATTTTTGTAGATTTTTCACATGTGCAGAAGATGGTGTTCCAAACGAAGTGTTGTGCACATTACAAATCGGTTTATGATTTGAACTAAGATGGAGTGACCTCAACCTTCATCTGATTTATTATTTGTCTATTATTTACTAAACTTGTGATCGTTAAACGTTACCTTGTTAATTTCATGATGTAGGTTTGGGGCTATGGGTAGTGTCTTATTGGAAAATATACATCATTGCAATGAATTGAACATAAGCCAGTTTCCGTTAGGCCAGTTTTAGGCCCGGTAGCAGACACATCCCCCTTGTTGGGCGTGGTTACAAAAATATTGAATTCAGCTTGTTTATGGATGCGTAATTAGTTATTTTATGTAGTGATATCACTGCCCAATAAGTAAAATTTGTCCATGGGTAAATGTGTTGTTAAGTCATTTATTTATAACATGTATCACGCCCCATGATTATGTCTCTTTAAAATCTTCATATGTTTCATGAACTCCCGACACATTGGTTCATAAGATGTGGAGTATCGAGGAATAAACAATTGGCACAGAAGCATCATACATTGAAGATGGCGAAGATCAAGGTAATCTGACACCTCCACATAGGGCAATCTGAAAGTGTTATCTCAAGATGCTCTGGAATTCCGACTCAATAATTGATGTGATGATCAGAGTTATCAGTACATCAAAGCAATTCAGAAATAAGGCCACCCCGAGAAACCCATGCCCTCAATGCATCCTTAAAACGTTGCTTTCCAGTTCAGATATATGCTTCAATACAATATTATTATCATTTGGAATGAGTTGTAAAGAAGGCTTTTACAAACAAACGTTAATGCTAAAAGATGCAAAGGGTACTTCAAAAAGAAAGTTGTTTTTCACACGAAATCAACAAAAAAGGTTCCTTATTCCTCCCCTACAACAAATTGGACCTAGGGCTGCACGGTATGTCGATAAACCGATATATACCAGTATTCCATCCAATATCGATTGAATACCGGTGTAATTACAAAAATATTGGTTTATCGTCATTATTTATTTACCCACAATTTAATTTTCAAGATGTCTTGAGTTTTTTAACTGTAGCCCCGAATGAATACCGTTATCCCTTTATCCAAGGAATCGTCTGCTTGTGCCCTCGTAATATACAAATTCAGCAGTTGAAAAAATAATTTAAAAAAATTTCAACAAAACTATATCATGTGACCCCTCATTGGAACGAGCTCGTTGAGCTCGTTCCAATGAGGGGTCACATGATATAGTTTTGTTGAAATTTTTGGGGAAAATCTGATAAATTAATTTTGAAAATAATAAATTTTGATATCGTCTGCGTTGGGTTAAGGTGTTTCGAACCGCATCATCAAGGTGTGCAAATTCATTCCAACTGTGATGCCTCGAGTCTCGATTGTGGTACTTGTGTTCATATATCTGAACAGTTTTTGATATACCGGTATACCGTGGTATTTCTTTGAATACCGATACCGGTATTCAGTTTTGAATATCGTGCAGCCCTAATTGGACCCACTATTTTTTTCTGCCTGGTGAAAACTCTGCTAGTACATTTGTAAAAGGTTAATTAGTAGGAAATTGACAGGGTTCTGGGAGAATTGTTAAATAAGATATAATTTAGTTAATTTCCAGTTCCTCGGGTATGATTTTTGTTTGAATTAATCCTTTAAGGGCCTAGAATTTAAGGGGCTAGAGATTTTTACATATTTTTGCTGCATTGTGACTGTCTACAGCCTATGAGGTTGCTGCTGTCTTTTGGCAAGTCTTGGCTGCCTGTATAGGCAGCCAAGACTCGCCTAAAAACAACTACCAAGATGCTTAGAATGTAACTTGTGAGTTAACCCGAAGACTGTAAGTTGGGGTACTTATTCCATTTCTAAAAATATGATCAAAGTCAGAATTTGGCCCTTAAGGATTAAAAACTTGATTATGGATGCGGAA
Organism: Pictodentalium vernedei; assembly: GCA_031216915.1. Lineage (NCBI taxonomy): Eukaryota > Metazoa > Mollusca > Scaphopoda > Dentaliida > Dentaliidae > Pictodentalium > Pictodentalium vernedei. The sequence continues at coordinate 484,889,183 of CM062293.1, read as the reverse complement.
TTTGTTATTTTTTGCAGTGATATCATAGCCCAAAAATGTGAAAAGTGTCAACAGGAAAATGTATTCTTATGACCTTTATTAACCCTTTACCCAAAGTAACGGCCAAAACCGGCCAGCGCGATTCTCAAAGATCGCCAATGAATTTTTATTATTTTTTCATTTTTTGTCTCAAAAACATAGGTTATGACCCCTCGTTGGAACGAGCTCGTCGAGCTCGTTCCAATGAGGGGTCATTACCTATGTTTTTGAGACAAAAAATGAAAAAAATTAGTTATTCAAGAATTTTTTTTGCAAGTGTCGTCTGCTTTTCATGTTAGGTAAAGGGTTAATAACATGTATAAGGCAGTGAAGATCAAGGTAACCCAAAATCTCTGCAGAGGTTAATCTAAAAGCGTCAACTTAAGGTACTCTGGAATTCCAACATCAATCATTGCTGCAATGATCAGAGTAATCAGTACATCACAGCAATTCGGAAATGAGGTCGCCCTCAATACATCCCCAACACATTGCTTTCCAGTTCAGAGATATGCTTCAATACAATATTATTAGCATTCTGAACTTCACAACGATTTGTAAAGAAGGATTTTGCAAACTCCTAAAGATGCAAAGGGTACTTTAAAAATAAAGTCGTTTTTTCCGCACAAAATCAACAAAAAAGGCCCCCTCCTCTCTTTACAAAAATTTGGTCACGACTACAAATGGGTGCTATATCCCACTAGCCCCACTATTTTTTCCCTGGTGGAAACCCTGCATAAGCTCTAAGCCACAAACCTCAAACCATGTTACTGTCAATTCATCACAATAACATTTAGTGTTGAAGAAAGGATAGAGAATTTTGAGCAGATCGGGACCCAGTTATATAATGGTCAGAATCGTCCATCTGCTATTGCAATGACAGTACTGTATAAATTGTCCCTTTACTATCTGTTCTGTATTAAATACATATAATTTTGTGGAAAAATGTACAATAATTATTTTCAATGATAATATATCATGTGAATTACTTTAATAAAGACACAGAAATCTCACACAAACAATTCATTCAAACATTTTTGAAAAGTCTCCTCCCATTCTCATTCACCACACATGGCAGAAAAGCAAATATAATAAAATCCTATTAATTGAATGGTGAAATTGTAAGCAAAAAATATTCAATTAACACATATACTTCAGCATTAATTTTCTTACAGATACCTTGCCAAGTGGATTTTGATGAAAAAAATATTAACTGGTAGAGTGCTGAATTACTTTTTTTTTGACAAAACTTTTGCACATGTATTCTCCTTGTTAAAATTTATGGGAGAGTGCCCATAGGCACTCACCCATAAATTGTAACAAAGAAAATCTGTACAGACAAAATAGTTTCAATCCAAAGATAAAATGGAACACATGCACAGAACATGAAGCGTTTAAGTTGGAGAACCTGCACTTCAGAATAAAGCCCCAAATAAGGGATTCCAGCACTCTACCATTAACCAACCACAACCAGTATTCTAACTCTCCACAGGAGTACAGCCTCTCATATTGGAACTTCGTATTGCCAGTCATCCAAGAAGATATTGAAAACACTGCCCTGTAACAGTATAACATCACACAAAAGATATACACAGATACTCAATGCCCATCCTTTTTCAAGTTTGTCATGTAATATCATTATTTATGTGAAAACTTCCACCAAATCTAAATAACTAACCATAAAAACCCATTGCTGTATATTACATTACATGCACTACCTCTGGTGTACATATTATAATTTAACAATTAGGCACCACAAAGTAGATCTTCTGTTTCTCAGGCCATTTTTTTGTCAAGTTGCATGTGGGCAGGCATTTTTTTATTTTATTTTTTATTTTTGTAATTATTTCTTTGTCATCAAAGTTGACGTTCTTGATTTGTTTTATGTTTAAGGCCTCATAATATACAGCATGGGTGGTGGTTTATTAACTTTGTCAAAATATCAGACATAAACCATTTAATTTTTATTTTTGAACTTTGCATTGGTTATAAAAAGAGAGCATGCAGCAGCCAAAATGACCATGCGGGGTGAGAGGGGGAGGGGGAGGGGGGGAGAAACAGATTTTTTAATTTTTGTAGGCCTTCAATATATACTTGTTTACTATAACCGTTCTTTGATTCAAAATGAAAAATGAGCCATGTTAACTCTTTACCTAACTAATCAGCTATATCCGTGGAATAATCATCAAAAATTATATTAATGAAGCATTGGCTACAACCTGTTTCATTAATTAAAATTTTGATGATGATGATTATTTTATTAGCTGGTAAATTTATGTGTGGACATCACTGACCAGGTGTGGATTATGACCAGCCCACCGCCACTGTACTCTATATATAATTGGCTATTTTTAACCAGACTTTCCCCTTGTAAATGGAATGGATATTTTTGCCAAACGTTTCTAAAGTTAATTTTCGATGGATTTTTCATCAAACCAAGTCATGGCTGCTGTGAAGCAGCCATGACTAGGTTTGATGAACAATATCTTGAAAATATGCAGCGGGTTAAGAGTTAAGGATGACAAGGTTTCATTTCTATTTGAGTAACAATGAATGATATTGTGCAGAAAAAAACTAAGCACTCTGCAGTATGCAGTATCCAGATCAAGAAGAATCGGTGAAATTACAAAAGTGAACTGAATCAGTTCCTGGTGCAATTCCCATTGTGAATAAATATATCTGACCACTATTCAAGTCAGTAAAAATTTTCCAACTCCAATATTTCAGAAAAAAGATCTGTTGTTTTTATCACAATACTTTGAAAATGATCTCTGATTTCTGGTCATCACTCCCAGTTCTCCCAATCATCCTGCAAAAGAGAAAAAAGCACCAGCTATTACTCTTTTATTCAAATCTTCAACAGTGATCATTACTACAGGCCTGTATATAATCTAAATCCACAATTCGTAACAATTTCCCAATTTCCCAAAATAAGGCCATGTTCCCAAATTATGAGAGTCATGCAGAGGAAGCATTCAACAAAAAACAAGAACGTTTGTGATATAAGCATCTGGGAGACATAATTTACTGTTGTAAAATGCAGATGAAAACCCCAATGTAATTCTGACAGAATTTGATGTTAACCCTTTATCCAATGCAGACGATATCAAAATTTATTATTTTAAATATCATTTTTTCAAATTTTTCAAAAAATTTCAACAAAACCATATCATGTGACCCCTCGTTGGAACGAGCTCGATGAGCTCGTTCAAACGAGGGGTCACATGATATGGTTTTGTTGAAATTATTTTAAATATAATATTTTTTCAACTGCTGAATTTGCATATTACACGGGTGGATGCGGCCGATTCGTTGGGTAAAGGGTTAAGCAAAGATAAATAATAAATATCTCGCTTGAATCTTGTGAATTCGGATCTCTGCAACTTCATATTAAAGTGACATCTGGTGACTCTGAACAATAAACAATTGTGACCAAGTGATTTCAGACCCACCAAAAATGATTTGTGAGCCAACACTGAGGGAATTTCAAGAATCTTGGTGCTATTCAAAGACTTTCATTGCCCTGAAAATTGGCTGAATTTGATCTAGCCACTAGCTGACAGTAGCTGTACTCTTTTAATGTCCAATGTTCTATCTGGAATGACTTTCTGACACTACTATGTATATTTTTGATGCTTGGATATTTTTATTGAGTGACATATTGCTTAGTTTCATGCATGTATCATTGGAATCAATCTTCAGCATTACAGATGAACAAGCCTGAAAATAATTTTCATTTCACCTCCAGACAAAATGTCAGACACCAAACGAATCAAGTCTGTCATTTGAGAATGACGTCTGACATAATAACCAAATGGAGTTTGAGTATTCAAAATAATGTGTTTTGGGTGTACATGGACCTTCATCTTAAAACTGCTCAGAATTCATCCAACCATACCTTGTTTGGCAGGGCTCAATGAGCAAGGTATGATTGGTTTCATTCTGAATTGGAACTGAATTACTCTTCAAACATAATTTAGATACATGTATGGCCATGTCAAATCGTATTTCTTCACATGCTGTTAATACTGAGGAGCTGTACAGTCACTTCCCAACTTGCCAGGACCAGAAATCACAACAATCATTAATTTTAGGCTTGCTAGTTATGTACATGATTTCTAGCATGCATGATGTTCTGATCACTGAATTTCATTAATAATTTTGGCATCAGACATTTTGACTGATGATTTTAAATCTCAGTCTGACATTGGCCTTTATGTACCTGACATTGTCATTGTCTGACCACTTATTTTCTGGTATGCAGATGAAACTGACTAAAATTACTGATGGAGACTGACTGGAAATCCTCAAAAATAAATATAAATTGAATATAAAAACATCCCTGGGTGTAATATTGATAGAAAGCTTTACCTAAATTTTTCAAGGAGGGGTGTGGTATTCAAGGATTTTCAAGGAGCCATGGGAACCCTATGCTTAAGGATTTGCTGTTGATTTAAAGGCAAAATCCAAGGTGGCTTGCAGAGCACTCAATTTTTCTCAAAAAAAAGGTGAAACGTGATAGCTCACAATTAGATGTTGTCCAAAACAATTACATGAAACTATAGAATCAATGGATGAGACACCATGGCAAAGGATGAAAAAAAGAACAAAATCCAAAAAGGCAAGCATAGCTCAAGTTTTTTTTGAGCTTCGGAGGTGAAACTCAAAAGCTTTCACCTAGACATCATCAAGAACCTGCATACAGATTTATCCATCAATCAGATGAGGAATACAGGCTGCAGAGTGTGCCAAAGGAATTGTCACTGAATACAGCACACAAAGAGTATATTATCAATAAATCACCCATGGAGTGATTATTTCTCTCAAGCAAAAAATGCTAATTTGCTACAAAGCATATTAGCATAAACAAAGTTTCAGCCAATGGACCTCCAGGTTAAACCTGGAGATCCATTGGTTGAAACTTTGGTTGTGCTTCTTGTGTTTCTGTACAAAATTTGAGAGTAGTACCTTTGGTGATACCTCCACTCAATGGGTGATTTGGTCCACATACTATAAAAGCAAAATCAAAATGAGTGCAACAATGACCATTTTCACTGAAACATGGTAAATCTCACGACCTCACAATAAGATGCCATTTTGAACAAGCGTATGAAATTTCAAAATCATTGGTTCAGGGATAAGGACAGAAGAATATGCAAAAAGATTTAACAGCAAAATCAAACATCCAGCAGATGTTTTTTTACACTTTTGTGAAGAATCTCAACAGCCCATAACTAGATGTTACGCCAAACTAACAAATGAAATTTTAAGCTGATCAGATGAGGAATAATGGAAATTTCTAATAATTTTTGTATTTATCATACCTACCAATGACCCAGACATGCTGGTACTCTATTCAAGAATTCATGCCAAATGCTTAATTTCGAACCTCCTACATCCCAGTAAGCAACCTTCAAATCTGATCGAGCAACAGAATTATCATATGCCCTGGAGGAAGATAAACCTCTAACCTTATGGGGCAAGATTCTATTCATTCAACTACAGTGGAACCCTGTTAATTGAATAGCCACTTTGCCAATGAAAATTATCCAATTAACAGTAGTATTCAATTAACAGGGATTTTGTGACTCTTCTGTATTCTACAGATAAAATTATCATTTATTCTTTTATATCTTGTTTGACAGAGCTCAATGAGCTCTGTCAAACAAGATATAATAGATTAAATGCCTGTATTGGATGTACAGAGGCCAAATAGGTCTACAGACAAAGGAAAACTGGGGAGAGTCAGGGTAATTTTTCGACAGGTTACAAGATTTTTTATTCAATTAACAAGAGTTTACTCTATAACCTATATTCAATTAACAGGTCAAATTTGTACTGAAGGTATGGTAAATGGTTTTGTGCTGGGAAATTATATTCAATTAACAGGGTTACTCAGTTAAGAGATATCCAATTAAATGGGCTCCACTGTATCCCTATTGGATAAATTACTGAACACAATACAGATAATAGACTGAATCCCTCTAGAAATGGAATGAACTGAGATATGTTTTCTGTCTGGAATGAGAGAAAGAAAGAGCCTTTTCCTTCCTTTCCTAATGAAACTAGACTGCTGCATGTAAACTCTCAGAGCCTTACTGGACATAGAAAAGGTCTGGAGTTACTGACACATACATATAGTATAGTTTATGTCTGAGAAAGGACCCAACAACAGAAAGATGTGAAGGTTGAGAATCACCAGATTGCTTGTAAATTGTAGGTTTTGCCTTGAAACAGGATGTCCTTCCACCGAGGTTAACTACATGGAGTGTCAAGTAACAGAGGTCTGAGGTTGACCCATGATCTCTGAGGAGACTGAGGGGTTACCAGAATAATTTTGCAGGTCGAAGAAAAGGCATTGCCGATGACTTCATTCCACAAAATGGACAGAGTGTCTACTGCAAAGGCTAATGGATCCAGTCTAGAGCTGTTTGTTCCATCTAGTGGCAAAAGATCTATCAAAGGACGTTTCCATGGGTTGCGGATGGCTAGAAGGACTTTCCTGTTGAGAGTGCATTCTGCTGACAAATAAGTCTGTGCCTGGGCAGAGACTCTGCAATCACATTGAGCTGACCTGGAATGTGGCAAACTGAACAAGTGCAATGCCAAGGGAGGCTATGCACCCACTGCCAAGTATGAGTTTCTAGTCATTTATCTTTGATGAAACTGAATTAATAAATATCTTATATCCATTAAACAATAGCACCAATACTGCAAGCCACCAAATGTGTCCATGGGACACTAATGCCCCTGCTTTATGATAAACCTTTGTAAATATAAGTCGGAAAAGGCCCATAACTCTGCCAAAAAATATCGGCCAAAGCCCTCTATCAATCCGAACCTGTATTATGTGGTTATAAACTTATGTATAAAATTTTGTTTCATTTTGTTCAGTCAAACTAAAGGTATCGTCCGAAAACCATATTCAGGATGGATGGACATATGGATGTACAGATGGGCAAGGGTAACACTTAATACCACTTCGCCAAATTGGTGGGGGCATAAAAATGTATGCTCTGATCCAGAATGAACAGAAGAATTTTTTCTGCTAGACTGCACATTGGAAAGGAGTGGGTCCGATCCTGGTTCTGCACATAACCTACAACTATTGAGTTGTCTGAAACAATCTGATCCTGAGCATTCGAAACGTGACTTTTCCAATGAGAAAGAGTTTGAAGAATAGCCAGCATCTCCTTATAATTGATGTGGATAAGGGACTGTTGATGATTCCATTGACCATGGCAATTTAGATTCTCCAGAACCAAGGTAGCATCCCATCGTTGATCGCTGGCATCCGACATTAGAGTGAGAGATGGAGGGGGAGGGTGTAACCAATGGTATCCCCTGCGCAATCGATTCCAAGAGTATCCAAATTTGATTTTTTTCATGTTTAATGGGAGAAAGACAAATCATTGAATCCAGACTGCTGACTGCAGCCTTCCAGATTTCTAGAAAGTAAAACTGGAGAAGCCAGGTGAAGAGACATCCAAGTGGAATCAAGTCTGTAGCTGCTCGCATAGAGCCAGAAGTCTTATAAATTCACTCACAGCCATTGTCACCACTTGAATAAAATAGAAGAAGAATGTTCTTACAAGGCGAGCTCTGGCTAAGGGAAGATGAACTAGATTCAGAGGAGTCTGAAATTCCATTCCCAGATGTTGAAAGGCGATTGAAGGGATTACATCTGACTTCAGTATATTGAGGAGAAACCCCAGTGACTGTAAGAGATTAAATCCTCATCTTGAAGCTCCTCAAGGCTTGCGATAGGAGAAACTCTGTTTTCCCCTAGTGGACTTGCCTCTATAAGAATGAGAACGTTATGTTCAACTGCTGACAACGAATCAAAGACTGGTTACAAGGAGCTGAAGATTTTGAATGCGACGAGTCACAGGATTTGTTTGTTCCAGAATATCTTGGTTTCTTGGTAACCTCTTCATGTACACTTGGTCAAGGCACTGTTCTGAGAGAGGAGCTTTGTCTGAGCTAGCCCACACTGATTCTCAATAAGGTAAGGCAAAAATAGGATCCAATAGTCTTTCAATTTATTGCTCACAAAAGCAAACAAAATCACAAAAACTCCAAGACAGCTGCCATAGTGGCCATATTGGATATGACTAAATGCTGGTTAGGCCTAAAAAAATAAAAAATCTGTTTCTCAGGTCCTCCCGCATGGTCATATTGGCTGCCGCATGCTTTCTTTTTATAACCAATTTAAACTTTAAAAAAATTAAAATTAAATGGTTTAGGCCACACAAAATAGATCTTCTGTTTCTCAGGCCATTATTTGTAAAATTGCATGCGGGCGGGCGTTTTTTTATTTTATTTTTTATTTCAGTAATTATTTCTTTGAGATCAAAAGTTCATGTTCTTGGTTCAAGTTTTAGGCCTCATAATCTACAGAATAGCATGGGTGGTGGTGTATTTCATCCCTTGAGTGCAAGAAGGCTTTGCAATGCTAAAGCATTGCAAAGCCTTCTTGCACTCAAGGGACAAATTCATCAATTTTTTCAACTTGGGTAAAATATCAGCCATAAACCATTTAATTTTTATTTTTTTAAAGTTTAAATTGGTTATAAAAAGAGAGCATGCGGCAGCCAGAAGGACCATGCGGGAGGGCCTGAGAAACAGATTTTTAATTTTTTTAGGCCTTATGTCTGATATTTTACCCAAGTTAAAAAAATTGATGAATTTGTCCCTTGAGTGCAAGAAGGCTTTGCAATGCTTTAGCATTGCAAAGCCTTCTTGCACTCAAGGGATGAAATACACCATCACCCATGCTATTCTGTAGATTATGAGGTCTAAAACTTGAACCAAGAACATGAACTTTTGATGGCTAAGAAGTAATTTCTGAAATAAAAATAAAATAAAAAACGCTCGCCCGCATGCAATTTCACAAATAATGGCCTGAGAAACAAGATCTACTTTGTGTGGCCTTATCGAATCAACCTTCCTCCTTTCAGGTCTGATCAATTATAAAATGAAAGTGTCCATGACTCTATAGCTTATCTTGACTTGATGCTACATTCATGAGATTAATGACATGATTACAACAGAATGACCACTGTGTACTGGTCACTTTCCAAGGGTTGGCAATTCTTCTACGGAAGCAATAATATTACATTCTAAACATTCAGGAATAATCATCAAACATTTAACCCTTTACCCAACGCAGACGTTATCAAAATTTATTATTTTAAATATCATTTTTTCAAATTTTTCCAAAAAATTCAACAAAACCATATCATGTGACCCCTCGTTGAAACGAGCTCGACAAGCTTGTTCCAACGAGGGGGTCACATGATATGGTTTTGTTGAAATTTTTTGAAAAATAATATTTTTTCAACTGCTGAATTTGCATATTACGAGGGCGGATACGGCCAATTTGTTGGGAAAAGGGTTAATTAATGAAGCACCAGGTACAACATGATGCTTCGGTAATTAAAATTTTGTTGCTGATGATTTTTATTACCTGGTAATTGCATGCATGGACATCACTGCCCAAGCATGGATTATGACCTATCCACAGCGACTCTACAGTAATTTATGTTGCATTAACCCTTAAGGGCCTGAATCCGACGTTGATCATATTTTTTGCAACAGAACAGGTGCTCCTACATGCAGTTGTTGGGTTAACTCACAAGTTATAATTCTAAGCACCTTGGTAGTTGTTTTTAGGCAGGCAAGTCTTGACTGCCTATATAGACAGTCAAGACTTGCCAAAAAACAGCAGAAACGTCACATGATGTAAACTGTCAAAGTGTACAAAAAATATGTAAAAATATCTAGACCCTTAAGGCTTAAAGTAAACTGTGTCGTAAATACTGACTTTACATGAAGACCATTAAAAGCTGATAACTGAGGACCTAGAAGCTCACTAGGGAGACTTACAACGCTAGTTATAGCTTATAAGTCTTCATCTACGTGAAGACAGATATATTGGTGTAAGTTGCGACCCTGAAGGCTCAATTAACGGAGACTTAAATTATTGTTGCGCAAGGTAGGGAATGAAGAGCCGCCATATGAACAGCCCCGAATTCCAAAGAGACTGCAGTCCCAAGAGACAATAAATTCAGTTATGCCACTGCATAATCCTGAAACAATAAGACACAAGTCTATGACACCTAGGAAAAACAAACCGAAAAGAACAGTATCTTTTTCGGTTTTATTCCCAAAAGACTGCGGACAGAGCCTAACCCAAGAGACTGTTGTAACGTTACATAAGGCTACTATGGCATCCACAATGACATAAATTGTCTTGACGCCAAGGAATATCTCAGCCTATCTATGCACTATCCATCTGGATTCAGGACGAGAAACAGGTGATAATAAAAAAACTGGAAAATAATTTCGACGACGACTAATACTTCTCTTTAATAGGACAGCTTGTACCTCGGGAAGGAAAACCTCTCTTGGAAGATTTTTCCAACAAGTAAACTTGTAAGTGGAGCTTGCTCGGGCTGATAGCCGCAGGCCTGCCAAGACAACATTCTCATCCACTGATCTTCCACAATTTATCCCCTTAATTGCGAGGCTGATAACCTATCGCAAAGTGGAAAGCAACCGAAAGCTATTCTCGACGACCTCAATTGTTCCCTTCAATAAGAAAGCCTTACCTCCACTAGGAGTGACTCTCTTTGAAAAGAACTTCCATGAATAACATCTGGATTATTGTAAAGTTGATACCCTTCCGTCAACTGGCAAGCAATAGATGCCATGTCCATAACCTGTATGACTTTTGATGCTTACAGGAGGAGAAACTAAGTCCTCCCCGCGAAGAAGCTCATCTCATAGATCTCAATTGTCCCCTTCAATAAGAGAGCCTTTACCTCCACTAGGAGCGACTCTTTTTGAAAGAAACTTCCATGATTAACATCCAGTTTCTCATGAAGATGATAACCCTCTGTTAATTGTCGAACTAGGGGCGTCAGATACATAGCCTTGATCAACAGCAGCGCACTAGAAGCTTTCTTGCAGCCTGCTCACATAGCAACGTAAGCTTGTCATCAAATAGTATATTTCCGGTAACCGGGGCGACTCAGAGAGCTTTTCACCTTGTCATCTATAAGTGATGACGACGCAAGGGCAGCATCACATCTTACCAACTCCAAATTCCACTGTCCGTGCAGAGTTGTACATGGCATAATGACTGCCCTGGGAAGAACTCTTAGCAAGGAACCACATCCTCATATTCCTTTCCATTGAGACGTTGCACCATAGCTCTGCTAAGGTGATCTGCTTAGGACATTGCGTCTAGATTAGCTCTATTGAATGAAATAGCACATTTTATTATTTCCGAGCATATATTAAATGATGCAGGTAGGGACAAATGTTCATCCCCGGCCTGCTCATCTATATGCAGACTTATATTCAGATGGAACAATATTCTAAGAGCTTAAGTCTAAAATTCATAGTCTTAAAGTGCCCTTCTGTGAGGGATGGAGACTCACACTCCGCAGCCCACTCTAACCATCCAAATGTTCCATCAGCAAATATGGTCAACTCCATCTGACTGAACGGATGACTGGACCAACGCAGCACCGTATGACAGCTCACCCTCGGAATCTGGTTAACGGTAGTACCAGCGACAACGGGAATGCTGCGATCCGCAGCGCAATCTGTAGCAGCCGGTCCGTGACCGAGGCTAGCAGAGCAGTGATAATCCACTTGTTACCATAAGCTGCTCAGGGGACTGAGATCAGGCCCCAGATCCTGACACATGTCCCGTATAAAAAAGCCTCAGATGACTAGCTATCGACCCGAACCTGCGAAGGCATATAGGTAGTCTGCTGTCAACATGCTTCACTAAGGAAGCAAGGGAAGATGCAATAGCTGTCACCGAATCCGGCTGCAGTGTGGAAGGAGCGTCCCAAACCACAAGCGTGAACGGGCGTCCCAACTCACTAAAGTTTCTCAAACCAAAAACAGTTGACCCCGAAGAATCTACAGCTTGCGGTCTGCTCCAGACCTCGCTGAGCGTTCGTTAGAAACTTGTAGGCATATATCCCTTATCATGCATATCCATGGAAGAAGAGGAAGCCGTAACCACAGCTGACCCCGGCTGAAGTGCAGAAGAAGCATCCTGACTCATCAAATAGGATGGATGCTCCTCCTCATTGAAGTTTCTTACAACACAAAACAGTCATCCCCGACTGTTAATGGGACGAAAAAATGCTCTGCACTCGCGATCTGTTACAAGATCTCGCAGAGTATCCCGCTTAGATACTTCTAGACTAATCCTCTTTTGTGCGCTTCCATGTAAGCAAAAGAAGCCATAAATGCCGCCGGCCCCGGCTGCAGTGTTGAAGGAATGTTCGACATGTGTTCCGACTCAATGTGATTTCTCACAACCGACACAGTTGACCCCAACTGTTAACAGGACGGAGAGGAGAAATCCAAACGGAGATCTGACCCCAGATCTAGCCAAGCGTCTGGCTTCTTCTACATGCACAATTGACCGGACCCACCCAGCACCGTCCAACAGCTCAACACTGGAGTCTGCTCTTGCATTAGCTGGGATGCTGCCAATAGCTGCGCAACTGCGACAGCAAGTCTGTTCCTGAGGCTTGAGGAGCAGCGGTCTTCTGTTTTTTCCATTGCTTGCAGCTCCTGGGATGAAGATCCAGAGATAGATCTCTTCTCCGAACGTCCCATTGAACGAAACCTCGGATCGCTAGCTATCGGATGGTCCAACGTCAGGGGGAGAAGAATGACTCCGTTTTCACGCAGCTGATTGGATATCTGAAGTCAGATAGCTAGCCTGCGGTCGTGTGTGCTTTAATACCGTACTGACCCGTGTCTAAGCCCAGGGGGTGCTTGCAGTGGGTTGAGAACAAATCAAGGGGTGGGCTTAAACATGAAGACCTGAGTCTGTGACTGGGTTTTTCTTGATGAATGATACTGAAAAAATGACGATCCCACTTCATTCACTTTATGAACGAAATACAAAATCAACATTGGTTTTCAGTATCATTTGTCAAATCACCAATGAGTATGTAACATGTTTTACTTTCAGTGTTCAATTATTCAAATATATTTACTCATATTTCAGCTGCTCTGGGAATAAAAGTTTATTAAATCCACGTGTGTTGTTCGTATTTTTTTCAGTAAACATTGTTGTTTCTGGTAATTGCATCACGTGCAAACAAGGACGAAACCCAGCAAATTAAATGCCCCAAACAAGCCAACTATACAATCTCATCAAAGGGAATCCACTTGAAGTGACAAAATAACAATACAACGAACCCAGTTTTATTTTTATTATTCAATAACACTAATTACTCAATAAAAAATCAAATGAATAATGCAAATATAAAATAAAACACGTGATTAAAAAACCGCCCAAAATAGCACAAACCACAAAGATGTACGTGCGTGAACTCGCCCCTCAGGTGACATGCAAAGAAACAAAAAATTCTCATTTTATGCAAATTCACAGCTGGTGCAAATTCAGTCCGTTCACAGGTATTGAGATTTTTTTTTTTTACCATGTCACCTGAGGGACTTGCTCATTTCACATTCATTAAACCATGATTTATTTCGGATTATTAACTTCATTTAGGATTTAAAAGTGGTGGTGAGTATTGATACGATAAATAATCTCATTTCGTAAATAAACATTTGGCGACCTACTCCTCAACCCCCTATAGGAATTTACTGTGGCACCAATACATTTTCACTGATAAATTTCTGGAGTTGGCTAAATTTTAAATTGTGTAAGCGTGCACAAATAATGATACCCTGTGGTATCGTCATTGGTGCATGCTTACACAATTTAAAATTTAGCGACCTACTCCTCGACCCCCTATAGGAATTTACTGTGACATCAATACATTTTCAATGGTAAATTTCTGGAGTCAACTAAATTTTAAATTGTGTAAGCATGCACCAATAACGATACCCTGTGGTATCCCACAGGGTATCGTCATTGGTGCATGCTTACGCAATTTAACATTTAGCGACCTACTCCTCGATCCCCTATAGGAATTTAATGTGGCACCAAAATACATTTTCTATGCTAAATTTCTTGAGTCGACTGAAGTTTAAATTGTGTAAGCGTGCACCAATAACGATACCCTGTGGTATCCCACAGGGTATCGTCATTGGTGCATGCTTACACAATTTAAAATTTAGCGACCCACAACAGCATAATTATACAAATAAAATCATTTATAATACAACATCTTGGGAATCAAAAGAGCCAAACTCAAGTTCTTCATCTGACTCCCCACCATCTTCTGGAAACAATACACCAGATGGCGTCTCGCTGTCTGCACTGACAGCACATGGACCTTCGTTTTCATCATCAGATGGAAATACACCAGTGTCCATACCACATTTCTTAATACGTGAACCCATCATGTAATCTTCACTTCCATCTAAATTGTTTGTTATCCCACATGACAGGAAAGCTTTTATGATGGAAATGTCGTCAATTTTGTGGCAAGCTTTACTGACCCAGTTTATAACATGTTGTCGTGTTGGCTAAACGAAGTTGCCACGCACATTTCGAACAGCCTCCTTCTCAAACCACTCTGACCACTGGTCGCGAAGTGAACTTTTGAAGACCCGATTGACGTGGGTATCCATGGGTTGAACTAGAGGAGTACATCCTCCTGGAATCAGAACGAGGTCCATATCCCTCCTATCATATAAAGCGGTTGTCTCTTTTGTATAATGGGGATTGTATGTGTCCAGAAGAATTAAGCGTCTCACGTCATCATCATTTCTACCCCAAACTTTTCTAACTCAATGTTTCATTTCCTCAGATGTCATCCACCCATTTAAGGTTGCGGATATTTTAACATTTTGCGGTACAGTCAAACTTGCCAACACTTTAGGACCTAAAGTCCCATTTCTCTCTTTAAAAATTATGTATGCTGGCAGCTTTTCTCCATTTGAACGAGCTGCCAAAGCTACTGTACAGCCTTTCTTTGAAGCACCTGTATTCGCGATGCGCACTGTTTTTTCTCCTTTAAATGTATTCATATAGTTAGGAACAGAGTCAAAACGAACCATAGTCTGATCCATGTTTACTATATTATGTAGTGTGTAGTCATTTTTTATTCTCAGTTCTTTGATGTTTGCACGGAACGTTTCTATTTTATCCTTGAAATTTGCAGGTACTTTTTGAGAGTCATTGTCCCTTTTCTTATGCCTACATTGTAACGTTTTTTCTATCTCACAAGCCATCCATTTGACGCCTTAAAACCAGTTATAGGAATTTGCCTGCAAACTCTCTCGCCTTGGCCTGTAGCACAAAATTTGTCACTGGGCGACCCTCGACTCTTTGCTCACAAAGCCACTCAAATGTGTTTTCATCCACCTTGGCTGATAATGGTTCTTTCCCTGGATGGGTTGACGTTTTCTTGTGACCTTTACCATATGTGTTCAATTTTAATTTGTCGTAACTTTATCCCACAATCTAACTTGTTTTCTGTCAATACTAAAGTGTTTGGCTGTTTTTTGTTGATTTCTACCATTCTGTCGATGCCATTCAACAACTTTCATTTTTGTTTCGATTGTATATCGTGTACGAATGCCTGAATTGCTACTGCTTGTCTTATTACTTTCCATCGTGATTGAGGTTATAAATTAACTCAAATGAATTAACTCTTGTTTCTGCCCATTTTTATATATTTGAGGAGAGAAAGGTGTTTTGAAAATGTTGGTGATGTAAGGGTTCAATGTAACGGGGGATGAAAGACTGTTATCTCGAGCAACACAATGAGAACACAAGGCTCATTGAAATACCGGTAATGCCTGGCAGTAAAAAAAACAACTTCACCATCTGTCAAGGAGTGGGTCATTTTATTTACGTGTGTACATAAGAATTTCTGAATGATATGGATTCACTCAAAAAAAAACAAAAGTTATGCACTGAACAGCTTCTTGCTTTGAATTATTTATTGTGGGCGTGTTCAATCGATCAACATAATTTATGAAAACATCTTCAAAACTTTTCATGCACTGTACCGGCAGATCAAACATAACATAACAAAGTGATTTCTTGTCTGTGCTTCTGGGAGGAATTAAATAAAAACAATGAACTGACGACATGTTAGGATTTTTTATTTTTTCACATGGGATGCTATCAATTTATTATTTCTCAATAATAAAATATTCTCTCACAATGTGCAGTATTGAACAGCTATTTCGTTTTCCCCAATTTCAAGGTAAGCTGTGACATTGAATATCTTCCAACCTGTAAATTGTATTCTCGCAGTGAGTAAATTTTTGTCAATTTTTTTAACTTACCAGTACCAAGTGTCCCTCGCCGATGTTATGGTTCCAAAGTCGGGGTCTGGGCTTATTCACGAGGAAGGGACTCTGAAAATGAAATCTGAAAAGTGGGTAGGTGGGCATATTCTCGAGTATGGGCCTAAACACGAGTCAGTACGGTAATGTAGCAGAGGAAGCCATGACTGAAGTCGACCCCGGCTGCAGACCAGACGGAGCGTCCCGAGCGGCAGGTGGACGTATGCTCCGTTTCGTGCAAGTTTCTCATAACATTTGGCCGCAAATGTCGTTGAATTAGAAAGGGACCTCTCCCGCTCGCAGTCTCATCGACCTTGCCGAGCCTCCCAACAAGAAACCCTTGCTTATCATGAGCACTGCATCTAGCTCTATTTGCTCAATGGAGCATGACGACGCTAGCACACTTGGATGGGTGTCACAATATCATTGCCATGTTCATGTTCCTCTGAAATAGAAACTGAAAAAATGAATTATAATGCGGTGAGAGGCCTGGCCTCAGAAGCTCACCGCCAACAATGTACCACGCCACCTGTCTCCAACATTAGTTATCACAGTGAACAAAAGTATGACAAAAGTCTACAGGAGTGTATCGATTAAAGTCGATATCTGTGTCTGGCATCCTCAAAAAAGGAGATTTTAAAAGCACAGATGTCAGTTCATTGTTGCTGACTTTAGAGCCAAACAAAGAATAATGTTTCCGCCAATTCCGGTCACTTCCTGACGCTGCACAAGTGCGAAGAGTAAAAGTATGGAAGACCAGATAGGATTTTTAATTTTTGGTTTTGCAAGCAAATTTTGGGGATTGGGGGGTTCAAAATTTGTGTTTGGCCCTTGATAACTTTGACTTTGCACCAGTTAGTCTGGGCCATTGGTTTATAGTATAAAAATACATACCAGACTTTTAACTGGAAGAGTGCAAATTCATTTCAGAAGATGAATGGTAACACGCTAATATTCAATGTAATACTGAAATGGTTAACCAGATAACAGGTTTGAAACCGGTTACCTACCTTACCGATTAAAAAAAAACGTTAACTGGTTATCCGAAATATCGATAGTGATCGTTATTCCACAGTTAAAACGTAGTAAATCTGCCGCTTCTTCTTTGAGATAGATTACACCTCGAAGCAGCACTGTATATATTGAGAAATAATCGACTTTGGCGTTGAAGACTTCGTTAATGATCGGCAATTTCCGTGAGTACTGAGTAACCGCAGAAACTATTCCGTAGTATGTATACAAACGAATGTTGTCGAGTACTCGACAACGTTCGTTTGTATACACACTACAGAATAGTTTCTGAGAATACTACTTTCCAATTCCTATAGTTTTGATCCCAGATTCGGTGAAATAATGGTGACGGTTAACTGGATATTATCTGGGTATAGCTCTCGGTTAGTCAGTTGTGAAAATGAGCCAACCATTTCAGCCCTAATTCAATGATACCATGCCATCGGCAAGAATAGCCTTAGTTTACAAATTTGGTTCACAAATAATTTTTATGTTACAATTTGTTGGAGAGTGCCTACTGGCACTCTCCAATAAATTATAGCAAACAATTTTGTATACACATTTTTTTTCTATTGCTGAGCAAACAAGATAATGTATACACTGTAAAGCCACTAAAGAGGTGGGCTTTCAGCACATTCCAGCAGAGCCATGATAATGGCTTCTTGCACTCAACTAGTTAACAGTACGATACATACCTCTCCTTCAGCACCTTTAGTATGAGTTAATGCTTGGGCCATCTCAGTAGCAGCCTTTATATCATCTTCTGTAAGGGTATTCAAATCTTCCTCAGTTATATCAATATCAAAATCTTGTTCCCATTCTTCTGAACCACTTGTCCCATCTGAAATTAATAGGACAGTATTTACCTTAATGTTCATTTATTATTTATTTACTGGGGTTTAATGACACTTTCAACAACACCTTGTGTCCGACAGTTTTATGGGTGGAGGAAGCCGGAGTACAAGAGAACCACCCTGTAGCAACTAGCAACTATCAGACTCCCCAACGTACTGGGTTAGCATTGGTGGAAGACAGGTGTATCATTGACTTGCATGCCTTAATACACAGTGCCACCATGCCCCCTTACATGGTGAATTGGTAAAAAGTTCCTTGCCTAAGAACACAATGCAGTTATCCCTGGCTGGAATCGAACCGTGAACCTTTTGGTTTGAAGTTCAATGCCATAACCACTGAGCCACGGTGCTCCCACCTCAACGTTCAGCATTTGTAATGATAAGCAGTGTACCCATTAATGCTTGATTCCCATCATGCCCTGAGGTAGGAGTGACACATAAGCTTTGTAATGATAGAACCGTACTTAAATGGAGTGCTCAATTATAGAGCTAGGAGGTTAACCGCAACCACGGGTCAGGATCGGTAGTGTGAGACTACCAAAAATCGCAACCATGATCCAATAAACACAATGCAAGTTCGGTTTTAAAATTCCAGTGCGTTCTGACAATAATAAATGGATATCGAAGTACCAAAATGACTACATAATTCACTTAATTTCTAAATAAACACATTTGCTGTCCGCTGTTTAATCATTTCTATGTACACATTTGAATGGAATTAAAAAACAAAACTGCTCTACACTATACTTGCTCCAATGACATTTTCAAGACAGTAAGCCAAGATTTCAAAATCGATACAGGAAACTCAACACAATTTCATTTATTTATTTACTGGTGTTTAAGGTCACATATTTCTGCATAACACCTAATCATAACCATGACAGTTTTACCGGTGGTGGAAATGGGAGTACCTGGAGAGAACCACCGAGCAACTGGCAGCTCCCCAACATACTAACTCCACACAAGCAGGATTAGAATGGGTTGAAGACAAGTGCACCATCGACGTGGAGTACGCCTTAGTACAATGCCACCAAGCCCTCACGTGGGCAATGGGGGTGAAGTATCTTGCCCAAGGACACAACGCGGTTGCTGCAGGTAGGATTTGAACTGAGGACCTCTCAGCTTGCAGCCTGCACCTTTACCAACTGAGCAACCATGCCCCCTCGATTTCATTAATTAATGACCTGTCAACACCAAGAGTGGAGCATTGCAAAATGTTCATCAGTTTATCAAATGCATTTTCCTTTGCTGAAATAGAATTTGCCACTTGCTAGAGCAGTTTTCAAATTTCATGCCAGTTTCGGTTTCATTGAAAGAGTCCGGGTTTTTGGTTTCGGTTTTCATTGTACAAACATAACAATACACTGCATTTGTATATAGGAACTTAGGAAGATGTATTTGGCGCCTGTCAGTGTCACAGGGACTCCCTTTCTAGGGCAACACACACCTGTGTAATATATCAGTTTTCTGATTTCCTGAGCAAAATGTATTTGCATACATTATCTCAAGAGTTTCAAGTTGTCTTGAATCTGTTGCAAAATTAGCCCCCCCCCCTCCCCCCCCCCCCCACCCAATACCTGTGTTTAGGGTAACCCAACAGAGTCGAAAAAAAATATGCCAACCATAATAATTTGATCCAACTTCAACTGTGATTTTGACGCTGGCTTTGGAGTTCAAGGGTTAAAAATTGCATGTAGAAATAATTAGATTTCTCATCAGAAATGTGGAACAAGTGACAAGTTCCAGTTCTGCAAAGGAAATCCCATTTGATAAACAGATGAACATGTAAAGCATGATGCGTAATTAGTAATTTTGCCACCTATTTTCATGATGCCACGCTTGAATGCAATACCAATTACTGCAGCCTTTCTGAAAAAGGGGTATCGCGACTCTGAAGATTGAAAACAAGGTTAACTTTAGGTTGTTTCTCTCCTTATTCTGAGAAGTGAAGACCTGATTAGAGTTTTTCAACATTGAAGTTGAAAACCACGATGATGGGCTTTCTGTAATTGTTTTGGTTTTGATAACAAAACCAAAACCGAACCAAATTTTCAGTTAACCATCCAACTCTAACTTGCTCTTCATTTATACTGTCTGATATATATTTATTTCTACACGTAAATTTGAAAGCTTCAACTCCAAGATCGGTTTAACCCTTTACCTAACAAATCGCCCAAATCCGCACGCAAAATATGAAAATTGAGCAGTTGAAAAAATCAAATTTTTCAAAATATTTCAACAAAACCATATCATGTGAGCCCTCATTGGAACGAGCTCATTGAGCTCGTTACAATGAGGGGTCACATGATATGGTTTTGTTGAATTTTTTGGAAAAATTTAAAAAAATTATATTCAAAATAATAAATTTTGATATCGTCTGCATTGGGTAAAGGGTTAAATTCACAGTTGAAGCTGGATGGAAATTTAGGGTTGCAATGATCTAAATGAGCAACTTTTAGGTCGGCATAATTTTTTAGGGTCAGTCGGGTTACTCTAAACACAGGTTGTTGTGGGGTTTTTTTTGCCTGACATTTTACAACATTACAGGCATAGATATGTTATAACTATTTATTCAACCAATACAGTGAACAGAAGATGCCTTGTTAGTTATTAGTAGAAGATGTTATAATTATAGGGCTGATCTACATGGATGGTTTCTATATGCTCATGGACAACCGAAACTGCAACCAAGGGTTTTTTTATTGAACTGGTAGAGTACTGGAAGCCCATATTTGGGCTTTATTCTGAAGTGCAGGTACTGTAACATAAAAGCTTAATATTCGGTGGACGTGCTTTATATTAGCTTGAAAGTGAAATTATTTAGTCTGTGTGGATTTATCTTGTTATAATTTATGGGAGAGTGCCCACAGGCACTCTCCCATAAATCGTAACAAGGCAAAGCTCTGTGAACAAATCTGACAACCAAAGATAACTTAGCACTCTACCAGTTAAACAAGAAGAATGTTACTAAGGTAACACATGCCCCCCTCCCCCCTTGTGACCTTCACCTTGCAGATGCAGTGGAAACTATTATACACGACACACCTTCTGACTGTCCTTAACATTTGTAAAACGTTTAACAATTGTACTATGATTCATTTCTGAGTTATGGCTGAGACACGAATATTGACCGATTTTTAGTGTGACCTTGAAATGTGACCTTGACCTTGAAGGTACGAACCCGGCTATGGTGTGTGACACATCCTCCCATGGTCCTTTATAATTGTGTGAAGTTTGATGACTGTAGCCCTAATAGATTTGGAGTTATGCTTGAGACACGATTTGTGACCCTGAACATATGAAGGTCAATTGTGACCTTCACCTTGCAGATGCGGCGGAAACTATTATATGCAACACACCTTCTGACTGCTCTTAACATTTGTAAAAAGTTTAACAATTGTACTGATTCGTTTCCGAGTTATGGCTGAGACACGAACATTGACTGATTTTTTGTGTGACCTTGAAATGTGACCTTGACCTTAAAGGTACGAACCCAGCTATGGTGTGTGACACATCCTCCCATGGTCCTTTATAATTGTGTGAAGTTTGATGACTGTAGCCCTAACAGTTTTCGAGTTATTGTCTCGGACACACACACACTGACACACACATGGACGGACGGACTGACGGACGGACACACGCACACTTCAATCACTATATGCCACCCGACTTAAGTTGGGGGGCATAAAAACTGAAACTGCAACCACAGTTTAAATCCCACAATCTTTTGCCATGTTACAATTTATCAGTGAGAGCCTATTGGCACTCTTCCATAAATTGTAACAAGGCAAATGCATGTGGACTAAATAATTTTACTTCCAAACTAATACGAAGCACAGACACTGAATGTGAAGCCATTAGGTTGTGGTCACTGTACTTCAGACTAAACTCCAAGTATGGGCTTCCAGCACTCTTTTAGTTGGCAAATACGATCAAAATCCATAATTCTGCTAAATTAAAAAACTATCCAAGGTAATGTATCATTTTTCGTGTGCTTTTAAGAATTAAAAATGAGTTCAAGAACTTTATGAGGCAAGGGGCAAAATTCAAGTACTTTTATAGTTTGTGCAAACCCTGTGAATGCAAATTGATATATTTAATAGTACCGGTACATAGAGCCAAAACGATTAACCGATTAATCGATTAACCAATGATCAATGTCTTGATCGATCAAAAAAGTAATTGATCGATTAATCGTTACTTTTAAGATACTGTATTATATGGTTTAACAAAGGAACAAACTTGCTCCAAAACAGTCAAACATGTCACACTGACTCACATTATTTATATGAGACAGAGTAAAGCATGCAAGTTATGTGATGACATACTTGCTCACTTACATGATCATTATACTGTATCAGTATCGGAAATGGTCATTCTTAACCCTTTATACAATGTGGGTAGAAGACTATACTTGCAAAATATATATTCTTGAATTACTAAAAATTTCCAGTTTTTGTTGCAAAAATTAAAAATTTAAAGTAATTTGTATATTTTTATACTTACCAATGGCCCAAACTAGCTTGTGCTAACTCAAAGTTATCAAGGGCCAAACACATATTTTGAATCCCCCCCCCCCCCCCAATCCCCAAAATTTGCTTGCAAAACCTAAAATTAAAAGTCCTATCTGGCCCTCCATACATTTACGCACCGCGCATGTGCAGACGTCAAGACTGTAAAAAAGCATTTTTGACAAAAGAAAAAAAAGTGCCTAATTGGCCAGGGTGGGGGATTACATGAGTTTAAAAAAAGGTTCTGCATGTAGTGACTGTAAATAGTTCAAAATACATATTGGAGGAAAGAAAAAAAAATGCCTAATGGGGGGGGGGGGGGGGGGGGGGGTGGGCAGGGAAATTAAAACTTTTTAGTAAATTTTGTTTCTTAACATACCTACCACAATTGTTTACAATTGTGGTAGGTTGAAAAGACATAACTGCAACAATTTTCATTGCATAACTGTGGTCATCAAACTAGACCTAGAGACATGTACTGAGAAGAATTGAAATCCGTTAACTTTTGTTAAGTTATCGCATAAAGAAAGTTCGAACACCCAGACGGACTGACGGACGTTCTTACAAATGGCTAGTTATGTGGCTATTTTATGGACATGTTAGGTGGCTAACCTAAAACACATGTCCAACTTAATAAAACAAGTTTTTTGGGGGAAAATTTTTGGGTGTCAGCTAACCCTAACCCTCCACTGACCCTAACCCTAACCCTAAACTAACCATAGCTACATAACTCTAACACCTCTTCACTGACCCCCCCCCCCCCCCCCACCCCACCCCACCCCACCCCGGAATGCCCTAACCCTACTCTACATTTATCCACCCCCCCTGCCCAACTAGCCACGTAACAGACTTTAACCACATAAGTATCCTGTTTTACTAACTCATAGCCACATAAGTAGTCATTTGTGTGTGCAGATGGACGGACTGACGGACGGACTGATGGATGGACTAACAGAGCAAGCTCTGTGCTATATCCCTCCCTTGTGGGAGGGGATAAAAAGTAATATAGTATGTGGTAGAAGCCTAATTTGAAATTTAGAGAAACTAAGTTCGAAAAGCGTTGTGAAAAGGGTTAAATTAATGCCAATATTATTTGAAACCACTGTGTTCAGCTTCAGTAGGCCTTGCCCGAAATGAAAAAAAGAAATGACGTTGTAACAGAGTGTTTGGAGAATGAAAGGCAGAACTTTAATCTCAAACTTTAAGCTGGGAAAACTAAGTAAAGTTGATTGGCAAAAAAGGGTTAAATATTTCCTAAAAACGATAAAAGAAATCACTGATGTAAATGGAATCATTAAGTTGTATTGACCATGCAAGAATTAGAGTAAGAAAGTATGTGGCAAAGTCTAATTTCAAATACAAAGAAAGTCAGTCTGAAAACATGTTTAACATGTTTAAAAGGGGTTAAAATCATGTTTAAAAGAGGTTAAAATCATTCCGATATTAACCCTTAAGCCCCCATATAGCCCCAAACCGCCACTTTTATATTGCATTGAAGCAGGTGCTCCCTTGTGTAATCTTTTTTATTACTCTTGTGTGTAGACTGAATTTTCCTTGGCAGTGGTTCTACATCACTGCTGGCTGCCTGTAGAGGCAGCCAGCAGTGATGTAGAACCACTGCCAAGTCATCAATAACTATGTAAGCAGAAAAAGGCCATAAATACTTTAAAATTAATCTGAGGACTTAAGGGTTAATGAAAATCACTGTAGAAATGTTCAGTAGATAGTATACATTGTCCCAAATAAGAAACAGTGACATTCCACTAAACTGTTTGAAGAATTAAAGGTGTAATTTTAAAACACTCCCCCCAAAAAAAACTTTAACCAAAAACTTTAACCTGGAAGTTGTAAGTTAAATTGCCATACAAAAAAGGGTTAAATATTTCCCCAAATAACATGAAACATAAAAAAGAATAAAAACAAAATGAGAATGATACAATCAATAGTAATATCAATTTAAAAGAAAAAAAACCCCAAGAACTTTAAGGTTGACTAAAAAACTTTAACCACAAACTTTGACCAAAACTCCAAATGTTAAAAGACTGACAGAAGAAAGTCATGACTAAACAGGAAAAAAAAACAAACCACTTGAACCTTCAGCAAAAAACTTTAACCAAAACTCTAAATGTTAACAGACGGACAGATGGACAGATGGACAAAAGTCATGACTATAGCCCTCACTGTAAACAGTTGGGCTAAAAAAGGAGCCCAGTTCAAGTAATTCTGTATACTTAGCATGTAGAATATGCTAACTGGATGTAACGAGTTCCCAATTTTTAAGGCTAGCCTGGACTAAGGCCTGAAAATTAGGATGGCGTATTTGAGAATGAGAGAAATGTCCAAAACCACCGTTGAACACGTCCTTCATCCAATAACAGCCTTGTATCCACCAATTCTTGCACTGATTTGTGCCTGGCATCCTCAAAAAAGGAGATTTTAAAGCACAGATGTCATTTCATTGTTGATGACTTTAGAGCTAAACAAAGAATGATGTTGGTGCCAATTCCGGTCACTTCCTGACGTCTGCACATGCGCAGAGAGTAAATGTATGGAGGGCCAGATAGGACTTTTAATTTTCGGTTTTGCAAGCAAATTTGGGGGATTGGGGGGGGGGGGAGGTTCAAAATTTGTGTTTGGCCCTTAATAACTTTGAGTTAAGCACCAGCTTGTCTGGGCCATTGGTTTACAGTGTAAAAATAATAGCCTGAGAAACAGAAGATCTACTTTGTTGGGCCTAACTGGACAAATATGGTCATTACATTTGGACAAAGACATCTGTAACATGTCATAACAATGATACTATAAATTAAATAATGAGAACATTTAGACCAGAAGAATTATGAAAGAAAAAATACTGCTCTTTCCAGAACTAACAGTGTGTGCCACCATAAATACGACCTGTAGACTGTGCTGAAGGTTTTGGGCTTGGGCAGCCATCACGGTTGACAAATTTTGACCAAAGGGAAAGTTCTCATCTAGACATTATAGAGAGTCATCGTACCAACTTACAATGAAATCCCTTTATAAATACGGCCTGTTTTTGACAGATCGCGACTGAAAGGGGATGTTCTCAACTGGACATTATACCGAATCATTGTACCAAATTACAATGAAATCCCTTCATAAATATGGCTTGTAGACTGTGCTAAAGGTTTTAGAGTTTCGGGCCTGTGTAGCCATCACGGTTGACTGATCGCAACCAAAAGGGGACATCTTCATCTAGACATTATACTGCATCATCCTACCAAGTTACAATGAAATCCCTTGATAAATATGACCTGTAGACTGTGCTAAAGGTTTTAGGGTTTTGGGCTCATCAGCCATCACGGTTGACAGATCGCGACCAAATGGGGAAGTTCTCATCTAGACATCATACAGAGTCATCCTTCCAAGTTACATTGAAATCCATCCATATTAAATATGACCTGTGGACTGTGCCAAAAGTTTTCGGGTTTCAGGTTTGGGCAGCAGTCATGGTTGACAGATCATGACCAAAAGCAGACATTCTCCATTCTCATCCAGACACTATACATAGTCATCCTACCAAGTTACAATGAAATCCCTTCATAAATACGACATGTAGACTGTGTTAAATGTTTTGGGCTTGGGCATCCATCATGGTTGACCGATCGCGACCAAAAGGGGATGTTCTCAGCTAGACATGACCTCAAACCTGCATGTGAAATTTTGTGACGAATGGACAATAACAATTGCAGTGGTACTCCGTGAATTAACTACTGAATATCTGCCCAAGTCTGAATCTCATGTTTCACATGATTCGACAAGACGATGTTCGTTTCGAGTGAATGAGTCTTCACACTCCAATTCTGAGTAAAAAATATCTGGAGTGGACGAGTGCGTAGCCGCCCCATCAGAATAAGATCCGCAGCGGCTCCGCACAACCCTGTCAGTCTCATGAATTCTCTCGCTGTTACTACATCTGAGTGAAGACAAAAGCAAGCGATCGAGCAAAAGAATCTTCACCCTCCAATTCTGGATCAAAAGAAATTTGGAGTGGACAAATACGTAACCGCCACATCGGAATAAAATCGCGGCAGTTCCGCACAAACGTATCAGTCTCATGAGATCTCTCGCTGAGACCCTGTCTGAGCGAAGACAATAGCGAGCATAACAAATGACTAATATCACTCTGGTTAACGGCAGACGAACGAGATTGTTGTGCATCTCTAAGCTCATTCTCACGTGGGTGAATGATTTGGACAGCACTAGATCTGACTTCTTTTCATTTACTATGAAACTGAGACGTCGGAGCAATTGAAGCAGACTCTGAACATCGTTCTGAAGAGTTAACTTGCTGTCATAACTCTGAAGAATGTCGTCCAAGTAGGCCGACGTTTCCACAGACAAATGAGCTCGGAAATGAGTCATTACCAAGATCATTATTCGAGTGAAGGCCCAGGGCGCTAGATTCAGACCAGAGCATCAATGCTTGGAACTGAAAACAACTCCTGGGACCGCGAAACGAAGGTATTTTCTACGCCGGATGTACCATGATGTGAAAGTACACATCCTTGAGATCTATGCTCGCAGCATAATCGTTCACTTGAATGCTCGCTCTGACCGATCGGATGGTCTCCATATAAAATTTTGGAGCCACAATCAGCTTGTTTATCCAGCTCAGATCTATAACTGGATGAAACGAGCCGTCTGGTTTTGGAACCAGGAACAGGTGACTGCAGAAAACTGGAGATTCCTGGTATTCTACGACGTCTATAGCGTTCTTGTCCAGAAGAGATTGAACTTCTGATAGAAGCGAATCTCTCTTTTGAACGTTTAACGGAAGCTGAGACCAGCATGGACTTCGAGTTAACGGAGGTTTCTCCTTGAAGGACAGTTTAGACCTTCGGAAATAACCCCTTGCATTCATGGAGCGTATGTAATTGACAACCAATTGGTTAAGAAGCTTGATAGCCTTCCGCCCACTGGAACGCAATAGAGGTTTAGACCATCACTTCCTGGCCCTGCGAGGGTTGTGGGAGGAGAAACCACGACCTCCACCTCGCCCAGTCGACCTAGGGGTGTCTGGCCGGTTATCACAGCCAGCATTATGACCCCTATGTGAGTCACTACTCTGACGGTCTCCGGAGTAAGACATAGAGGCTTTCTTAGATCCTCTATAGGAACTTCCCTTGGACGTATTCGCCCTGAAGTGCCTGCCTTACTCCTCCCAGCTGAGTCCGACTTTTTCAAAACAGCTTTTAAAGCAGAGAATCAGAAGCTTTCTTAGTAATCTGATTATAGATTGTAGAAAGCTTACCGTCAAAGAGAAGCTCTCCTGAGATCGGAGTGACTTGAAGAGAGTTTTTCACCTTACTATCCACTCTTGTGGATGCAGCGCCAGGGCAGCATCATGTCTGACCAACTCCAGATTTGCCACTGAAAGGGCAGAGTTATACGTAGAATATGCTATAGCCCTCGAAAGAACTCTTAAGGAAGTTTGAACATCCTGGAATTCTTTCCCTTCGAGACGTAATGATAACGCTCTGGTAAGGTGATCTGCGCAAGATAATGCATCTAAATTCTACTAGACGAGATTGTCGTCTCCAGTATACTGGAGTTATAGACATGGACGTCGGCAATGACAATTCCAGGTCTTCAGCCTGGTCGTCCAAATGCAGAGGAACTCTCGGCACGCCTTGTCCTGCCATTTCAAATCTATGTCTAGCATTGATGAAAGGCAGCTGTAGAGTGCTAGGCGATAAGAAACTGGATTTGCCAGTCTTAGAGGCTAGCTTGAATATAGTGTCATTCAAAAGTTCAAATGTCCGTGAGACATTTCTGGACTGGGTCGGAAACTCAGGGACAGTGTCTCTAATCCGGCCTAAAAAGTCAGAGTCCAGTGATGCTTTCAGTTTCTTATAAGGTAATGCAGCATTTTGGTCCAGAGAAACAGCTTCTAAAAGGTGATGCCGGATGAAATCTTCGGCTACCTTAAGTTGTTCGGAAAGGGAAAATTTCAGCTGTGATGATTCCCTTTTACCATCAGTCTGGACCACATAAGAATCTCGGTCGTCCCTTTCTGACACTGCAGGGGAGCGAACCGACCGAGCTTGCTCAGACAGTTTCTTTACTGAAAAAGTTTCCGATAGCTGCTGGGATGCTGCAATGAATTGAGCTATCTGCGATACCAAGTCCATCATGGAGACCACAGGGTCTTATGTAAATTAGCCGCTGGAAGCTCCTGGGACGTTAATTCCTGCATACTTCTCATATGCGAACGTCCCGACTGGAAAAGCCTTGTGTCCTTGGCTAGCAGATGGCTTGACCTGGTCGACGTGGACTCCCTGGTCGGCGAAGCAGGCTGGATATCTGTGGTCACATAGCCAAGGTGCGGTCGTGTGTGCTGACGTGAGGATGAGGAAGCCAATAGACAAGCCGCGTCGGACTGTCTATGCGACGGAGCGTACCGAGCAGGAGGAGTGGACGTATGCTCCGACTAACGAACGTTATATACAACAACATCTGGGCCCAGATGTTGTTGTAAGAGAGAGGGGGTCTCTCTCGCTCGCAGTCCAGGTAGACCTGTACGAGCTAGCTACCGGACTGACTGGCTTCCTCCGTTCCATCCTCCGATCTGTCGTCGCCGGCTGTGCGTGATCCGAGATTATAGTGCTCAGAACACCCCTACTCCTATCCTGGACTGCAACGGACGAACCCGGTGTCACAACCATTTCATGAATGACTGCTTCACCAGGGGAGCTAGCAGGTGGACCGTCGATCCTACGTGGAACTTCTTAGGCACTTGCCACATTCCTTGAGCACTTTGCCACTAGCTCATTATTGTGACGACGGAAGCACACTTTTGAAGACATCATGGAAACATCACCCTGTTCTTGTTCCTCTGAAAAAGAGACTGAAAAAATTAGAGTGACCCTGTGGAGAGAGGACCGGTATGGACCTCTCACCACTAACAATATACCATGACACAAGTCTCCAACGTTTGTCATCTGAATTGGCACACACTGAGCAAGAATTAGTGCGAGTACGCAGACTACAACAAATACAATGAACATGAGAATCAGAGGAAGACTTCCTCGATTTACAATTGAACAATATTCTTTCAATTTGAAAAAATATTAAACAGTCAGCATACTCGCACCAACCCTTGAAAACAAAGATACATAATAATAATAAACCATTACAATCATTTCGAAAATTAATTCAAAAGAAAAAAAAAAAATTTCGAAAAATTTTCAAGATGAGCCCAAGTTCCCAATGGGAACGATGAGCCCAAATGGATCCCAAAAAAGCCTAAGAGTGGACAAAAAATTTTAAAACATGTTTAAAAATTAAAGTTACACATACGGACAATATTAATGTATCTGGCTATGAGTAGAACTAACAGAAGACAAGGAATCACTGTCAGAAGTAACCGTTGTCAACATAAACAAAAGTGAACAAGAGGCCACAAGGGGCCTGAGGGCGCTCACCTGACATGGTAGGCTAAATATCAACCCAGAGAATTGATTTCAACAAGTTGCATCTGCTCCTCCTAAGAAAAGCTTATACCAAATATCCAAAGATTCTGACCAGTGGATCTAAAAAAAAAAATGATTTTTAAAGAATATTCCTCATATTGAATTAAGTTATCATTCGGGCTCCCACAGTGAGTCCAAATATGGACCTATGGACATGGCTTGAACAAACTTGAATCTCACCCTCAAGGATGCTGCATACCAAATATCAAAACATTCCGACTGCTGGATCTGAAAAAGATTTTTAAAGAAAATTCCTCATTTTGAACTAAGTTATAATTCGGGCTACCACAGTCTGCCCAAATATGAACCCAGGGACTTGGCTTGAACAAACTTGAATCTCACCCCACTAAGCATGGTGCATACCCAATATCAAAAGATTCTGTCTGCTGGATCTTGAGAAGAAGATTTTCAAAGAAATTTGCCTGAAATGCACTAAGTTCAAATTTGGGCTCCTTACTGAGCCCAAATATAAACCCAGGGGGCCGATTTGAACAAACTTGAATCAGATCCACTCCACAATGTTGCATACCAAATATTAAAAGATTCTGCCTGCTGGATCTGGAGAAGAAGATTTTTTAAGAAATTTGCCTGAAATGCACCAAGTTCGAATTCAAGCTTCTATAGTGAGCCCAAATATGAATCTAGGGATCTAGGGAGCCAATTTGAACAAACTTGAATCAGATCCACCCTACAATGTTGCATACCAAATATTAAAAGATTCTGCCTGCTGGATCTGGAGAAGAAGATTTTTTAAGAAATTTGCCTGAAATGCACCAAGTTCGAATTCGAGCTTCTATAGTGAGCCCAAATATGAATCTAGGGAGCCGATTTGAACAAACTTGAATCAG
Organism: Pictodentalium vernedei; assembly: GCA_031216915.1. Lineage (NCBI taxonomy): Eukaryota > Metazoa > Mollusca > Scaphopoda > Dentaliida > Dentaliidae > Pictodentalium > Pictodentalium vernedei. Next base: position 484,858,191 of record CM062293.1, on the reverse strand, counting down.
ATCCACCCCACAATGTTGCATACCAAATATCAAAAGATTCTGCCTGCTGGATCTGGAGAAGAAGATTTTTTAAGAAATTTTCCTGAAATGCACTAAGTTCGAAATCGGGCTCCTATACTGAGCCCAAATATGAACCCAGGGAGCCGATTTGAACAAACTTGAATCAGATCCACCCTACAATGTTGCATACCAAATATCAAAAGATTCTGCCTGCTGGATCTGGAGAAGAAGATTTTTTAATCTTTTCCCCATTGCCTACAGTGTTAAAAAGTGCTGACTCAGCACTTTTTCAAAGTCCTGAAAAAGTACCTTGTGATCACACCGATAGGGATTTTTTTTAACCATTCTATTCTACTGGATAAAAGTAAGCATTATACAAAATAAGAATTCTCTGTGCCCTGTAGTTTTGAAGATATGGCCGTTTTAAAGTTTTTCCTATTTTTAGCTCCCGAGGTTCCCATGGGGCAAGGAGAAATTTTTTTTGCATCAATCAACTACTTATGACCCATTATCATCTCATATCAAATTTGGTTCAAATCGACCTCACGGTTCTGAAAATAGAAATTTTAGGCATGGCCAAAATTTTTGCCCCTCCCATAATGAAGGCAAATAATGCCCGACAAACTTCTCTTGAACAAACTTGATTCTAAACCTCAAAAGGACTCTGTATACCGCATATCAAATCTCTGCTACTGGTGGTTCATTAGGAGAAGATTTTCAAAAAAATTTGGCCATTTTTTCCCCACACCTCTGCTCAATATGAGCCGAAACCTAATTTGGATAAAAATCAAAATGCCCCTATATAACCACTACTTACATGAAATTTAATTAAAATGTGGCCAGTGGTTTAGGAGAAAGAGGCTTAAACACCACCTTCATCGCAGGACGAGGGACGGACAGACAAAGAGTGATAAGAAAAGCTCACTCTGACTTTCAGTCAGGTGAGCTAATAAAAACTGGAAACAAGACTCCAGGCACTGAAATATGGCCCGAAATCAGTAACCAATTTTAACACTATCCGATGTAAAACAGAGGCTTCCTGAGAAGAAACTGCAGTACATCGGATGGTAGATGCATGACCGAAACGCCTAACCACCCTAGGGTGAGGACGTAACCATGGGGAAAAAAACAGAATAAACATTCTGTTACCAAGCCAAAACTCCCAAGAAATTTCAGTAAAAAAATTACAAAAATTATGCCAAAAGCATGGGAGAATAGCAAGGGGGTATAAAGGAAAGGGAGAGAGGAAACTCTGAACAAACTGTGGAAATTTCATAACAAGAATGTAAACATCAGGCCTATGCCCCGAAATTTGGGAACATGATATAATTTTGCATAAAAGTTAAAAAATTTATAGTAATTTATATATTTTTTATACTTACCAATGACCCAGACATAGCTGGTGCTAACTCTTAAAATATAGGGCCAAACACAAATTTTGCCCCCCAATCCCCAAAATTTGCATCTAAAACTAAAGAAAACATGTCCTGAAAGGCCCTCCACACTTCGCCCCTACTGCGCATGCGCAGTGTCAAGGACGTTCCGAAATTGGCGCCATTTATCATTCTAATAACCAGTGCCTGGTAAGCGCTATGTACTCAGCGGGGAGGCAAGAGTTCCCAACTCCTGGGAGGGCCATCCCCGTCTGGGTCATTGGTAAGTATAAAAAATATATAAATTACTATAAATTTTTTAACATTTTTATACTGTACCAATGACCCAGACATAGCTGAATAGTAAAAAGGCTGGAGGGCCAAGGACATAGAGCAAAATGGAATACGCTCAATAAAATAAAATAGAGTCATCCCCTGTAGGGAAAAGAAGTAATAGGCCTTACATGTATCTTTCTTATTTATGATAAATTAGAAAGATACAACACCTTCCAAAAATTGAGCTTCATACATCCATGTACTCTATTAATATCCAATAATCCTTATACTTAGAATTTTTAAAGTAAGCCAATAATAAAGTAAGTCTAGAGAATAGAGACTCTTATACTCCTAAAAGTGTGTGAGAATTGCATAATCATGTCCGTTGACATATGCAATATTCAAAAGCTATACTTTAAAAACTAAGACTTGAATGAATTTTATAAACTTAAACTTCTCACTAAACAACCATCCCAATAACAGCTCAGAATTACTAACTCCGGAGGAGGTATCCCCTTGTTTTCATAGTAAAAAACAGGTGACCCAAGGGAACACCCTCCCCCCCCTTTTTCTTGCCCTGGGTCAAATAGCCCAGAGCGAAGAGGGCAGCCGAACGGAGACACTGCCGAAACAGACAGCCTACCTAGCTATAGTAGCAACTGTTAAGTGAATGACATTCTGAGCAGTAGAGAATAGACCTAACAATAGAGGCCTCCAGAAATGGACTCGATATTTCTGAGATAAAATTCATGAATGGATGGCTGAGCGCAATGAGCAGCCTTCAAAAATCTATAATAGCAACACTATTAATGTAAGCCCAAGAAGTAGAAGAACTCTTACTTCATGAGCCGAAATCTTAAGCACAACTGCTAAGCCAATGATATACCATAAGCAGTACGCTAGTTAATAGAATCCATTAACAATAAAATGGAGCGTAACGTCCTTCTACTAGACATCAAAGACAGAAGAAGCTTACGCCCTTATAATAAACAGATATCTGTTTATAAATACATAAACTGTACCCGGAAAGAGTAAAGGCCTATGCCCATACGAAGACGGAAGGACCTTAAAATAATAGGTTCCGGATAATAGGAGCCTAACTCTTATGCAACAATCCAACCTAAATAGTAACGGAAGTATTGATTCCGAAACTATGAAAGTGAAAATCATCCATCGATAGTGCATGAAACTCACTGACTCTACAGTAAAAGAGAAACCAACAGAATTACTGTCTAAAAGGTCAGAATTTGAAAACTACTGTTTCCAGAGGCTCAAATGATTACTTAGCTAAATAAGAACCGAAGTTAAAATCCGTATAGGAATTTAATCTAAAGATTCTAAGTCTATTTATCAAAAAGTTACTAACTGACTTAGATAAAGAGACAAAAGACTCAAATGTAAACTATCGTAGAGTGCATAGGTATGAGGTAACATAAACCTATAACCTAAATAACAACAGGCTGCAGTAGATCTTGTGAAACAAGTATACAAAAAAGTTAAAAAATTTATAGTAATTTATATATTTTTTATACTTACCAATGACCCAGACATAGCTGGTGCTAACTCTTAAAATATAGGGCCAAACACAAATTTTGCCCCCCAATCCCCAAAATTTGCATCTAAAACTAAAGAAAACATGTCCTGAAAGGCCCTCCACACCTCGCCCCCACTGCGCATGCGCAGTGTCAAGGACGTTCCGAAATTGGCGCCATTTATCATTCTAATAACCAGTGCCTGGTAAGCGCTATGTACTCAGCGGGGAGGCAAGAGTTCCCAACTCCTGGGAGGGCCATCCCCGTCTGGGTCATTGGTAAGTATAAAAAATATATAAATTACTATAAATTTTTTAACATTTTTATACTGTACCAATGACCCAGACATAGCTGAATAGTAAAAAGGCTGGAGGGCCAAGGACATAGAGCAAAATGGAATAAGCTCAATAAAATAAAATAGAGTCATCCCCTGTAGGGAAAAGAAGTAATAGGCCTCACATGTATCTTTCTTATTTATGATAAATTAGAAAGATACAACACCTTCCAAAAATTGAGCTTCATACATCCATGTACTCTATTAATATCCAATAATCCTTATACTAATAATTTTTAAAGTAAGCCAATAATAAAGTAAGTCTAGAGAATAGAGACTCTTATACTCCTAAAAGTGTGTGAGAATTGCATAATCATGTCCGTTGACATATGCAATATTCAAAAGCTATACTTTAAAAACTAAGACTTGAATGAATTTTATAAACTTAAACTTCTCACTAAACAACCATCCCAATAACAGCTCAGAATTACTAACTCCGGAGGAGGTATCCCCTTGTTTTCATAGTAAAAACAGGTGACCCAAGGGAACACCCTCCCCCCCCCTTTTTCTTGCCCTGGGTCAAATAGCCCAGAGCGAAGAGGGCAGCCGAACGGAGACACTGCCGAAACAGACAGCCTACCTAGCTATAGTAGCAACTGTTAAGTGAATGACATTCTGAGCAGTAGATAATAGACCTAACAATAGAGGCCTCCAGAAATGGACTCGATATTTCTGAGAAAAAATTCATGAATGGATGGCTGAGCGCAATGAGCAGCCTTCAAAAATCTATAATAGCAACACTATTAATGTAAGCCCAAGAAGTAGAAGAACTCTTACTTCATGAGCCGAAATCTTAAGCACAACTGCTAAGCCAATGATATACCATAAGCAGTACGATAGTTAATAGAATCGATTAACAATAAAATGGAGCGTAACGTCCTTCTACTAGACATCAAAGACAGAAGAAGCTTACGCCCTTGTAATAAACAGATATCTGTTTATAAATACATAAACTGTACCCGGAAAGAGTAAAGGCCTATGCCCATACGAAGACGGAAGGACCTTAAAATAATAGGTTCCGGATAATAGGAGCCTAACTCTTATGCAACAATCCAACCTAAATAGTAACGGAAGTATTGATTCCGAAACTATGAAAGTGAAAATCATCCATCGATAGTGCATGAAACTCACTGACTCTACAGTAAAAGAGAAACCAACAGAATTACTGTCTAAAAGGTCAGAATTTGAAAACTACTGTTTCCAGAGGCTCAAATGATTACTTAGCTAAATAAGAACCGAAGTTAAAATCCGTATAGGAATTTAATCTAAAGATTCTAAGTCTATTTATCAAAAAGTTACTAACTGACTTAGATAAAGAGACAAAAGACTCAATTGTAAACTATCGTAGAGTGCATAGGTATGAGGTAACAAACCTATAACCTAAATAACAACAGGCTGCAGTAGATCTTGTGAAACAAGTATACTAAAAACTAGCAATGCGTAGTATGGAGGGATCAACAATATGAACATAATGATCCCTACACCACGACGGAAGAGCCTCCACTTTAGCCGCATAGAATAGCGAAGAAGAGGATCTCCTATAGTAAGAAATCGCGTCCAAAGCTCGTCCAGTACAGTGCTTACAATGCAATACGGACCACACAACGGAATACATGAAGGTTGCGACCTTGCTGGTTGTGATAAAGATGACACGATTTACCCAGTGAAAAAAGATCCTCACATAGAGGAAGATTTCACGTTAAGATCCACAGTAGACAAGAGAGTAAATTACTCATGATCTCTGTGAAGATAGAGATGCTGTCAACAGAAATGTATTGTGGTTGTTTATCTTAGCAATACCTGCTAAAACAACAGCGCCGGAGGATACGCGTATCCTATCATTGCGTCCTATAGATCAATAGAGCGTTAACAGTATTAGCTCAGAGATCTGGACAAGCCAACACATACGTCTGCAATTGATTAGCAAGCTGTGTCATAATAAAACATCATTGGGCGCTCCCATAGATAGCAAATCTGATTAAATACTTGTTTGTTGAGAGTCCATTCTGACAGCAACAAGCGACCCGTAAGAGAACGGGAGTGCGATAAAACAATCAGACGACCCAGAATATGACGGACCAAAACTGAACTTGGTGTACTATAACCAACAGACGGATTCTTTCCATTAAATTGAATAACGGAAACGAAAGAGTGCCTCCCTGGTTCCGGAGATACGCCACTACTGTCGAATTAAAGGACAGGAATTTGGGCATGCGTTTCTGAATAATGTTCATGCAATGACATAAAGCAAGCCTAAAAAACATTATTCCGCGGAAGTTAAACTGATAGCTAAAAGACTGCGGAACCCAAAGACCCTGGCACTTCGAATCCGTAAGGATCAGTATATATCCCAATCTGTTTGACTGGCAACCGTCATAACAGCCACACTAGGGTCCGGCAACTGCGGCGGCACTCTCTGAGTCAACCACCGAATGTTTGCCCCAGTCTGAATCTCTTGTAACACTAGATAGACAAGAGAATGTATAAATCAAGCAATTCATGGATTGCCGGAAAGTTGCCGTCGAAGAGAAGCTCCTCCGAGAACGAAGCGACTCTGAGAGAGTTCTTAACCTACTATCCACGCGTGGATGTAGCTAGGGCTGCATCACGTCTAACCAACTCCAATCAGCCACTGAAGGGCGGAGTTATACGTGAACAAACTACTGCCCTCAAAAGAAATTACATTGAGAATAATATCCCGTAAATCTTTTCTTGAAGACGTAATGATAACGCCTCAGTAAGGCGGATTACGTATAATAAAGCGTCTAAGTTAAGTCTACTATACATAATGTCGTTCCCAACATTGAAATTGGAAAAGACATAAACGGCGAAAAAGAATATATGCAGTCTTTAATCACACCGTCTAGACGCATATGAACTCTCGGTATGCCCTGCTCTGCCAAAATAAACTATATGTAAAAAAAGATAAAATGGCAGAAATGAGCCACGCGGACAAGAAACTAAACTATCATGCTTAGTAGCAGGCTTGTATATATATATATAATATATAGCGTCGAAAAATAAAACACATGTTGTAATGACAATATTGGACTGCGTCGGTAAGTCAGGGACAAAGTCCCTGTACCGATCGAAAAATCCGAGTCCAATGACGCTATAAGTCTCTTATCCAAGATCGCAGCAATGAAGTCCGAAAAATAATCACTGGAAGAAATGCCAGAAGATATGAAAGGCATCTTCCGATACTACTAAAGGGAAAACTCGAAATCTTTCGAATCCCTTTCGCCATCCTGTCGGACCCTATAAAGCGTTCGGTGTCCGTAGCTTGATGCAACCGCGGACCGCACCGACCCAGCGCCGTCGGATAATTCCTGATTCGACCGAGAAACCGTCAATTGCTGGGATGCTGCGAAACAACTGTGCTAACTCGGATAGCACGTCCGTCACTGAGGCCTGAGGAGCAGCGGTCTTACGATGCATTGCCGCAGGAAGCTCCGAGATCGTTATCCCGTGCATACTTCCAATATGCGAGCGAACGGAGTGTATAGGCCTCGTGTCCCTTGGCTACCGGATGGCGCGACCTATTCGCTGTGGAATCACTGAATGCCGAAACTGATCGGATACTCGAGGTCACGTAGCCAATGTGCGGTCGTGTGCCCTGCTGTGAGGATGAGGAAGCATTAAAGACAGTCTCTCGGACTGTCAATATAACGGAGCGTCCCGAGCAACGGACATATGCTCCGAATGTAAAATATCTGAACCACAACATGCGGTCCCCTATGTTGTTGGCTTCCTCCGATCTGTCCTCAATCTGCCGTCACTGGGTGAGTACTAAAGTTATTAAAGTGCTCGCATCACCCAAATCTCCTTCCTAGACCGCAACGGACGAACCCGGCAGCCGAACCATTCGATGAATGTACGCTACACCGGGTGAGCTAGCGAATGTCATTCCGTAAGCGATAGACATATTCCATGAGCACTTATTGCCGCTAACTCTTCATTAACTATGACGACAGAGGCACACTTTTGAAAGACATCTCCATAACTCTTCGAACAAGAAACCAGAAATGCTTGGATAGCAAGCATAAAATAATAATATATATAGCGTCGTTCAATAATTCGAAAGTTTGTGTGACATTATTGGACTATGTCGGAACTGAGGGACGATGTCCCTGAACCGAACCAAAAATTTCTAAGTCCACCGACGCTATCAGTTTCTTATCCGGCATCGCAGCATATGTTGTTCCGAAAGGGAAAGCTTGAAATCCACCGAATCCCTTTCGGTATCCCGTCGGACCGGATGAAACTTTCGGACGTCCGTACCCGCTTCCGCGGAGCGTCCCGACCCAGCATCGTCGGATAAAATATATGCGACAGATTCAGTTGATGCTGGGATGCTGCGATAAACTGTGCTATTAAGGAAAGCACGTCCGTTCCCGAGGCCTGTGCAGTAGCGGACTTACGATGCATTGCCGCTGGAAGCTCCGGGTACGTTGACTCCCGCACACTTCCTATGCGAACGTCCGGAGTCTGCAGGCCTCGAGTCCCCGGCTACCGACCCAGCGCTGTCGGATAATTCTCGATCCGACACCGTTACTGTCGGCTGCTGGGATGCTGCGATAAGTTGTGCTATGTGCACAAGAATGTCCGGCGTCGAGACCTGCGGAGGCGCAGTCTATCGGTGCTTCGCCGAGGGCAGCTCCGCATCAGATGGCTCCCGCATACTTCTATGCGAACGTCCGGAGTCCATCGGTCTCGAATCCCTGGCTGCCGGATGGTGTGACCTGGTCGCCGAAGAATCCTTGATCGGCGAAGCTGGTAATATATCGGCGGTCACGCAGCCAAGGTGCGGTCGTGTGCGCTGACGAGAAGAGGAAGCCTTAGCAGTCTCAGCGGACTGCCTATACAACGGAGCGTCCCGAGCGACGGACGTATGCTCCGCTAACGACACATTTGTACCACAACATCTGGGGCCAGATGTTGTTGAACGAGAGAGGGGCCTCTCTCGCTTGCCGTCCGGATGGACCGGAACGAGCTATGAACCGGACTAAAAGGCTTCCTCCGTTCTCCCTCCGATCCGCCGTCACTGGGTGTGCATTAAGTTAATTTTATAGTGCTCGCATCACCCCAAAATTCCTTCTAGACCGCAACGGACGAACCCGGCTGCCGAACCATTCGGTGAATGGACGCTACACCGGGCGAGCTAGCAGACGTCAAAGGCCGTCGAACCTACTAGGGTCCTCTTAGGCAATTGGCGTATTACATGAGCACTTTTCCGCTAGCCCTTCATTAATTGTGACGACGGAGGCACACTGTTGGAAGACATCACAGATATATCACCCTAATCTTGATCGTCTGAAATAGAAATTGATAAAGTAGAGTGACCCTGCGGGGAAAGGACCGGAGTGTCCAAATCCCCAACAACATACCGTGACATACGCTTCCCATATTGTCATCGAAATCATACGATACAGAACAGGAGTTAATGCGAGTACACTGACCACATATAGAATGATAATAAGGTCAGAGGAAGACTTCCTCCTAAAACAATTGATCAATATCCTTTCAATGTGAAAAGAAAACAAGTCCTGGTACTCGCACTAACCCCTGGCAATCAAAATACATAATAATAATATGATCCATTAATATAGAAAAAATAATTGAAATCAAAATATTTTGAAAAAATATTTTTTCAGAACAGCCCAAGTTTCTGAAAAGTAACGTTGAGCCCCAATGGATCCCAAGCCTAAGTGTGGACAAAAAATTTTAAAAATATTTTAAACAATTTATTCAACACTTACGAACAATAATAATGTATCTAGTTATGATTAAAATAACATAAAGATATTATTATTTAGAAATCCCCCCCTCACACAGAGGGCTGTTGTAAATGTAAACAATGAGTGTAAAAACACTAAAATAAGACTCCAGGCACCCAGGCCCGAAATCAGTTACCAAAAATACACCATCTGATGCAAAACAGAGACTTCCAGGGAAGAAACTGCAGAACATCAGATGGTAGATGCAGAACACAACGCCTAACCACCCGTAGGTGAAGACGTAAACATGGGGAAAGAACAGAATTCATTCTGTTATTAAGCTAAAACTCCCAAGAAATTTTAGTAATAATAATTACAGAAACTATGCCAAAAGCATGGGAGAATAGCAAGGGGGAACTTAAAGGACAGGGAGAGAGGAAAAACACTTGAAAAAACAGTGTAACTAAATAATCAGAATGACAACAAAATGGCTGCTGCCTTGAAAATAGGTAACTTAACATAATTTCATTAAAAAATTTTAAGTTACAGCCCTGATAATATTCTGTCACACATTCTTTTCCTCTCCTCCTTTTCTATCCTCCTTAGAATCACCATTTCACTAATATTTATGTGTCTGGCATCATTTAAACTGAGATTTAAAAGCACAAAGATCAGTCAGATGTTAACTGATGAAGGGCCAAACTTAGAATGATAAATGGCGCCAATTTCGGAACGTCCTTGACACTGCGCATGCGCAGTGGGGGCGAGGTGTGGAGGGCCTTTCAGGACATGTTTTCTTTAGTTTTAGATGCAAATTTTGGGGATTGGGGGGCAAAATTTGTGTTTGGCCCTATATTTTAAGAGTTAGCACCAGCTATGTCTGGGTCATTGGTACAGTATAAAAATATAGCAATGAGTAGTATGGAGGGATCAACCATATGAACATAATGATCCCTACACCACGACGGAAGAGCCTCCACTTTAGTCGCATAGAATAGCGAAGAAGAGGATCTCCTATAGTAAGAAATCGCGTCCAAAGCTCGTCCAGTACAGTGCTTACAATGCAATACGGACCACACAACGGAATACATGAAGGTTGCGACCTTGCTGGTTGTGATAAAGATGACACGATTTACCCAGTGAAAAAAGATCCTCACATAGAGGAAGATTTCACGTTAAGATCCACAGTAGACAAGAGAGTAAATTACTCATGATCTCTGTGAAGAAAGAGATGCTATCAACAGAAATGTATTGTGGTTGTTTATCTTAGCAATACCTGCTAAAACAACAGCGCCGGAGGATACGCGTATCCTATCATTCTGTCCTATAGATCAATAGAGCGTTAACAGTATTAGCTCAGAGATCTGGACAAGCCAACACATACGTCTGCAATTGATTAGCAAGCTGTGTCATAAATAAAACATCATTGGGCGCTCCCATAGATAGCAAATCTGATTAAATACTTGTTTGTTGAGAGTCCATTCTGACAGCAACAAGCGACCCGTAAGAGAACGGGAGTGCGATAAAACAATCAGACGACCCAGAATATGACGGACCAAAACTGAACTTGGTGTAGTATAACCAACAGACGGATTCTTTCCATTAAATTGAATAACGGAAACGAAAGAGTGCCTCCCTGGTTCCGGAGATACGCCACTACTGTCGAATTAAGGACAGGAATTTGGGCATGCGTTTCTGAATAATGTTCATGCAATGACATAAAGCAAGCCTAAAAAACATTATTCCGCGGAAGTTAAACTGATAGTTAAAAGACTGCGGAACCCAAAGACCCTGGCACTTCGAATCCGTAGGGATCAGTATATATCCCAATCTGTTTGACTGGCAACCGTCATAACAGCCACACTCGGGTCCGGCAACTGCGGGGGCACTCTCTGAGTCAACCACCGAAAGTTTGCCCCAGTCTGAATCTCTTGTAACACTAGATAGACAAGAGAATGTATAAATCAAGCAATTCATGGATTGCCGGAAAGTTGCCGTCGAAGAGAAGCTCCTCCGAGAACGAAGCGACTCTGAGAGAGTTCTTAACCTACTATCCACGCGTGGATGTAGCTAGGGCTGCATCACGTCTAACCAACTCCAATCAGCCACTGAAGGGCGGAGTTATACGTGAACAAACTACTGCCCTCAAAAGAAATTACATTGAGAATAATATCCCGTAAATCTTTTCTTGAAGACGTAATGATAACGCCTCAGTAAGGCGGATTACGTATAATAAAGCGTCTAAGTTAAGTCTACTATACATAATGTCGTTCCCAACATTGAAATTGGAAAAGACATAAACGGCGAAAAGAATATATGCAGTCTTTAATCACACCGTCTAGACGCATATGAACTCTCGGTATGCCCTGCTCTGCCAAAATAAACTATATGTAAAAAAGTTAAATGGCAGAAATGAGCCACGCGGACAAGAAACTAAACTATCATGCTTAGTAGCAGGTTTGTATATATATATAAATATATAGCGTCGAAAAATAAAACACATGTTGTAATGACAATATTGGACTGCGTCGGTAAGTCAGGGACAAAGTCCCTGTACCGATCGAAAAATCCGAGTCCAATGACGCTATAAGTCTCTTATCCAAGATCGCAGCAATGAAGTCCGAAAAATAATCACTGGAAGAAATGCCAGAAGATATGAAAGGCATCTTCCGATACAACTAAAGGGAAAACTCGAAATCTTTCGAATCCCTTTCGCCATCCTGTCGGACCCTATAAAGCGTTCGGTCGTCCGTAGCTTGATGTAACCGCGGACCGCACCGACCCAGCGCCGTCAGATAATTCCTGATTCGACCGAGAAACCGTCAATTGCTGGGATGCTGCGAAACAACTGTGCTAACTCGGATAGCACGTCCGTCACTGAGGCCTGAGGAGCAGCGGTCTTACGATGCATTGCCGCAGGAAGCTCCGAGATCGTTACCCCGTGCATACTTCCAATATGCGAGCGAACGGAGTGTATAGGCCTCGTGTCCCTTGGCTACCGGATGGCGCGACCTATTCGCTGTGGAATCACTGAATGCCGAAACTGATCGGATACTCGAGGTCACGTAGCCAATGTGCGGTCGTGTGCCCTGCTGTGAGGATGAGGAAGCATTAAAGACAGTCTCTCGGACTGTCAATATAACGGAGCGTCCCGAGCAACGGACATATGCTCCGAATGTAAAATATCTGAACCACAACATGCGGTCCCCTATGTTGTTGGCTTCCTCCGATCTGTCCTCAATCTGCCGTCACTGGGTGAGTACTAAAGTAATTAAAGTGCTCGCATCACCCAAATCTCCTTCCTAGACCGCAACGGACGAACCCGGCAGCCGAACCATTCGATGAATGTACGCTACACCGGGTGAGCTAGCGAATGTCACTCCGTAAGCGATAGACATATTCCATGAGCACTTATTGCCGCTAACTCTTCATTAACTATGACGACAGAGGCACACTTTTGAAAGACATCTCCATAACTCTTCGAACAAGAAACCAGAAATGCTTGGATAGCAAGCATAAAATAATAATATATATAGCGTCGTTCAATAATTCGAAAGTTTGTGTGACATTATTGGACTATGTCGGAACTGAGGGACGATGTCCCTGAACCGAACCAAAAATTTCTAAGTCCACCGATGCTATCAGTTTCTTATCCGGCATCGCAGCATATGTTGTTCCGAAAGGGAAAGCTTGAAATCCACCGAATCCCTTTCGGTATCCCATCGGACCGGATGAAACTTTCGGACGTCCGTACCCGCTTCCGCGGAGCGTCCCGACCCAGCATCGTCGGATAAAATATATGCGACAGATTCAGTTGATGCTGGGATGCTGCGATAAACTGTGCTATTAAGGAAAGCACGTCCGTTCCCGAGGCCTGTGCAGTAGCGGACTTACGATGCATTGCCGCTGGAAGCTCCGTGTACGTTGACTCCCGCACACTTCCTATGCGAACGTCCGGAGTCTGCAGGCCTCGAGTCCCCGGCTACCGACCCAGCGCTGTCGAATAATTCTCGATCCGACACCGTTTCTGTCGGCTGCTGGGATGCTGCGATAAGCTGTGCTATGTGCACAAGAATGTCCGGCGTCGAGACCTGCGGAGGCGCAGTCTATCGCTGCTTCGCCGAGGGCAGCTCCGCATCAGATGGCTCCCGCATACTTTTCCTATGCGAACGTCCGGAGTCCATCGGTCTCGAATCCCTGGCTGCCGGATGGTGTGACCTGGTCGCCGAAGAATCCTTGATCGGCGAAGCTGGTAATATATCGGCGGTCACGCAGCCAAGGTGCGGTCGTGTGCGCTGACGAGAAGAGGAAGCCTTAGCAGTCTCAGCGGACTGCCTATACAACGGAGCGTCCCGAGCGACGGACGTATGCTCCGCTAACTACACATTTGTACCACAACATCTGGGGCCAGATGTTGTTGAACGAGAGAGGGGCCTCTCTCGCTTGCCGTCCGGATGGACCGGAACGAGCTATGAACCGGACTAAAAGGCTTCCTCCGTTCTCCCTCCGATCCGCCGTCACTGGGTGTGCATTAAGTTAATTTTATAGTGCTCGCATCACCCCAAAATTCCTTCTAGACCGCAACGGACGAACCCGGCTGCCGAACCATTCGGTGAATGGACGCTACACCGGGCGAGCTAGCGGACGTCAAAGGACGTCGAACCTACTAGGGTCCTCTTAGGCAATTGGCGTATTACATGAGCACTTTTCCGCTAGCCCTTCATTAATTGTGACGACGGAGGCACACTGTTGGAAGACATCACAGATACATCACCCTAATCTTGATCGTCTGAAATAGAAATTGATAAAGTAGAGTGACCCTGCGGGGAAAGGACCGGAGTGTCCAAATCCCCAACAACATACCGTGACATACGCTTCCCATATTGTCATCGAAACCATACGATACAGAACAGGAGTTAATGCGAGTACACTGACCACATATAGAATGATAATAAGGTCAGAGGAAGACTTCCTCTTAAAGCAATTGATCAATATCCTTTCAATGTGAAAAGAAAACAAGTCCTGGTACTCGCACTAACCCCTGGCAATCAAAATACATAATAATAATATGATCCATTAATATAGAAAAAATAATTGAAATCAAAATATTTTGAAAAAATATTTTTTCAGAACAGCCCAAGTTTCTGAAAAGTAACGTTGAGCCCCAATGGATCCCAAGCCTAAGTGTGGACAAAAATTTTAAAAATATTTTAAACAATTTATTCAACACTTACGAACAATAATAATGTATCTAGTTATGATTAAAATAACATAAAGATATTATTATTTAGAAATCCCCCCCTCACACAGAGGGCTGTTGTAAATGTAAACAATGAGTGTAAAAACACTAAAATAAGACTCCAGGCACCCAGGCCCGAAATCAGTTACCAAAAATACACCATCTGATGCAAAACAGAGACTTCCAGGGAAGAAACTGCAGAACATCAGATGGTAGATGCAGAACACAACGCCTAACCACCCGTAGGTGAAGACGTAAACATGGGGAAAGAACAGAATTCATTCTGTTATACAGCTAAAACTCCCAAGAAATTTTAGTAATAATAATTACAGAAACTATGCCAAAAGCATGGGAGAATAGCAAGGGGGAACTTAAAGGACAGGGAGAGAGGAAAAACACTTGAAAAAACAGTGTAACTAAATAATCAGAATGACAACAAAATGGCTGCTGCCTTGAAAATAGGTAACTTAACATAATTTCATTAAAAAATTTTAAGTTACAGCCCTGATAATATTCTGTCACACATTCTTTTCCTCTCCTCCTTTTCTATCCTCCTTAGAATCACCATTTCACTAATATTTATGTGTCTGGCATCATTTAAACTGAGATTTAAAAGCACAAAGATCAGTCAGATGTTAACTGATGAAGGGCCAAACTTAGAATGATAAATGGCGCCAATTTCGGAACGTCCTTGACACTGCGCATGTGCAGTAGGGGCGAAGTGTGGAGGGCCTTTCAGGACATGTTTTCTTTAGTTTTAGATGCAAATTTTGGGGATTGGGGGGCAAAATTTGTGTTTGGCCCTATATTTTAAGAGTTAGCACCAGCTATGTCTGGGTCATTGGTACAGTATAAAAATATTATAAGTTACAGCCCTGAACACATCCTTCCACTGTTTCTTCCTCTCATCCTCTTATTTCATCCATAGATCTACCATTTCTTTCATGATTTTGTGTCTGGCATCATTTTAACTGAGATTATAAGCACAGATATCAGTGACATGTTACTGATTGAAGGGCCAAACAAAGAATGAGGATTTGGCTCCAATTTTGGTACATCCTGGACACTGCGCATGCGCAGTGGACAAAAGTATGGAGGACCAAATAGGACATCTAATTTTTGGATTTTGATGTAAATCTGGGGGATTGGAGGGGGGGGGGGGGCAAAATTTGTGTTTGGCCCTAGAATTTAAGAGTTAGCACCAGCTAAGTCTGGGTCATTGGTACAGGTACAGTATAAAAATATCATCATTAGCTGGTTGTGGGCTCGATTACTTTTGGCGGTCTGAATTTGTTCATCCACAGGCACTCTCCAATAATTTGCAATAGAACAAATTTATATAAAGAAGGCGTAACACCACTGGTATTCCCCGCCGAGAAGCGATTTACTAACCAGAAGCCAAAAAAACTGAAAAAGTAGAAAAAGGTCCATAATTCTAGAAATGAAAGTGTTAATGACACTGTAGCTCAACTTGACAAACTTGAACTTGGTAAGTTATAAATGAAATGGTAAAATTAAAGATCATTGGTACCAACGTTATTTGATGAAATTTCAACATAACAGCATTGTGTGTGCACAACGTCAGAGTAATCCATGCATTTTTAAATGTAAACTGTAAAACTGGCTAAAGGAAGAATGTTGATTCACAAATGCAGTTTGTTCAGAAGGTTATTGTAAATGGCAACTTTTTTCACAGAAATGAATGCTAATGAACAGCTCTTATCTAGAGTTCTTGACTAATGAGCACACCAAGTTCAAAAACAATCCTATGATAAATGTGGCCTGTAGGCCATGTCAAAGAATGTTGATGCACAAATGCAATAAATTCAAAGATTGTTGCTAACAGCAACAGTTTTTGATGGAAATGAAAAGAAAATCAATAGCTCCTATCTTTGTCACCCTGCATAAACATACAAAGTTTCAAAACAACCTGATAATGAATGTGCCCTCTGAGGCATGCCAAAGGAAGATGTTAATGCACAAATGCACTAAGTAGAAGGTCATTGCTTTGTGGCAATGTTGTTTTTTTTTTTTTTTTTGTTTTTTTTTTTGGGGGGGGGGGGGGGTATGGAAATTCATAAATATACCCTGCAGAGAGTACAAAAGGGATAAGTTGATGCACAAATGCAGTAAGTTCAAAGGCTGGTGATAATGACAATAACTTTGTATGAAAATGAAAAAATAGCTCACATCTAGAGGTCACCCCAAACACACATACCAAGTTTCAAAGTGATCCGATCATAAATGTGCCCTGAAGAGTGTGTTAAAGGGAAATATTGAGGTCTGACTAAACTAAGTTCAAAGGTCAGCGGCAACATGTTTTGACAGAAATGGAAAAAAAATCGACAGCTCCCATATAGATGTCACCCCACACAAGCACACCAAGTTTGCAAGCTTAGTTTTTACTAAGTTCATCGAAGGTCATTGCCAGTGGCAACATTTTTTGATGGAAATCGAAGAAAATCAATAGCTCCCAACTAGAGGTAACCACAAACAAACATACAAAGGTTCAAACCGATCTGATCATAAATGTGCCCTGTAGGGCATGCCAAAGGAATATATTGATGCCTGACTAAACTAAGTTCAAAGATCGTTGCCAGCGGCAACATTTTTGGACGGATGGAATTGGAAGAAAATCGATAACTCCAATCTAGAGGTTTGCCCAAACAAGCATACCAGGTTTCAAAGCAATCCGATCATAAATGTGCCCTGTAGGGTGTGCAAAAGGGAAATATTGAGGTCTGACTAAACTAAGTTCTAAGAACGTTGGCCGTGGCAACATTTTTTGACGGAAATGGAAGAAAATCGAAAGCTCCCATCTAGAGGTTACCCTAAACAAGCGAGCCTGGTTTCAAAGTAATCCAATCATAAATCTGCCCTGTAGGGTGTGCCAAAGGGAAATATTGAGGTCTGACTAAACTAAGTTCTAAGAACGTTGGCCGTGGCAACATTTTTTGACGGAAATGGAAGAAAGTTAAAAAATTTATAGTAATTTATATATTTTTTATACTTACCAATGACCCAGACTTAGCTGGTGCTAACTCCACAAAAACCAGGGCCAAACACAAATTTTGCCCCCCAATCCCCAAAATTTGCATCCAAAACAAAAAGAAATCATGTCCTAAAGGACCTCCATAGTACGACTCTACTGCGCATGCGCAGTGACGCAGTCGTCCCGAAATTGGCGCCAAATATCATTCTTACTGGCAGTGCCTGGTCAGCGCTATGTACTCAGCGGGGAGGCAAGAGTTCCCAACTCAGGGAGGGCCATCCCCGTCTGGGTCATTGGTAAGTATAAAAAATATATAAATTACTATAAATTTTTTAACATTTTTATACTGTACCAATGACCCAGACTTAGCTGAATAGTAAACAGGCTGGAGGGCCTAGGACATAGAGGAAAATCCAATAAGCTCAATTATAAAATAAAGAGGTAACCCCTTAAGGAGAAAAGGAGTATTAGGCTTTACATGTATCTTTCTTATTTAATATTTAAATTAGAAAGATACACTACCCTTAATAATTGAGCACAATAACATTCATGTTCTCTATTAACATCCAGTATAACCCTTATACTAATTATTTTTAAAGCAAGCCAATAAATAAAGTAGTCCAGAGAATTGAGACTCTTTATAATCATTTAAAAGTGTCCGAGTATTGTATATTAAAGCCCGTTTGACACTTGACATATACAAATGCTTCACACCGAGCTACACTTTAAAAATAAGACATGAATGAAATTAAACATTAATATTACACTTTAAAACCATCCCGGAAGCGACTCAGAAATACTGTCTTGGAGGAGGCATTCCCTTTTCACTATAAAGCAGGTGACCTAAGGGAACACCCGCCCCCCCCCCCCCCCCCCCCCCCCCCCCCCTTCCCCTTGCCCTGGGTCAAATAGCCCAGAGCGAAGAGGGCAGTCGTACGGAGTCACTGCCGGAACAGAAAGCCTGCATAACTATAGTTGCAACTGTTTAGTGGACGACATTCTGAGCAACAGATAACGGACCTAAACAATGCAGGTCTCCAGAAATGGACTCAATATTTCTGAGATAAAAATTAGTAAATGTGGATGGCTGAGACCAATAAGCAGCCTTCATTAAATCTGTAATAGCAACACTATTAGCATAAGCCCAGGAAGTAGAAAGAGCTCTTACTTCATGAGCAGAAATCTTAAGCACAGACTGCTGAGAAGAAGATAAATCTTCATACGCAGTACGGATAGTTAACTGAATCCATCTAGCAATAGAATGGACTGAAATGTCCTTTCTATTAGGCATCAAAGACAGAAAGAAATGTTTCCGTCCCTTTCTGATGAACTGAGATCTCTGTTTATAGATACGTAGTGCTCTAACAGGACAGAGTAAAGGCCTACGCCCGTCTGAAGACGGAAGAGCCTTAATAACAATAGGTTCCGGATATTTATTAGGAGCCTGATTCTTAGCTAAAAAACCGACATTAGTAGTGAAGGTGATAGTGTTCCCAACACTACGATAATGAGAATCATCCACCGATAGTGCATGAAGCTCACTGACTCTTCTGGCAGAAGAGAAAGCTAAGAGAAAAGCTGTCTTATAAGATAAGAATTTGAAATCTACTGTCCCAAGAGGTTCAAATGGCTTTTCCTTCAATTTAAGGAGAACCCAAGCTAAATTCCACTTAGGAATTAATCTAAGAGTTCTGGGTCTATTTATCGAAAAGTTTCTAACCAATTTCGATAAAGAGACATTAGATCCAATTTGTAAACTATCATGATGTGCATAGGTATCAGATAACATAGATCTATAACCCTTTATAGTAACAGGTTGCAGTTTGATTTCGTCAAACAAGTATACTAGAAAGTTAGCAATGTCTGGTATAGAGGGATCAAATATATCAACAGAATGATCCCTACACCAACGACGGAAAACCTTCCACTTAGCCGCATAGTTTAGCGAAGAGGAGGTCCTCCTACAGTTAGAAATCGCGTCCACTGCTCGTCCTGTAAAGTGCTTGCCATGCAAGAAGGACCGCACAACGGAAAAACGTGAAGGTTGAGACCTTGCGGGTTGTGATGTAGTTGGCGCGATTTCCCCTGCCAAAGAAGATCCTCTCGTGGAGGGAGCTTCCGCGGTAGGTCCCACAACAGACACCTGAGTAGATTTATCCACGGTCTCTGTGGCGACAGAGATGCTACCAACAGAATCTTGCATTGAGATTGTTTTATCTTTAGCAATACTTGTTGAATTAACGGCGCTGGAGGATACGCATATCCTATCATTCCGTCCCAAGGGATCGATAGAGCGTCTACTGCAAATGCTCTTGGATCCGGACACGGGGACACATACGTTTGCAACTGATTGTTGAGATGTGTTGCAAATAAGTCTATCATTGGCCGTTCCCATTGGTAGCAAATCTGATTGAATACTTGTTTGTTGAGAGTCCACTCCGACGGCAACAAGCGACCCTTTCATGAAAGGGAGTCTGCTAGCACATTCAGACGACCCGGTATGTGACGGACCGAAAGAAGAACGTGATGTTCCAACGCAAACAGAAGGATTCTTTCCGTTAGATTGAACAACGGAACTGAATGAGTGCCTCCCTGATTCCGTATATACGCCACTACTGTCGTATTGTCGGATAGGATTTGGACATGAGCATCATGAATAATGTCCATCCAGTGACGTAACGCAAGCCAAATTGACATCATTTCCTTGATGTTTATGTGCTTGCACAGGAATTGCGGATCCCAAAGACCCTGGCATCTCGAATCCGTTGGGATTAATGATGCACCCCAACCTGTTTGACTGGCATCCGTCATAATGGTAAAACTCGGATCCGGCAACTGCAGCGGAACTCCTTGAGTTAACCACTGAATGTTTGCCCAAGTCTGAATCTCTTGTTTCACTTGATCTGACAAGAGAACGTCTACATCGAGCTAATGAATTTTCACACTCCAATTCTGAGTCAGGAAAATTTGAAGAGGCCGTGTGCGTAGCCGTCCCATCGGAATGAGATCCGCGGCGGCTCCGCACAGACCTATCAGTCTCATAAATTCTCTCGCCGTGACTTTGTCTGTATTCAGACAATAGCGAGCGTAACAACTGACTAATTTCGCTCTGGTTAACGGCAGACGAACGAGATTGTTGTGCGTCTCGAAGCTCATTCCCAGATGAGTGAATGACTTGGACGGCACCAGATCCGACTTCTCCTCGTTTACTATGAAACCGAGACGTCGGAGCAATAGAAGAAGATTCTGAACATCGTTCTGAAGCGTTAACTCGTTGCCGTACCTCTGAAGAATGTCGTCCAGGTAGGCCGACGTTACCGCAGACGAATGAGCTCGGAAGTAGATCATTACCGAGTTCATTACCCGAGTGAAAGCCCAGGGTGCTAGATTCAATCCGAAGCACATGGCCCGGAACTGATACACCACTCCTAGGACTGCGAAGCGTAGATACTTTCGGAATGTCGGATGTACCATGACGTGAAAGTATGCATCTTTGAGATCTATGCTCGTTGCATAATCGTTCACCCGAATACTCGCTCTGACCGATCGAATCGTCTCCATATAAAACTTCGGAGCGATGATCAGCTTGTTTATCCAGCTCAAATCTATGACTGGACGGAACGAGCCGTCTGGTTTCGGAACCAGAAACAGATGGCTCTAGAATCCCAGCGATTCCTGGTTTTCTACGACCTCTACCGCGTTCTTCATTAAAAGAGACTGCACCTCTGATAGCAGAGCGTCTCTTTTCTGAGGGTTTGACGGAAGATGAGTCCACTTTGGACTTCGAGTTAATGGAGGCTTTCGTTTGAAGGATATCTTTAGACCTTCCGAAGTCACTCCTCTCACCCACGGGTCGTCCGTAATCGACGCCCACTCTTGAGAAAAACTCGACAACCTTCCGCCAACCGGAACGCGATAGAGGTTTAAGCCATCACCTCCTGGATCTGCGAGGCCTGCGGTAGGAGAAACCACGTCTTCCACGACCCGCACCTCGCCTCGTCGACCTCGGGGCGTCCGACCGATTGTCCCGGCCTGAAGGACGTCCCGAACGAGAGTCACTATCCTGACGGTCTCTCGAATAAGAGCTAGAGGACGCACCGGAACCTCTATAGGAACCTCTCTTGGGCGGATAAGACCCAGAAGTGCCCGCCTTATTCGTGTCTGCTGTATCCGACCCTTTAGGAGCGGATCTAAACAACAGAGAATCACTAGCTTTCTTTTTAATATTATCATAAATAGCGGAAAGCTTGCCGTCAAAGAGAAGATCTCCTGAGACCGAAGCGACTCTAAGAGAGTTCTTCACCTTAGAATCCACTAGTGTGGATGTAGACAGGGCTGCGTCACGTCTAACCAACTCCAGATTTGCCACTGAAAGGGCGGAGTTACACGTGGAATAAGCTACTGCCCTTGAAAGAAGTCTTAAGGAGGATTGTATATCCTGAAACTCTTCCCCTTGAAGACGCAGTGATAACGCCTTAGTAAGGTGATCTGCGTAAGATAAGGCATCTAAATTGGCTCTGTTAGACGCAATAACTGTTTCCAACACTGCGGTTGGAATAGAAGCTGACGACGGTAATGATAGCTCTAAGTCTTCCGCCTCGTCGTCCATACGCAGAGGAACTCTCGGAATACCCTGACCTGCAGTGTAGAATTTATTCCTTGCATTAATGAAAGGCAGGTTGAGAGTATTTGCGGACAAGAAGCCTGCTTTCCCCGTCCTGGAAGCAAGTTTAAAAATAGCGTCGTTCAATAATTCAAATGTTCTTGCAACATTATTGGACTGCGACGGAAACTCGGGAGCGATGTCCCTGAACCGCTCGAAAAAATCAGAGTCCAATGACGCTATAATTCTCCTGTCCGGAAGCGCAGCAGTCTGGCCCGACGGAACAACTTGAGGAAGAAAGTGCCGGATGAAGTCCACGGCAGCTTTGTGTTGTTCCGAAAGGGATAGCTCCAATTCATCCGTATCCCTTTCACCATCCGGTCGGACCTCCCGATGTTCCCGGTCGTCCGCCCCCGATGCTTCGGCGGAGCGTACCGACCCAGCGCCGTCGGATAATTCTCGATCCGACACCGTTTCTGTCGGCTGCTGGGATGCTGCGATAAGCTGTGCTATCTGCACTAGAATGTCCGACGTCGAGACCTGCGGAGGAGCGGTCTTTCGCTGCTTCGCCGAGGGCAGCTCCGCATCAGATGGCTCCCGCATACTTTTCCTATGCGAACGTCCGGAGTCCATCGGTCTCGAATCCCTGGCTGCCGGATGGTGTGACCTGGTCGCCGAAGAATCCTTCATCGGCGAAGCTGGCAAAATATCGGAGGTCACGCAGCCAAGGTGCGGTCGTGTGCGCCGACGAGAAGAGGAAGCCTTAACAGTCTCTGCGGACTGCTTATACAACGGAGCGTCCCGAGCGACGGACGTATGCTCCGCTAAAGACACATTTTGTACCACAACATCTGGTCCCAGATGTTGTTGTACGAGAGAGGGGCCTCTCTCGCTCGCGGCCCGGCTGGACCTGGACGAGCTAGGAACCGGACTAAAAGGCTTCCTCCGTTCTCGTTCACTATCCGCCGTCACTGGGTGTGCATCTATTATTTTTATAGTGCTCGCATCACCCAAAATTTCCTCTTGGACCGCATCGGACGAACCCGGCTGCCGAACCATTCGGTGAATGGACGCTACACCGGGCGAGCTAGCGGACGACATTTGTCTAATCTCCATGAGCACTTTTGCCGCTAGCTCTGTATTTATTTGTGACGACGGACGCACACTTGAAGAAGATAACATGGAAACATCACCCTGTTCTGGTTCCTCTGAAATAGAAACTGAGAGAGTAGAGTGACCTTGTGGAGAAAGAGCCGGCATCGCTCTTTCTCCAGAAACAACATATCGTGACACACGTTTCCAATGTTTCTCATCCCAATGTTCACATTCAGGACAGGGATTAATGCGAGAACACTGACTACAATTAATGCAATAATCATGAAAGTCAGAGGAAGATTTCTTCCTATTACAATTTGAACAAATTCCCTTCATTGTGAAAGAACAACAATAAGTCCTAGTTACTCGCAAAAACCCCTGACACAAAGATACATAATAACATGATCCATTAATAAATGAAAAAACAATTGCAAAACAAAATAATTTTGAAAAAATATTTTTTCAGAGAAGCCCAAGTTGCTGAAAAGTAACGTTGAGCCCCGATGGATCCGATGGCAAAGTGTGGTCAAAAATTTTAAAATTATATAAAATAATTAATGAGACACTTTCGGATAATATAAATGTATCTTATAATGAGATAAACTACCTCAAAGGCAAACAGCCCCCCCTCAAAAAAGGCTGTTGCCAATGAAAACAAACAGTGTAAACACAGAAGAAAACATGACTCCAGGCACTGAAAAAACTGGCCCGGAATCAGTCATCAATTACACTCTATCTGATGCAAAACAGAGACTCCCAGGGGAGAATCTGCAGAACATCAGATGGAAGATGCAGAACACAAACGTTATACACCCATGGGTGAAAACGTAACTATGGGGAAAATAACAGAAAACATTCTGTAACCAAGCAACTCTCCCAGGGAATTTTTAGAAATGAAACTTCTCAAAAATATGCCAAAAGCATGGGAGAATTGCAAGGGGGGACTTTAGAAGGTTAGGGGAGAGGAAACACTGAATAAGCAGTGCAACAATTAGCAAGAATGACAACAAGAGGCGTTTGCCTCGAAAATAGGCAACTTAACATAATTTCAACAAAAAATTTTAAGTACAGCCCTGATTATTTTTTGCCACTTCTTTTTTCCTCTCCTCCTTCTATCCTCCTTAGAATCACATTTTCTCCAAGAATTACGTGTCTGGCATCCTTTAAACTGAGATTTACAAGCACAAAGATCAGTGAGATGTTGACTGATGAAGGGCCAAACAGAGAATGATATTTGGCGACAATTTCGGGACGACTGCGTCACTGCGCATGCGCAGTAGAGTCGTACTATGGAGGTCCTTTAGGACATGATTTCTTTTTGTTTTGGATGCAAATTTTGGGGATTGGGGGGCAAAATTTGTGTTTGGCCCTGGTTTTTGTGGAGTTAGCACCAGCTAAGTCTGGGTCATTGGTACAGTATAAAAATATCGAAAGCTCCCATCTAGACGTCACCCCAAACAAGCATGCCAGGTTTCAAAGCAATCTGATCATAAATGTGCCATGTAGGGTGTGCCAAAGGGAAAATATTGAGGTCTTCTGACTAAACTAAGTTCTAAGAATGTTGGTCGCGGCAACATTTTTTGATGGAAATGGAAAAAAATCGATAGCACCCATCTAGAGGTCCCCCCAAACAAGCATGCCAGGTTTCAAAGCGATCTGATCATAAATGTAACCTATGAGGTGTGCCAAACACACTTAACACCGACGGACGAGAAGTGATGGCAATAGCTCAGCTTGACTTTGTCAAGCAGAGCTAAAAATGATTTAACAAAATCTGTTATACTACCAATGTTATCACCCAGAAACTTTGAAACTGAAATTTTATAAATCGAAAAAAGTAAAAAAAACTCAAGAGAAAATGATTGGACAAAATCTGTTACTTATGAATGTTAAAAAATTTATAGTAATTTCTATATTTTTTATACTTACCAATGACCCAGACATAGCTGGTGCTAACTCTTAAAATATAGGGCCAAACACAAATTTTTCCCCCCAATCCCCAAAATTTGCATCTAAAACCAAAGAAAACATGTCCTGAAAGGCCCTCCACACTTCGCCCCTACTGTGCATGCGCAGTGTCAAGGACGTTCCGAAATTGGCGCCACTAATCATTCTAATAACCAGTGCCTGGTAAGCGCTATGTACTCAGCGGGGAGGCAAGAGTTCGCAACTCCTGGGAGGGTCATCCCCGTCTGGGTCATTGGTAAGTATAAAAAATATAGAAATTACTATAAATTTTTTAACATTTTTATACTGTACCAATGACCCAGACATAGCTGAATAGTAAAAAGGCTGGAGGGCCAAGGACATAGAGCAAAATGGAATACGCTCAATAAAATAAAATAGAGTCATCCCCTGTAGGGAAAAAGAAGTAATAGGCCTTACATGTATCTTTCTTATTTATGATAAATTAGAAAGATACAACACCTTCCAAAATTGAGCTTCATACATCCATGTACTCTATTAATATCCAATATAATCCGTATACTAATAATTTTTAAAGTAAGCCAATAAATAAAGTAAGTCTAGAGAATAGAGACTCTTATACTCCTTAAAAGTGTCTGAGGATTGCATAATCATGTCCGTTGACATATGCAATATTCAAAAGCTATACTTTAAAAACTAAGACTTGAATGAATTTTAAAAACCTAAACTTCTCACTAAACAACCATCCCAATAACAGCTCAGAATTACTAACTCCGGAGGAGGTATCCCCTTGTTTTCATAGTAAAACAGGTGACCCAAGGGAACACCCTCCCCCCCCCCCCCCCCCTTTTTCTTGCCCTGGGTCAAATAGCCCAGAGCGAAGAGGGCAGCAGAACGGAGACACTGCCGAAACAGACAGCCTACCAAGCTATAGTAGCAACTGTTAAGTGAATGACATTCTGAGCAGTAGATAATAGACCTAACAATAGAGGCCTCCAGAAATGGACTCGATATTTCTGAGATAAAATTCATGAATGTGGATGGCTGAGCGCAATGAGCGGCCTTCAAGAATCTATAATAGCGACACTATTAATGTAAGCCCAAGAAGTAGAAGAACTCTTACTTCATGAGCCGAAATCTTAAGCACAACTGCTAAGTCAATGATATACCATAAGCAGTACCGATAGTTAATAGAATCCATTAACAATAAAATGGAGCGTAACGTCCTTCTACTAGGCATCAAAGACAGAAGAAGCTTACGCCCATAGCAATAAACAGATATCTGTTTATAAATACATAAACTGTACCCGGAAAGAGTAAAGGCCTATGCCCATACGAAGACGGAAGGACCTTAAAATAATAGGTTCCGGATAATAGGAGCCTAACTCTTATGCAAAAATCCAACCTAAATAGTAACGGAAGTAGTGATTCCGAAACTACGAAAGTGAAAATCATCCATCGATAGTGCATGAAACTCACTGACTCTACAGTAAAAGAGAAACCAACAGAATTACTGTCTAAAAGGTCAGAATTTGAAAAGTTAAAAAATTTATAGTAATTTATATATTTTTTATACTTACCAATGACCCAGACATAGCTGGTGCTAACTCTTAAAATATAGGGCCAAACACAAATTTTGCCCCCCCAATCCCCAAAATTTGCATCTAAAACTAAAGAAAACATGTCCTGAAAGGCCCTCCACACTTCGCCCCTACTGCGCATGCGCAGTGTCAAGGACGTTCCGAAATTGGCGCCATTAATCATTCTAATAACCAGTGCCTGGTAAGCGCTATGTACTCAGCGGGGAGGTATGAGTTCCCAACTCCTGGGAGGGCCATCCCCGTCTGGGTCATTGGTAAGTATAAAAAATATATAAATTACTATAAATTTTTTAACATTTTTATACTGTACCAATGACCCAGACATAGCTGAATAGTAAAAAGGCTGGAGGGCCAAGGACATAGAGGAAATTCCAATAAGCTCAATTATATAAAATAGAGCCATCCCCTCGAGGGGAAACGGAGTATTAGGCCTTACATGTATCTTTCTTATTTTATGATAAATTAGAAAGACACAACACCTTCCATAATTGAGCATCATAACATCCATGTACTCTATTAATATCCAGTATAATCCTTATACTAATAATTTTTAAAGTAAGCCAATAAATAAAGTTAGTCTAGAGAATAGAGACTCTTTATACTCCTTTAAAAGTGTCTGAGGATTGTATAATAACGCCCGTTTGATACGTGATATATTCAAAAGCTATACTTTAAAAACTATGACCTGAATGAATTTTTAAAACATAAACTTATCACTTAAAAACCATCCCAGTAACAGCTCAGAATTACTAACTCCGGAGGAGGTATCCCCTTGTTTTCATAATAAAACAGGTGACCCAAGGGAACACCCTCCCCCCCCCCCCCCCTTTTTCTTGCCCTGGGTCAAATAGCCCAGAGCGAAGAGGGCAGCAGGACGGAGTCACTGCCGGAACAGAAAGCCTACCTAGCTACAGTAGCAACTGTTAAGTGAATGACATTCTGAGCAGTTGATAATAGACCTAACAATGGAGGCCTCGAGAAATGGACTCAAAATTTCTGAGATAAAAATTCATGAATGTGGATGGCTGAGCCCAATGTGCAGCCTTCATAAAATCTATAATAGCGACACTATTAATGTAAGCCCAAGATGTAGAAAGAGCTCTTACTTCATGAGCCGAAATCTCAAGCACAAACTGCTGAGTTAATGATATACCATAAGCAGTACCGATAGTTAATTGAATCCATTAGCAATAGAATGGAGCATAATGTCCTTCTATTAGGCATCAAAGACAGAAGAAGCTTACGTCCTTATTAATAAACTGATATCTGTTTATAAATACGTAAACTCTAACCGGACAGAGTAAAGGCCTATGCCCGTACGAAGACGGAAGGACCTTAATAACAATAGGTTCCGGATATTATTAGGAGCCTGATTCTTAACCAAAAATCCAACCTAAGTAGTAAAGGAAGTAGTGTTTCCGAAACTACGAAAGTGAGAATCGTCCACCGATAGTGCATGAAGCTCACTGACTCCTCAGTAAAAGAGAAGACTAAGAGAATTACTGTCTTAAAAGGTCAGAATTTGAAAACTACTGTTTCCAGAGGCTCAAATGATTACTTAGCTAAATAAGAACCGAAGCTAAATTCCGTATAGGAATATAATCTAAGGATTCTAGGTCTATTTATCGAAAAGTTTCTAACTAACTTAGATAAAGAGACATAAGACTCAATTGTAAACTATCATAGAGTGCATAGGTATGAGATAACATAGACCTATAACCTTAATAGTAACAGGCTGCAGTTGATCTTGTCAAACAAGTATACTAGAAAGTTGCAATGTCTAGTATGGAGGGATCAAAAATATCAACATAATGATCCCTACACCAACGACGGAAGAGCCTCCACTTTAGCCGCATAGTAAAGCGAAGAGGAGGTTCTCCTACAGTAAGAAATCGCGTCCATAGCTCGTCCAGTACAATGCTTGCCGTGCAATAAGGACCACACAACGGAATACGTGAAGGTTGAGACCTTGCGGGTTGTGATGAAGTTGACACGATTTCCCCAGCGAAAGAAGATCCTCTCATGAAGGAAGTTTTCGCGGTAAGTCCCACAGTAGACACCTGAGTAAATTTACCCACGGTCTCTGTGAAGACAGAGATGCTATCAACAGAATTGTATTGTGGATGTTTATCTTAGCAATACTTGCTGAATCAACAGCGCTAGAGGATACGCATATCCTATCATTCCGTCCTATTAGATCAATAGAGCGTTAACAACAAAGCTCAGGGATCCGGACATGGAAACACATACGTCTGCAATTGAATAGAGAGTTGTGTCGCAAATAAATTATCATTGGGCGCTCCCATTGATAGCAAATCTGATTGAATACTTGTTTGTTGAGAATCCATTCTGACGGCAACAAGCAACCCTTACATGAAAGGGAGTCTGCTAATACAATCAGACGACCCGGAATATGACGGACCGAAGCAGAACTTGGTGTACTATAACAAACAGAAGGATTCTTTCCATTAAATTGAATAACAGAATCGAATGAGTGCCTCCCAGGTTCCGGAGATACGCAACTACTGTTGGACATGCGTTTCTGAATAATGTTCATCCAATGACATAGTGCAAGCCTAAATAACATCATTTCCTGGAAGTTAAGTGCTTGCCTAGAAACTGCGGAACCCAAAGACCCTGGCACTTCGAATCCGTTGGGATCAATGAATGTTTGCCCCAGTCTGAATCTCTTGTTACACTTGATAGACAAGAGAACGTGTATATTGAGCAATTCATAGATTGCTGAAAAGTTGCCGTCGAAGAGAAGCTTCTCCGAGACCGAAGCGACTCTGAGAGAGTTCTTCACCTTACTATCCGCGCGCGTGGATGTAGCTAGGGCTGCGTCACGTCTAACCAACTCCAGGTTGCCACTGAAGGGAGGAGTTATACGTGGAAAAACTACTGCCCTGGAAAGAAATCACATTGAGGATCATATCCTGGAATTCTTTCTCTTGAAGATGTAATGATAACGCCTCAGTAAGGTGGTCTACGTATGATAAAGCGTCTAAGTTAAGTCTATTAGACATCATTGTCGTTTCCAACATCGTGGTTGGAATTGACATAGACGGCGAAAAAGATAATTCCCAGTCTTCAGCCCCGCCGTCTAGATGCATATGAACTCTCGGTATGCCCTGTTCTGCCAAAATAAATTATTTCCTAGAATTGATGAAAGGCAGAATAGAGCATTGCGGACAAGAAACTAGACTATCATGCTTGGTAGCAAGCTTATATATAGCGTCGTTAAATAATTCGAATGTTCTAATGACATTATTGGACTGTGTCGGCAAGTTGGGACAATGTCCCTGAACCGATCCAAAACTCCGTGTCCAATGACGCTATTAGTCTCTTATCCAGCATCGCAGCAATGTAGTCCGACGGAACAACCTCTGGAAGATAATGCCGGAAGAAATGTATGGCAGCTTCTGTTGTTCCGAAAGGGAAAGCTTGAAATCGTCCTAATCCCTTTCGCCATCCTGTCGGACCCTATAAAGTGTTCGGTCGTCCATACCTGATGCAACAGCGGAGCGCACCGACCCAGCGCCGTCGGATTATTCCTGATCCGACCAAGAATCTGTCGTTTGCTGGGATGCTGCGATAAGCTGTGCTATTTTGGATAGCACGTCCGTCACTGAGGCTTGTGGAGAAGCGGTCTTACGATGCATTGCCGCTGGAAGCTCTGAGTTCGTTACCCTGTGCATACTTCTATTATGCGAGCGAACGGAGTGTATAGGCCTCGTGTCCCTTGGCTACCGGATGGCGTGACCTGTTCGCCGTGGAATCACTGAATGACGAAGCTGGCCGGATACTCGAGGTCACGTAGCCAATGTGCGGTCGTGTGCGCTGCTGTGAGGATGAGGAAGCATTATCGACAGTCTCTCGGACTGTCAATATAACGGAGCGTCCCGAGCGGCGGACATATGCTCCAAAAGCGAAATGTCTGTACCACAACATCCGGTCCCATATGTTGTTGTACGAGAGAGGGGCCTCTCTCGCTCGCAGCCCAGACGGACCTGGACGAGCTAGGAACTGGACTAACAGGCTTCCTCCGATCTGTCCTCTAATCCGTCATCACTGGGTGTGTACTAAAGTTTATTATAGTGCTCGCATCACCCAAAACTCCTTCTAGACCGCAACGGACGAACCTGGCTGCTGAACCATTCGATGAATGGACGCTACAGCGGGTGAGCTAGCGAATGTCAACTCCGTCGATCCTCTTAGGCGATTGACGTATTCCATGAGCACTTATTGCCGCTAGCTCTTCATTAACTATGACGACAGAGGAACACTTTTGAAAGACATCTCAGTAACTTTGCAAACAAGAAACCAGACATGCTTGTTAATAGCAAGCATATAATAATATATATAGCGTCGTTCAATAATTCGAAAGTTTGTGTGACATTATTGGACTGTGTCGGAACTGAGGGACGATGTCCCTAAACCGAAACAAAAATTTCTGTGTCGACAGCGGTGATATCAGTTTCTTATCCGGCATCGCAGCATTCTGGCCCGACGAAAGAACCTCTAGAAGATAAAGTCAGATGACATACACAGCAGCTTATGTTGTTCCGAAAGGGAAAGCTCGAAATCCTCCGAATCCCTTTCGGCATCCCGTCGGACCGGATGAAATTTTCGGACATCCGTACCTGCTTCCGCGGAGCATCCCGACCCAGCGTCGTCGGATAATACATGATGCGACAGAGATTCTGTCGTTGCTGGGATGCTGTGATAAGCTGTGCTATTTGGGATAGCACGTCCGTCACCGAGGCCTGTGCAGAAGCGGTCTTATGATGCTTTGCCGCTGGAAGCTCCGTGTACGTTGACTCCCGCACACTTTCTTATGCGAACGTCCGGAGCCTGCAGGCCTCGTTCCCTGGCTACCGGATGGTGTGACCTGGTCGCCGATGATTCTCTGATTGGCGAAGCTGACTGGATATCCGAGGTCACGTAGCCAAGAGCGGTCGTGTGCGCTACCATGAGGATGAGGAAGCCTTATTGACAGTCTCTCAGGACTGACTATATATCGGAGCGTCCCGAGCGGCGGACGTATGCTCTGATTGCGAAACATTTGTACCACAACATCTGGGGCCAGATGTTGTTGTACGAGAGAGGGGCCTCTCTCGCTCGCAGTCCGGATGGACCTGGACGAGCTAGGAACCGGACTAAAAGGCTTCCTCCGTTCTCTCCTCTAATCCGCCGTCACTGGGTGTGCATTTGGTTGATATATATAGTGCTCGCATCACCCAAAACTGCTTCTAGACCGCAACGGACGAACCCGGCTGCCGAACCATTCGATGAATGGACGCTACACAGGGCGACCTAGCGGATGTCAAAGGCCATCGAACCTACTAGGGTCCTCTTAGGCAATTGACGTATTTACATGAGCACTTTTCCGCTAGCTCTTCATTAATTGTGACGACGGAGGCACACTTTTGGAAGACATCACGGATACATCACCCTGTTCTTGATCGTTTGAAATAGAGATTGATAAAGTAGAGTGACCCTGCGGGGAAAGGACAGGAATGGCCATTTCCCCACTGACATACCGTGACACACGCTTCCCATATTGTCATCGAAATTAACACATACAGAACAGGAGTTAGTGCGAGTACACTGACTACATTATACAATGATTATGAAAGTCAGAGGAAGATTTCCTCTTATTACAATTGAACAATATCCTTTCTTTGTGAAAAGAAAACAAAGTCCTAGTACTCACACCAACTCCTGACAATCAAAATACATAATAACATGATCCATTAACATAGAAAAAATAATTGAAATCAAAAAATTTTGAAAAAATATTTTTTCAGAACAGCCCAAGTTTCTGAAAAGTAACGTTGAGCCCCAATGGATCCCAAGCCTAAGTGTGGACAAAAATTCTAAAAATATTTTAAAAAATTAATGCAACACTTACGAACAATAATAATGTATCTAGTTATGATTAAATTAACATCAAGATATTATTTTCAAGAAATCCCCCCTCACACAGAGGGCTGTTGTAAATGTAAACAATAAGTGTAAAAACACCAGAACAAGACTCCAGGCACCCTGGCCCGAAATCAGTTACCAATAATACACTATCTGATGCAAAACAGAGACTTCCAGGGAAGAAACTGCAGAACATCAGATGGTAGATGCAGAACACTACGCCAACCACCCATAGGTGAAGACGTAAACATGGGGAAAAGAACAGAATTCATTCTGTTATCCAGCTAAAACTCCCAAGAAATTTTAGTAATAATATTACAGAAAATATGCCAAAAGCATGGGAGAATAGCAAGAGGGGACTTAAAGGAAAGGGAGAGAGGAAAACACTGAACAAGCAGTGTAACTTGATAACAAGAATGACCACAACAGGCTGTTGCTTCGAAAATAGGTAACTTAACATAATTTCATTAAAAAAATTTCAAGTTACAGCCCTGAATATTTTCTGTCACTCATTTTTCCTCTCCTCCTTCTATATCCTCCTTAGAATCACCATTTCTCTAATATTTATGTGTCTGGCATCATTTAAACTGAGATTTACAAGCACAAAGATCAGTCAGATGTTAACTGATGAAGGGCCAAACAAAGAATGATTAATGGCGTCAATTTCGGGACGTCCTTGACACTGCGCATGCACAGTAGAGGTGAAGTATGGAGGGCCATTCAGGACATGTTTTCTTTGGTTTTAGATGCAAATTTTGGGGATTGGGGGGCAAAATTTGTGTTTGGCCCTACATTTTTAAGAGTTAGCACCAGCTATGTCTGGGTCATTGGTACAGTATAAAAATATTTTGTTTTTGGAGCGGTTAATATTTGAGATACATCTTATTCAACAACATATTTACAGCAGGGTTCAAATAAACTCTACAAATCAGAGATTAGATTTGTAGAGTTTATTTGAACCCTGCTGTAAATATGTTGTTGAATAAGATGTATCTCAAATATTAACCCTTTACCCAACACGACGGCCAAAACCGACAAGCGCTATTCACAAAATTCACCATTCACTTTTTTTTACCTATTCATTTTTTGGCACAAAAACATAGCTTATGACCCCTCATTGGAATGAGCTCAATGAGCTCATTCCAATGAGGGGTCATAAGCTATGTTTTTGATGCAAAAATACAACAAAATTAGTTATTCAAGAATTTTATTTCCAAGTGTCATCTGCTTTTCATGTTAGGTAAAGGGTTAAAGACTTCCTTCATTACATATTCTTGGTCTGCACATACAAGTACAGGTAAATGGTTATTATGAAGGTGTTTTAAAGTACTGGCCAAAATTCTCTGTCCGTTTTTGTGATCACAGTAATGTATAGCAAACAAAGCCTTTCAATCAGTGGTTTATGAGGAAAGTTTTTCAAATGTTTCTGTAATACAAACAACTCTGTCCTGATACCTCTACATTTGGACCCACGGCTGTTGATAAAAACGTTGTGCTTCCTTCTCGTTTCTCACTGGAAATCTGACTCAACACTTATTTTGTACCTGAAAATCTCCTTGATGACACTATTTTGCACTTGTGCCACCGAACCCCCCCCCCCCCAACCCCTCCCCCACCACCACACTCTGGTGGGGAAGTCCTGGTTCCACAACTGCACTGTGTAGAACAAAAGGGCACTGCTGTTGATTCAAAAGTAGTCATCCTGCATCAAGAAGAGGCATTAAATTCAGTTTCAGAACACACACAACTTCTTCTAAAACAAGAGGCCTCATAGAGTCTGAAGTGCCCACCTGAAAATGTTGTTTGAAGAAGGATTTATTACATGTAAATATTATTTCTCATATTGCACTAAGTTAACATTCAGGCTCCTTATAACTAAATATTAATCCAAGGACTTGATTTGAACAAACTTAAATCTGATGTCCCCAAGGCTGTTGTCTACCAAATATCCAACAATTCTCACCGGAAGATTATTCCTCATACTGAACTAAGTTAAAATTTGGGCTCTCATAGGTAGTCCAAATATCAACTCAAGGACTTGAAGTGAACCAACTCTCATCAATTTGCAACAGATGTGAGCCGTGTAATGGCTCTATGAAATACAACATCAGCAGAGACAAGTTAAAAGTGTGGTGCCTTTGATCATTGAAAGACGCCGCGCTGTTAACTTGTTTCTGCTGGCGTCGTATTTTTATTGTGATACACAGTGACTCGCTCTTGAGGTCGTCAACCCTATCAACTGGACTGTACTGTAAAATTAACCCTATTCTATGCATTCTTGAACGTACTATTCCTTTTGAATGTGACTTCTGATATAGGCATATGCCTATGTATATACCCCAGTGAGGTATACACATACAGTTAAAACTAGAAGTCCTGTCATGAAATGCGCACAAATAGCACGTTAATTTGTGTGTTAATCCACGCGTTATGACCATAATAATGCTATCAAATTCTGTACATATGGCCTGTGCACAAGCAATGTTTCAGCCAATGGACCTCCGGGTAACCCGGAGGTCCATTGGCAGAAACATTGCTTGTGCTTTTTCTGAATAACCAGGAGAACCAGTCGGGCTTTGGATGCCATTCGATATGGCAACAGCGCGCAATTCCAACGTGCTATTAAGCCTAGATAAGCGCACATTTCATGACAGGACTTCTAGTTTTAACTGTAGGCATATGCCTGTTTACCAAACCATCTGATGACAAATAAAATGTTGTTTATCAGTACTCACAATCAGCTGATTGTGCAATCAACTAATCAACAAGCGGATGACAGTTGCAAATCCTTATTGGTTATTTATTTAATTTATTTATTGGGGTTTATCGGTTTATAGGATCACGCTGCATCAGACAATTTTATGGGAGGAGGAAGCCAGAGTATCCAGAGAGAACCATTGAGGAATGGTCAGCAACTGTCAGACTCCTCAACGTACTCCACACGAGCAGGGTTAGCATTGGTTGAAGACAAGTGCACCATTGACGTGCAGTATGTCTTAGTACACAATGCCACTGTGACCCCATGCAGCATTTGGGATTAAGGGTCTTGCCCAAGAACACAACACAGTTGCCGGAGGTGGGATTCGAACAGAGACACTCATGGCTTGCATCTTCACCTACTGAGCCACAACGCTCCCCTTATTGGTTAATCACCAAGTATGATTCACAGTAGCACTGGGTAAAGACTTAACTCATAGGGGCCTAGAGATTTTCACATATTTTTGCTACACTCTGACAGCCTACATCCCTGACTGTGTCGCTATTTTTTTAGTCTTGGCCACCTAAAAACAACTACCAGGGTACTTACAACATAACTTATGAGTTAACCCAAAGACTGCATGTTGGAGCATGAGTTCTGTTTAGACAAAATCTAATCAAAGTCGGAATTAGGCCCTTTATTTTTTTTATTGGGGTTTAACAATACTTTTGACAGCCAGGGTCGCTACATGTCAGACAGTTTTACGGGTGGCAGAAGCTGGATTAACTGGAGAGAACCACCGAG
Organism: Pictodentalium vernedei; assembly: GCA_031216915.1. Taxonomy (NCBI): domain Eukaryota; kingdom Metazoa; phylum Mollusca; class Scaphopoda; order Dentaliida; family Dentaliidae; genus Pictodentalium; species Pictodentalium vernedei. Next base: position 484,822,073 of record CM062293.1, on the reverse strand, counting down.
CAATTGTCAGACTCCACAGCGAGCTAATTCCACACAACCTGGGTTAGCATTGGTTGAAGTCAAGTGCACCATCGACATGCAGTACGCTTTAGTACACATCACCACTGTGCCCCCACATGGGCAATCAGGATTAAGTGTCTTGCCCAAGGACACAAAACAGTTGCCCCTGGTGGGGATCGAACAGTGGACCATTTGGTCTGAAGTCCAATGCTGTAACCACTGAGCTACCACGCACCCCAATTAGGACTTAAGGGTTAACTGGTAGAGTGCTGGAAGCCCATATTTGGGCTTTATTCTGAAGTGCAGGTGCCACAACTTGATGCCTTCATATTCTGTGGATATGCTTCATATTAATTTGGAATTAACATTATTTAGTCAGTGAAGGTTTGCCTTGTTACAATTTATGGGAGAGTGCCCTTGGCACTCTCCCATAAATTGTAACAAGACAAATAGACATGGACAAATTTGGATGACTAAAAATAATTTGGCACTCTACCAATTAAATGAGTAGACTTAAATTAAGATGCAAACCTTTATTAGCACTGGACTCTGATGAAGGAGATGTCCGCTCTGAACCCACAACTACCATATCGCCCTTCACTTTTGTCTTAATATCCAGTTCAGGTGCACATTTTGTGTCAACAGTCAAAATATCACATTCAGGCTTATCTGAAGTTGGAAGTGTTTTTGTCTCATTATTTTGTGCATTTGGATCAGTAACATCATAGTTCTGTATATCACCTGTGGCAGCATGCATTTTATTTTCCTCAATAATATTTGTAGTAAAGTTTGAGTCATCTTCAGACTTACTGCAGTGACCATCATCCACAGTTTTCCTTTCCATTATGCCATGATCATTTGAGGACTGCAAGTTTTCACTTTTCGATGAAGATTGCGCAATGTTATCTTCACTTATTTTCACTTCCATTGTGTTCAGTTCATTTTGAGGTTTTGACTTTTCATCAACATTAATTTGTTTAGTTTCATCGGCAGGAAGAATTACATCACTTTCTTTAGTGCTGGTATTATTAACAGGAATCTTTAGTTCTGGAGCACTCTCACCTTGAGTATTCCTTTCATTTTCTTGTGTATTTGCTTTTATTTCAACATCTTCATTTTTGACAGACAATGGTTCGGTGGTAACTTGCTTAGCTTCCTCTTTGGAACATTCTGGAGAAGACAAATTTTGAATATCAACCACATGTTTGTCAGTACGGTTTCCCAAGCCAATATTTTGGGGATCACAAATAGGAAGTGGATGTTCAGGAGGAGAAGAGTGATCCTTTTCTGAAGTGGAACTACTATCTGTGCCACCTATACTGGATACTGTTTCTTCACTCCCTTTGGAGTACTCACTGTCTGTCATTTCTTGAACAACGGAACTCACTGAAGTCAGGGAAGGAAGTTTGCTTCCCTCTGTACCATCTTCATCTCCACTCCAATCATCTGAAAATATTGAAAAAATGAAAGTATCAATGAGTCCCTCAGGAGTGACAAAAATAATGTGGCCATCATGCCTTTTCTTCAGTTGATCATGAAGTAAAATGCAGAGCTCCCCTATGAAGCCCCTTGATACAACCTATGTGGATTAATCTTAGTTACATACCTCTAGAGGGTACTGAATACAAAATTTTAATTCTTCAGCAAAATGGCCAATTCCGGCTCCCATAGAGAGCCCAAATATTAACCCAGGCTCTTGATTTGAACACAGTTGAATCTGACTTCCCTAGAGATGTTGTGTACCGAATATGAAAGCTTTCTGACTGTTGGATCTGAAGAAGAGAAATTGTAAAGAAATTTCTTCGAATTGCACTAAGTTCAAATTTGGGCTACCATAGCGAGCCTAAATATTAACCTATGGATCCGATTTGAACAAACTTGAATCTGACCCCCCTAGAGATGTTGTATACCAAATGTGAAAGCATTCTGACAAGTGGATCTGAAGAAGATTTTTGAAGAAATTCCCTCATATTGTACTAAGTTAAATTTCATGTTCCCATATGGAGCCCAAATATTAACCTAGGCACTCAAATTGAACAACCTGGAATCTGACCCCACTAGAGATGTTGTATACCAAATATAAAAACATTCCGACTGGTGGATCTGAAGAAGAAGATTTTTAAAGAAATCTCCTCATATTGCACTAAGTAAAAATTTGGGCTACCATACCTAGGGATCTGATTTGAACAAACTTGAATCTGACCCCCTTAGAGATGTTGCATACCAAATATCAAAGCATTCTGACTGGTGGATCTGAAGAAGAAGATTTTTTTAAATTACCCTCCATATTGAACAAAGATAAAATTTGGGCTTCCATAGGAAGCCCAAATAATTAACCTAGGGACTTGATTTGAACAATCTTGAATCTGACCCTCATAACAATGATGTATACCAAACATTAAAAGATTCTGACTGGTGGTTCTGAAGAAGAAGATTTTTAAAGAATATTCCCCATATTACCCTATGTTAAAACTTCAGGCTCCTGTAGAGAGCCCAAATATGAACCAATGAGCTTTATTTCAACAAACTTTTATCTTTTTATTAAAAAAGATTTTTTAAAATTTTTACAAATATGCTGACTCAGCATTTTTTCGATGCCCATTACAGAACAACCTTACATAACCGATGGCAATTTTTTTTACCATTCAATTCTACTGGTCCTAAGAATACTTCATACCAAATAACAGCTCTCTGTTCCGTGTGGTTTGGGAAATATGGGCATTTGAAAATATTTCTATTTTTAGCTCCTAGGGTTCCCATGGGGATGCGGGAATTTTTTCTTTTGCATGGGTCAAGTACTTATGACCCAATAATACCACAAACCAAATTTGGTTCATACCAGACCATTGGTTCAGAAAATAGAAATTTTGGGCGGGGCCAAAAATCTTACCCCTCCTATTACAAAGCCAAATATTACTTCACGAACTTGGTTTGAACAAACTTGAATCTACACCTCATATGGAAGCTCCATAGCAAATATCAAGTCATTGTACATACTAGTTCTTGAGAAGAAGATTTTTAAAATATTTTGGAGCATTTTCCCCCACTCCCTCCCTTGGGGCTGGGCATGTTGAGTTGAACAAAAATAAAATGCCACTTTGGGACCATCACTCACACAAACTTTCACTTGAATTGGCCCAGTGGCTTTGGAGGAGAAGACCAAAACATGGTGTTGACGGATGACGGACGAAAAGAGCAATGAGATTTGCTCAGCTTGACTTTGTCAAGATGAGCTAAAAATAATATGAGATGTACACTGTACTAAAGAGCTGAGGGGTGTGTTAAAATGACCTCACAGTTAACGTATGTCAACGAAAGTTACAAAGTTACAGTGAAATTATTCCAAAACGAGTCATCCTATCAAGTTACATTGAAATTCCTTCATAAATATGGCCTGTAGACTGTGCTACAGGCTTTCGGGCTTCAGGCTTGTGTAGCCATGACGGTAGACCGATTGCAACTAAAAGGGGATGTCCTCATCCCGACAGTATACCGAGTCATTCTAATAAGTTACAATGAAATCCCTTCACAAATACGACCTGTAGTCTGTACTAAAGTTTTTTGGGCATCGGGCTCGGGAAGCCATCATGGTTGAATGATCGTAACCAAAAGGGGGCGTTGTCGTCTGGGCATAATCTGGAGTGATCCTACAAAGTTACAATGAAATCTCTTCATATATATGACCTGTAGACCGTGCTCAAGGTTTTCGGGCTTCGGGCCCCTGAAGCCATCACAGTTGACCAATCACGACCAAAAGGGGATGTCATCATCTAGGCATTATATGGAGTCAACCTTACCAGTTACAGTGAAATTCTCCCATAAATACAACCTACAGACTGTGCTAAAGGTTTTTGGGCTCGGGCAGCCATCAAGACTGAATGATCATGATCAAAAGGGGACGTTCTCATCTAGACATTATTTGGAGTCAACCTACCAAGTTACAATGAAATCCCTTCATAAATATGACCTGTAGATGGTGCTAAAGGTTTTTGGGCTTCAGACTCGGGCAGCCATCATGGTTGAATGATTGCAACCAAAAGGGGAATTCTCATCTGGGCATCATCTGGAGTGATCCTACAAAGTTACAATGAAATCCCTTCATATATATGACCTGTAGACTGTGCTCAAGGTATTCGGGCTTCGGGCACATGTAGCCGTCACAGCTGACCAATCACTACAAAAGGAGATGTTATCATCTTGGCAATATATGGAGTCAACCTAACAAGTTACAATGAAATCCTTCTATAAATATGACCAAAAGACTATGCTAAAGGTTTTTGGGCTCGGGCAGCCATCAAGGCTGAAGGAATGCGATCAAAACGAAACGTTCTCATCTAGACATTATTTGGAGTCAACCTACCAAGTTACAATGAAATCCCTCCAGAAATATGACCTGTAGACTGTGCTAAAGGTTTTCGGGTTTTGGGCTCTGGCAGTCGTCACGGTTGACAGATCACGCCCAAATGGGGAAATTCTCATCTAGAAATCATATGGAGTCATCCTACCAAGTTACAATGAAATCCTTCCATATTAAACATGACCTGCAGACTGTGCTAAAAGTTTTGGGGTTTTGGGCTTAGGAAGCATCACGGTTGACAGATCATGACCAAAAGGGGATGTTCTCATCTAGGCATTATACAGAGGCATCCTACCAAGTTACAATGAAATCCCTTCATAAATACGACCTGTAGACTGTGCTAATGGTTTTCAGGTTTTGGGCTCGGGCAGCCATACTGGTTGACCGATCACAACCAAAAGGGGACGTTCTCATCTAGACATGACCCCAAAACTGCATATGAAATTTCATGACGATCAGACAAGAACTGCGGGGTGTAGCCCGTGCTAAAGGAAAATGTGATCATACTCACAGACTAACAGACTCAAAGACTAACAGACTTCCACACGCGTGATGGCAATAGCTTATCTTGACTCTGTCAAGTTAAGCTTATAATAAAATCAAATGCAGTGAGAGAAGATTGGATGGAAAAGGAATTAAAGTTTTCTTGCAAATGAAAATGATGTTAATTTAACCTTTAAATCTTTTGGCATGGAACATTCTCAGAAACAGAATTCTCAGTGCTTAATATTTTTCAGGAATATTACCAAAGTATGGGTTATTATAAGGATTATAATTTTAAAATCATTCTTTGGATCTTATTGGGGAGCGCGGTGGCTCAGTGGTAGACTGTTGGACTTCTCTGCTAGAGGTCGTGAGTTTGATTCCCGTCCAGGAAGACCCGCATTGTGTCCTTGGGCAAGGCTCTTTATCCCAGTTGCCTACATGGGGGCACGATGGCGTCGTGTACTGAGGCGTACTGCACGTCGATGGTGCACATGTCTTCAACCGCTGTTACCGTGCTTGAGCGGAGCTTGAACAGAGAAAGAATGTTGAGGAGCTGACAGTTGCTTGTCGATGCTCGGTGACTCTCTCCGGGTTCTCAGGCTTCCTCCACCTGTAAAACTATCACGGTCATGATTAGCCATTGTGCATAAGCATGTGATCTCAAACACCAATAAATAAATAAATAAATAAATAAATAAATAAATAAATAAATAAATAAATAGGAATGCATATGCACTTAATTAATAGCACTTGAAGATGAACAGACACAGTTGGCTAAAATGTGGACTATAGTCACCTACCACGGTCTACTGTGCAGTTGACTTTAGTCACCTGTTCTGCCAAAAGAGCTGAGGACCAAAATTCTCACTTGGAACACTTTTGCTTCAACAGAACAGGGTCCCAAACATTCAGTTTTTGGATAAATTTGTTAGTTTCATTCCAAGTACCTTACCAGTTGTTTCTAGGCAAGGGTTGGCTGCCTATGTAGGCAGCTAACACTTGCCTAGAGAAAAATGCAAAGCGAAAGGATGTAGGCAGTCCAAATATAGCAAAATACACAAAAATTTATATGTAGGAGATTTGGAATGAATGTCAGGTTCATGATGAAAGTTCTTTGAGGTCAATGAAATATTTTATTCAACCAAGTCAGATATTAAACAAGAGGCCCCAGGGGGCTTGAGGGCGCTCACCTGACATGGTAGCCTAAATATCAAGCCAGAGAATTGATTTCAACAAGTTGCATCTGCTCCTCCTAAGAAAAGCTTATAGCAAATATCCAAAGATTCTGACCAGTGGATCTAAAAAAACAAGATTTTTAAAGAATATTCCTCATATTGAACTAAGTTATAATTCGGGCTCCCACAGGGAGCCCATATATGAACCCACGGACTTGGCTTTAACAAACTTGAATCTCCCCCCCCCCCCCTCCCCCTAAGGCTGCTGCACACCAAATATCAAAACATTCCGACTGCTGGATCCGAAGAAGAAGATTTTTAAAGAAAATTCCTCATTTTGAACTAAGTTACAATTCAAGCTCCCACAATGAGCCCAAATATGGACCTAGGGACATGGCTTGAACAAACTTGAATCTTACCCCCAATGATGCTACATAAAAAATATCAAAAGCATTCATCTGCTGGATCTGAAGAAGATTTTTAAAGAAAATTCCTCATTTTGAACTAAGTTGTCATTCGGGCTCCATAGTGAGCCCAAATATGAACCAAGGGACTTGGCTTGAACAAACTTGAATCTCAGCCCCCCCCCCCCCCCCCCCCCCCCTAAGGTTGCTGCATGCCAAATATCAAAACATTCCGACTGCTGAATCTGAAGAAGAAGATTTTTAAAGAAAAATTCCTCATATTGACTAAGTTATAATTCAGGCTCCCACAGGGAGATCAAATATGGACCCAGGGACTTGGCTTTAACAAACTTGAATATCCCCCCCAAGGATGCTACACACCACATATCAAAACATTCCGACTGCTGGATCTGAAGAAGAAAATTCCTCATTTCAAACTAAGTTACAATTCAAGCTCCCACAGTGAGCCCAAATATGGACCTAGGGACATGGCTTGAACAAACTTGAATCTCACCCCCCCTAAGGATGCTGCATACCAAATATCAAAACATTCTGATCGCTGGATTTGAAGAAGATTTTTAAAGAAAATTCCTCATTTTGAACTTAGTTATAATTCAGGCTCCCACAGTGAGCCCAAATATGGACCTAGGGACATGGCTTGAACAAACTAGAATCTCACCCTCTAAGGATGCTGCATACCAAATATCAAAGCATTCCGACTGCTGGATCTGAAGAAGATTTTTAAAGAAAATTCCTCATTTTGAACTTAGTTATAATTCGGGCTCCCACAGTGAGCCCAAATATGAACCCAGGGACTTGGGCTTGAACAAAATTGAATCTCACCACCCTAAGCATGGTGCATACCCAATATCAAAAGATTCTGCCTGCTGGATCTTGAGAAGAAGATTTTCAAATAAATTTGCCTGAAATGCACTCAGTTCAAATTTGGGCTCCTATACTTAGCCCAAATATAAACCCAGGGGGACGATTTAAACAAACTTGAATCAGATTCACCCCACAATGTTGCATACCAAATATCAAAAGATTCTGCCTGCTGGATCTGGAGAAGAAGATTTTTTAAGACGTTTACCTGAAATGCACGAAGTTCAAATTCAGGCTTCTATAGTGAGCCCAAATATGAATCCAGGGGGCCAATTTGAACAAACTTGAATCAGATCCACCCCACAATGTTGCATTCCAAATATCAAAAGATTCTGCCTGCTGGATCTGGAGAAGAAGATTTTTAAAGAAATTTGCCTGAGATGCACTAAGTTCCCATTCGAGCTTCTACAGTAAGCCCAAATATGAATTAAGGGGGCCGATTTGAACAAACTAGAATCAGATCCACCCCACAAT